>VWZK01003487.1:3744-33155 GCA_013396935.1 Baryphthengus martii | reverse complement strand
TGGAAAGCTGAATAAAATTACTGTATTTCCAGAGTCCCTTGAAAAAAAAGTCGTGTGCTATACAAGGCTGGCAAAGGGGGTTACAGTGACCAGTGTCCACATACTGTAATTCTCTAAGGTCATTTCTGTATGCTTATCTCCTCTTTTTGGTCTGAAACTTCATTTCCCTTTCACAGCTGTGAATTCTCTGGTGGGCCCTGCAGATGGATTTGATAAATGCTGCTAATATCACCTTCTGATCTACAAATGCTCTGACTTTGGTCCGTAGGTCTTGATGAGTAATTGCTGTTGTTCTACTCCAATGACTGAATTAAGTTGCCCTGCTCTAAAGGGTTCATTCGTGTGCGGTTTTCGCCAAGGTGGCCCATTGCAGCGTGCCCATCGACACTGACCTTTTAAGAGTCCCTCATCTCTTTGAACTGAAGCAAGTAAAATTACCTTGATTTCTACACCGAGCTAAACTCTGTTGTAATCCTTTGATTATTGCCAAGCTATGTAATTTTGCAAGCTCATATTGCAGATAATTGGTGTCTGCGTAACCGCACAGGGCTATGTGAGCTGTGGGGACTGAACCGCAGCCCGTGCTCCAGCCCTGGGGCAAGAGGACTCCCCGTTGGAGGGGCCACCCGGTACCAAACCCTCCGTCCAGCCCCACTCCGGTTTTCCTGACGGAGCAGGGTGCGAGTTCTGCAGCCTGTGCTGGGCAGGACGGCGTGCCCTGCTGTTGTGCGTCACCTCCTCCTTCACCTCGTGTGTAAACACACTGGTACCTCAGAGAGATGGTGGGAAAAAGGGAGGGAAACAACAAACACTCTTCAGCAGATTCAGTTGTAAAAAACCCAGTGCTGTTAATTCTCTCAAGAGCTGATGGACACTGCAGCTGGTACAGGACACAACCTTAAATGTTTTTAGTTCTGTGCAAATTAAATAGGGAATATCCTTTACCGCAAATACAGTTTTCTTTAATTCTGTGCAGAGAACTTCATTGATGTCAAGCCAATTCCTGATCAGGTCAATAGGAGCTTGAGTCTACAAACTAACCGAAGCTTTTGGCTCATGAAGTTTGCTAAGTGGAAATAGTTTCAGACTGCAGAATCCTATCAATAAATTTAACCTGCTTTTAAAAAACATATTCCTCCCTATGAGCATTTTCTCAGTCGCAGGGCAGTGGGCGCATGCTCCGTGTCTCTCACGGGCTGCGTGGCCGTGTCTCCCTAGGGGTTATCCCTCTGTCTCGTGGGGCCTTAGCGGATCACAGGTAGATGTTACTCATAGGTGTGGATGATACTTTCATTTGTAAGGTGTAAATCAGATGTTCACCCTGAGCTGGTCACTGCACGCTGCATGGCAAATGTCTTGACATAAAACCAGTAACGCAGTGGTGACAGCAGATAAAATATGGGCCCTGCATCATCCTTCCTATTGTTTAGGAATAAATATGTTGGTGAAATTGAGTTGGGGAAAAAAAGTCTTCTGAACTGCCTATGAGATATAGTTCTGGAATTAACTTCTAGCCGCAGCATTTTAAAATCTCTGTGTAATTGCTCAAATTACCCCAGCACGTCATGTAGCACCTTAAATATTTGGTTCTTAAGGATGATCTCATAATGAGTACATGAAATAGAACAATATATTGATTTTTAGGCTTTGAACTTAATTTCTTTGTCATTTTTAAGGCATTTAGAGTGACAGGCATACTCATGTTTACTGTTTACAGCAGTGACATTATTCACAATGCTGTTTAGTGCCCAATAGGGAACTAAGTGAGCAGTTTGTGCTGAAAAGCACCGTGAACAGAGTATGTGCTGGGTGGGTTTTTTAAAATCCAATGTCACATGCTTTAAAAATAAACACGTTACCCTGTGAGATGCTGCCTGCCCCTCAGTATCATCTGTCCTATATTAATTTTCCTTTGTTTTCTGTAGTGCCAAGGAGCTCCAGATACCCCATGGCTGTCGTAAAGCAAACAGAATTAAATGATGCCCGTGTCAGGTCCCATTCCTTCTCTTACTGAGCTGCACGGGGGACACGTGACGTTTGTAACTGTTTGTGACAAGGCCTAGTGAACGCCGCCTTTTTTTCACCAGTAGTCTTGCATTTTGAGATTCCAGGCTTAACTGAGAACCCAAGTGTTTTTAATGCCAAAAGAAGTAATAGTGAAAACATGCTCTTCTACTGAAAAAATGAGCTGGAGTTGTCACAAAATGCGCAGTTCAAGTTTTCCTCATCTCCCCCTGCATCTCCCCCACTGCCTGCAGTGCTGCCAGGTAAATGAAGCAAAGCTGTTCGGTGGGTTCTCACTACGCCGTCCTGAACACCGCAGTAACTTGTCATTGCCCTTTGCAAGAGCGAGCAGAGGTCTGTTTGTGTAGTCTGGGGACACATTTGAACAGAAGGTTACAGGTGCTGTAACGTAGTCACTTAATATCTAGGAAAAGATAAACAATCTGTTAAATTATTTTAAAACATAGTACGAATGAAAGTTTGTGCAGATAATCTAGTGAAAATACCTTAACTGTTTTACTTGTGAGGATGAATTGTCTACAACAAGGATTCCCTAAATATTTCTTCTAGGCGCCTGGTTGGGCTTTGACATCCAGCTGGGTCATCGTGAGTTTCTGGCTTTGTCATTTCAGGTTGAAGATGTCGCTCTACCTGGGGAACTCGGGGAGCTGATAGAGAGCAGAGCACACAATAGAGTCTTGTTCCATTATCTGTCCTCTCTGTCACCAGTGTCAGCAGCTCATCTGCATAGCACTGACACAACTAAACAAGCAACTGCAGCAAGTAAACACACCAGAAACGTGTCTGGATAAAAGTGCACCTCTGAATCCTTAGCGCTCTGTGCCCCGGCCTTCACTTAGTGTGCAACTATCATCATAGCAAGAGCAATCTGAACGTAGGAAATTTTGAAAGTGTGAATTGGTGTGAGGGGATAATGCAGCTATTTAACATCAGCAGCCCTTGGAATGCCCATGAGTAATTTATACCATTGTGTTCTGTGGAGCATTGTTCTTTTATTCAGTCCGTGCCGCTTTCACACTTCAGAAATAGCCCTTTTTCTCCCGATGCTTCCACTTTCCCGCTCTGATCTGTTTACTTGGCAACAGTAGGAGAAATGTATTTGCACTGTATTAACAGACATACATTACAAAGAAAAGTTTGAACTGGGAATGGTAGATTTTTTTTCCCTACACTAGGTTCACGCTGGACAGATAGTATCTTTAAGGTGGGGGCACGTGGAGCACATTTGTTTTCATAGCCAGTTTCTGTGTGTATTATGAGGCTACAGATCCATCGATACATACCTAGAGGATCACAGTCTGGAAACTTGCATGATAAACCATGTTTTCCTGAAGTGTGTTGAGAGTGCATCAGTAAGAATAGTGGCTGAACAATCCCAGCATTTTTAGGATTGAGCATATTATTAGATGTCTACTGTACATTTCCACCTAGGTGTTTATAAATATTTATCCAAACATCTTGGATGCTCAGGATTTTGATCAAATGTTAAAACACATATAAGTTACCTGCAGTTACTTGTATTGCAAAATCTCCTCCAGCGTACCGTCACAGAGTTTGGTGTCAGATACACTGAAATGGGGACGGCTGCCCGTTATTGGGCATCCTCGTGTAAAAGCGTGTACACGGAGCAACACAGCACTAGGAGCTGGAGCGAGGCGGGTGGGCCTCGGAGAGGCAGCTAATCAGCAGGGCAGGTGGTTCAGGTAGCTGCTTTTCACACAGATAATTAATGTGTACAAGTAGCTGCTAATTGCACATTTCAGGAATGATTTATGAGGTGGCAGAGGGGAAAGAGGGACACAATCTCATTTCTTTGGGAACCTCTGCCATTCATACAATGGTATCGGCGCAGCTGTGCGATGGGACATGATTAATGGCGAGCGGGCAAACACGCGCCGTCCTGCGGGATCCTGCGCCGTCGAATCGGGCAGGGGTGCGCGGAGCCACTGCCGGTGACGGCACCGATTATGAGCTTTTCGTCTTTTAACTCGCTGATTCTCTCGGACGTTGGCATTGTCACCAGCCGTGGTTCGGAAATAAGGTCGTTTATGTCCATCAGGACAATTACGGTTTTAATGTGGACAATTATCATTGACTTGTTATGAGCAGGTTTGTGTTTATCAACAAAAGACTGCGGACATTTATTTTCTCTGTAGAGGTCCAGGGGAAAACAAATTTGGCAAGGACTAATGTTTACAGAGGCCGTTAAACCTAGACTTATGAACATCTCTGTTAAATACCTGCTCCCTGCGCTCTGTCGCGGCCGCTGCCTGGGAACACATTTCGCCCATTGTCACGTACCCCTCTCACTGCTATCTGACAGGCACCACCCAAAATCGGTGTACAAATCCACCGCTTGTCTTTGCTTAGGAAGAGTGATGTGCACATCCTTGTGTTTATTGTTCCTTCTTATCTGAGCTGAAGATAATACAACGTAATATGATATTTTTGCTGGCATTTTTGTGGGCTGATTAACATATCAGTTTGCTGTGCTTTTTTAATACTAGTCTGATTTATCTTTGAAAAGATTGCTAATAAAATTTAAAAAAATAGCCATCTTGAAATAGTAAGTGTACATAGAGATCACTGCTGTAAAGAGCTGCTGTTATGTGTTTCACTGAGATGAAAAGGAACATTTTGAAGGTTTCTCTCAATGAACTATGTGTCAAAATAGTACTGAGTGTTTTCCACTGTTTTAAAAACTATTATATGCGAGATGTACCTCAAGCTGTGTAATCAAAGTCTCTGTTTATTTTTTTTATATATAATGTAATATTTCTAGATCACTTCAGTTCAACATTAAAGAGTGAATACATCTATTTCTATCTTTTGTAGCTTTTAGAATTTGACAGAGAGCTGTCAGTCTTTAAAGACAAATTGTATGAACTGGACATCTCCTTTCCTCCCAGGTAAGATTCCTATATAATCCGTTTATTTAACCAGCTAGCTAAACTGTAACTGTGTCTCACACTGTGGGTAAGGTGTGAGTGCTCCCACAGAGGTTGTAGAAATGACGATCTCTGTTCCTTTCACAGGCGTTTGGCCCCCCGACCCCCTCAGTCGGTAGGTGGGGGGTGTCGGCGCAGCCTGCGTGCCGACAGTGCCGCAGCTCATCGCTGGGGTCCACCTGAGCCTGGCTTTTGTGGCTGCTCTTCAAATAGACCTGACACGGTTGTGCGCTGAGAGATGTGTCTCTGCTTTTAAGCACTGGACCCAGATAACCTGTTCAAATACTTTATTGGAACCATGAAGGCAGCCTTTGGCTCCAGCTATTGAATAATGAGTGGCAAAGGCACTCACGGGAATAGACCTGAGGTGGGGGTGCAGGGCCCGACGCCGGTGCTCGAGAGGGGCTCTAGAGGCAGGAGAGAGGACATCAGCTTAGATTCTGCTTGTCCAGTTTCAGTAAACATTCTAGAACTGCTAAGGCTATGAGAATACTTTGGCTTTTTTAATGCACTTGCGTGATTTTAATCAGCTGTATCCCTTACGTGAATTCGAGCCGTGAAGAGACGAGCATTGCTATCGTACAAAGCCAGGGTTTTTGCAATGACAGTTCTTTGCAGTTCTGTTCAGGAGAAACCTGTGGAAAATTTGGTACAGTTTGAAATGTGTGTGGCCCATTTCCAAGAATGAGGATGTCAGATCTCACAGTTGCTGTGAAAGGAGAGAAATACTGAGTTCACAAACAAAGTTAAAGTTCAAGAAATCATTGATAAAGGTGTACTTATGTTTATTTTTTTTTAATAGATATAATATTATTTACTATTGCTATTTCATTCTTTATGGACAGATAGAAAAGTATGATGTTTTGGCATACCCTAAAAAAATTTGGAAAGCTTGCTTTTTTGTCATCATAATCTCATTATTTCTCAGGAGCCAGCTGCAATACTGATCATATTGCTCCCTTGGGACAATGGAAGTATGCGTGGAGAGGCTACCGCTGCTCTAAATTGTTCTTATTGATTGAGTACGATAACTGAACACCAGCAGTGTGCACATCTCTGGGTGTGTTTCATTAGTTGTGTACCTGGACAGGGTGAAAGGAGGTGAGGGGAAATAGATATGAAATTTTTAGCAGATCTGCTTTAGCAAGTTTTAGCAATCTACTTGATTTCACCAACATCGATGCTTCCAGAAAGAGCAAGGTTTGGCAGGTCTGTGTTGTTGCATGAACGGTTTGCAGATCCTTCAAACCTTTCTGCCAATACAGTTTGGTGTCGTTCTGCTCTCAAGCAAAGCTCAGGAATTTGCTCTGAGTAGTCTTTGTATCTCAGTTGGGCTTTTGATCTGTCTATGAAACAATGTGAACATCTGCCTGAGGTCTAAACCCTTGAAGAACTTATTTTCACAGATATGTCCAAATCTCAGCAGAGGTTTCTGTTATTATTTTAGTGGTTAAGTTTCTTGCAAATTGCAGCTAGACTGGATACAACCCAGGGATTTCCTCCCAGCTACCCAGGGCCGTGTCCTGTGAGGTTGTGGGCAAGTAACAAATGACCCCTCCTCTCATCTACATCCTGCTGGAGCAGATAGTGGCGGGAAGCCTCCATGAATGAAGTACAGGTAGAATAGAAGCCAGAACCAAAACTCTGAAGGAGCAACCTGTGCAGGGAAGAACATAGCTAGAACCACAAAGGGTGAAGCCTCAGGCCAATGCTGGGCCTTCAGGCAAGGAGACCAAGACTTGCAGAGGCAGCCAGAAGATGAAAACTCCTAACAAGTTAGCTGATGAGAGACTAGGACGGTGAGACAGGGCTGTGGAGGAGGGAGGACTGGGCAAGGATGACCCAGATTACTGGACGAGAGGGATGAAAACCGTGAGAAGAACGAGGTGGCCGCAGGATGCTGCCCAGGGGATGTGACAGTGAGTGGGCCCTGCCCTTCCCAGCTGAAAATGGGTAGCTGGAAAAAGATTTTCTGTGTCTCTTCCCAGCTCTGATCCACAGAGTGACCAACTGCTGCTGTCAGACACCAGATGCTGGAAGAATCCCTGCCAGGCCAGGGTAATGCCGCTTCTCCTTGGGGCACGGCCAGAATGGAGCTTGAAAGTGGCGTAACGTAAGACTCTATAAAGAGATGAAAAAGCCTTGAGGAAAATTTAAAGATGTTTGACCAAAGAATTCAAAGTTAACCTGGGAGTAAATAGGAGAGCTTGTGGGAGCCGTGTCTGAGAACTGCTGACGTTGCTGTAAAACCAGCAGCGAGCTCGGGGGGATGGACGGGGCGGACGATATGAACAGGAGAAAGTAAATTAATACGTCACCTGCATTTGTGCTCTCTGCTGCCTCACTACCTGAATCCTCTGACACAGAGCATTAACAAAATGCTCCATCCCAGAAATCCTTGTGGATGAGACACGGATTTTAACTTTGTCTAATTGATGTAATGAGTCGAGTGAAAAAAGTACCCTGTAATATGAGCTCAGTGTCACCTCCTCTCCCCTCGCTGCCCACACGCCTGCAGACTTGTCCAGGAAACTACAGGAGCAGCTCTGAGGCCGTGGTGCTGTCATCAAGGGCAGTCACCAACTTCTGATGGCAGCTTATCTGCTGCCAGCCTCTGCTTTCTTGATTTTATGACTTGTGTTTGTTTCCTTGCAAAACTAAAACCAGATCTAGTTCATATCCTTGTTTTGTTTTGTACACAGCATCAACATTAGGGGCAAAATATTTCATTAAGTACAATTGTGGCTTCCAAAGTCGGTTGAGGCAGCTGAGCCCTAGCTGTTGTTGATCTGCATTGCAGGATGCGATGACTCAGGTCCTGCATTCAGTCCCTTCACTCCCAGAACAAGGGGATGTCCTGGACTCACTCTCAGCGTGACTTCTTTTGTGGGCATCGGTCAGGATCTGCAGGAGGCAGCACCCCGTCCCAGAGTTGCTGACGAATCCTGCTCAGGGCAGCAGCCAGCAGTTACACTGCTCCTGCTTCTGTGGTCTTTCAAATGAGATGAAAAACCAACATCCTGACCGCTTCTTGCTGTCAAAGGTCTCATAACATTTTTGCTAGACTGTAGACACCTAGACAGATGTTCTGGCCAAAGTTCTGGTAATTGGATTCCACCTCCCCAAACACGCTGTTACTTTAGTGGGATTTGGTGGTATTGTTCACTTCCCACCCCAAACCGCCGCACAGCGTGCTGATGCCGTGCGGATTGCTGCTGCACCGAGCGCTGAGGGCCGCTGAGCTTAGCAGTTCTCTGCAGTTCAAGAGCTGCCGCTCGTCAGCTCATTCAGATTCTTGCAAAAAAAAGATCTGTGCTGCCAAGGTGGAAGCGGACGCAGGGACCCCGTCCAGATCTTGGGAAAGGGCCACGAAGGGTCGTTTCCAGCTTCACCCTTTCGCCTCTCTAATCCCACACGACTCTGGGCCTTTGAGAACAGTCAGGGGGAGGGAAGGGGTACAGTGTAACTTGGCAAACCCTTCCTCGACCTCCACGGGCTCGGAGAGACCTGGCCCTGCTGCTGCTGTTCTCACCTGTGCCAAAGGGGAGTAGTGGAGGGGGTGGGCATGCAGCTTGGCCTCCTCCTCGCTCTGCTTCCTTCTTGCACTTCAGCAACAGTCATAATAGTAAGTAGTAATTGATGTTTATATCCTGAAAGCTGGCACGTCCTTTGTTGTATGGAAGGGATGTGAATGCTGAGTTACATAACACAGAATTTCTTTGAACTTCAGCAGAGAGTATTGACAAAATACGAGAATCAAATGTGAGAACATTGCTAAAAAGACAAGATGGCAAAACCAACAGTCTAAACTCCTGCATACACAAAGAGCAAGCTGGCTTTATGGTAGGGTCCTTTTTCTCACCCATCCCTCCTTGTGGTCGTGTAGCAAGGGAGTCCCGCTCTCCCTTCCGTAGTCCTCACACGAACACCAAGCTCCGTAGGAAGTCTTGCCCGAGAGACGTGCTGCAGAACTGGATTCATGGGCATTAGAATTACTGCAGGTCAGTGTCCTGGTTTGGTTCGTGAAACTAAGCACAGTGATTTTCCTGGAAGAAATAATACGAATTTTTTTCTTTGTATTGAAATAATGGCCACAATGTGCTATTAACTGCAAAAACAGGTATTTTGAGTAGGCAAAAAGCTGTGTTTAATGTAGCACATTTTCTTTTTGACTTGGAGCCTTTCTGCTCATGCAAGAAAGAAGTGAAATATATGACTTCAATGTCTTGGTTTCGCAGCCTGGTAGTTTTCCTCCATTTTCGCGGAATTTTTTCTTTTCTTCAGGAAAAAGAAAAAAAAAAAAAAAAAATCTGTAGCTTGTCATGACTTAGCTGCTTTTATATACTGTTTGTAAATACGAGCTTGATCTATATGTGTCATATATTCAGTCATACTAGATTTTGTATTTTTAGCCAAAGGAGGATACATGTGATCAGTCTTGTACATTTAGAAACTACTTCTTTAAGCTTCTTGGTATTCTTAGCTGGAATGTGTGTGGTACATCCGTTTGTTCTGCAAATGCATCAGACAAAGCCTTTTTCACTGGAGGGAGAGACAGAGAAAGCTCCAGTCACTTTTCTGTCAGGCTGACGGGCTTAATTAGGGAACATCTGAGTTCAGAAGGAAGTTGTAAGCAGTTGTAATGATAGCCTTAAAGTAGTATTTCAGAATTTATTTCATACGTGTTATTTTGATTATGGTCCATTGATCTTGTCTATGAATTCCTCTCTACTTCTCTTCTTGATCCATGGGGTTGCAATTTTACATCATGGGATGCTGGCCAACAATTGAAGACAGAGCATCTCGGTGAAAACAGTGCTGAGTACCTCTAGTACTGCGTTTCACGGCCCTCGGGAAATCAAGGATCAGTTCGAACAGTTTTTGGTTTCTTTCGCGTGCTTCGTCATTTGCACATACAATTAACTGCCTGGTTTGCACACGGAGTCCTACAAATCCGTAGTACAGTCGCATTCCTGTCTTTCTTGTGAATTTTTCCCTCAAAAAGTGTACTTGAGATTCAGCGTTCTCTTGAGATAAATGGAAAAGGTCACATCCCTTTGAGTTGCAGAAGACTAAGTTACTTATAAATTCATTTTTTATCAGCATAAACTGTTTATTCTCTGGACTTTATCATGAAATCTTATTGATACACTACCGTAGCTGGCCTGGTATTGAAAGCTTTACTCCTTTGAGCCGGTGGCATTTTTGTGGCTGACTTCAGTGAAGCCAGAATTTCACCCCGGGCAGTTCTCTTGGTTTGTTTTCACGCCACTGGCTCTGGCCAGCATTTTCACCCAGCACCACCAGCAGCAAACCCAGTGCTGCTTCTCACGCCTTAGTGCCCACTCCTGCGTATTCTGGCAGCACAGTCACACGGCCTCGCTGCACCGATCTCCTCTTCGAGACAGAGAAAACCTAGTCGTGTACAGAGGGTGTCCAGAACTTAGTTTTAAATTTGAGGCTAAATTTGAGGCTAAACATATCGCTGTTCTAGGAAGTGTTTGGAAGTTTTGGAGTCCTCAAAGTGCTTATGTACTTAAATGTGTGGACCGAGAAGATTAATCTGAATCTTGCATATTCTCAGTTTTCATTTAAAATTCAGAATTTCTTCTGTTTTAATAGTATGAATGGAAAGGATGTTTTTATACATTTCTGTGTTTTAATTGTTTTAAATTAATACATCCTTTACAATTGATTTCTCTGTCCCTTCTCCTTAATTTAAAATGAAGGTATATATTTTTATACTGGTAAGAATTTTTTTTAAAGGAAATCACTATACTTTGCTCTTTAGATGAACCTTCTTCTAAGCAAGTCATTGTCCAATATTTTCATACTCCATTTTAGAATGGAGTAAAGCACCATAAGTTCTGCATAGCATCACATCACAAGTCTAGGCAAAAAAAATTAGGTCTTTGTATATTTCTAGCTACTGTATCATGCTTTTTAATACCAGCTTTTAAAAACTGAATTTTATATAAACCTTTTCATGCTTAACTTTTGAGTCCCCATGCTAATGGTTCCTAAAAGTAACATTCTGATATTGCAATAAGTATCAACTGAAAAATTACTTTTTAATTCTGTGGAGAGTGGAGACCATGTACTGGGTTGAGAATACTTTAATTTTTTTTCTTAATTTCTAACTTCTTGCTTGTCTCTAAGCAATAGTACAGATAATTCTTTAAAGAAATTGAAATACCAGAGATCTCTTTCCCTGCATTGCTCTATTTGCTGAGAGCCGGGGAAAACAAGAATACAGCTGTCCAGCTGTCTCTTCACTGTTTGGTGTTTAAAAGAGAAACAAAACTAAGCTGATGTAACATAACATAACAAGTTAATGTGCATCTTCCACACTTTATGATCCTCTGCGTGAGGACCCACCTTTGTGTGCCTCTCCACGGGCGGGCGCATTAAGTTGGCTCTCCGTTGGGAAAGGCTGAGTATAGCCTTGTAGCCCTGGCTCAAATCATTCAAATCTTTGACGGTCAATTTTATGTTTAGAAAAACTATTTCTCAAGGCTTTATAAGTTTATAGCGACCATTCAAATTTATTGTGGGTAGAAACTTGACACGAGAGGTGTTAAAACAAGAAGTAAAATGCTTCCTGCCTGTTGGTTCACAGCAAGATTCCAGGAGACGAGCGCCCAGTCAGGCTGTTGCGTGAATGTTTTCCTGCCCATACAGCACATCTCCTCTGGGTTGTTCCTTTTAAATACAGCAAGCATAAGGTCAAAAGGACAAGGTGTAGAAGTAGAGGATGCTGTCGCCCCATGGCCAGCCGTCCTCCCGTCAGTGGAGCAGCGGAGGTCAAGTCCCGCTCTCAGGGCTGCTCCTGCGTTTCACAGGGAACAGTCTCTGGACAAAATGGGAAAAACAACTCTAGGAGTGGGGACAAGAGCCTGGACAAGAGAGCAGGTGAAAGAGGACTTTCAGAATCACCGCTTTGACCTTAGTTGAGTATAAATTAAGCTGAAGTTCTTTGGATTTGTCTAGCCATTAATCCAGTTGGACTTTTTTCCTGCCCTTTAGAAACAGAGTTTAATTTTTAAGTTTTCAAACTGCTAAGTGATATGCAAATGCCATTTGTTGGATTTTACATAAATACATTAGTATTTTTAATCATACAGTAATTTTAGTAGGCATAGATCAGAATTATATATGTAATAATAGTTCTATGACAATTTATAGTTAACATGTATTATAGTTATAAATTGAATTTGTAGCTATAAATGGGATGGTATGAAGGCAGCACAGTAAATTCACGTTGATGTATATGCACACGGGTTTCTACAAGGTCTTGATAGACTCCATGATAGTGAACATTCGCATCGGGATTCTTTTGGTCAGCTCTGTATGTGGGTAGGATTCCAGAGCCACTTCTGAGCTCTCCTACCAGCCACATCCAAAAATAGCATTTCTGCAGGCATGCCTATGGAACTCAGAACCACACTACTGTTCTTCTCCAGTGCAGAACTGCAGTTTAGGTTAAGCCCATATGTCTGCCTTATCTTACGTGGATTCTTCACCCGACCCTGTGTGGCCATCCTGCTGAGGGACTGGTGGCCAGGCTGTCACTCCTCCAGAGCATTCGGAGCAAAGCTGTGACTGGATATGGCACTGACAGCATCTGCTTAACTTGCGAGGCCATCAGTTATCCCCTCTGTGTTCAGCAGGGCACTTGATACCTAGGCTTTTTTCTGAATTCCTCTGCAATTCGGAGCTCCTTCTGATTCTGTATATGCTTGAGTTGTATCCGCTTGGCACCCGGTACAACCCACGCACCGGAGGAGTGTGCTGGCCATGCAGTGAGTGAACTTCCCAGGAGAAAACCCTGCGAGCTCTGGATCGGCCCGTGCTGAAGCTGATTTGCCCTCACTCAGCGCTCTCTGCCCAGGGCAGGTCCCGGCACATTCTTGCACCACCAGAAACCTGCCCCAGGAGCGGTGTCTGCAGCCATCGCTCCCTGCCACAGGGAAACACTCAGGGTCGGTTGTTCTCTCCCCGGTCAGGTTCGCCTCTCCAAAGCCCACCCCTTTCCTCATCTGTCATCCCGTGGGCTGCAAATGGGAGCAGTAACAAGCCACACTACCTTTAGAGACAGCACATCCCTCCTGCAGCCTCCCAAAATCCACCAAAAGCAACAGCTTGCTGGAAGAGGGATCACAGCCTGCTAAGAAATCACCGACTGCCTTCCGAGTCTGCTGTCTTTACACGGAATATAAAAAAGACTTCTAACGGAGTCTTTTTCAGAACATTATTCACCCATTCCTGTACTCCTGTATTTTGAGGCCTTTTACTTTATATAGTGGGTATTCATGTTTCCCTCTCATTACTCTTTGTAATCTGATGTAGCCCATGGCAACCTTAGCCACCAGAGGCTAAACGCAGTCCAGGATTTGAAGCTCAGTGAGCTCTGTCAGTCACAGGCTGAACAGCCTGGCCGTGAGCAAACAGCCAGCCCGGCGTGAGGCTGGGCAGTGTTCGTGGCAGTCAGCGATCGCTGCAAAAGGCGGTAGGTGTGAAAAAAGGAGCAACGACATTGTGGTCGGTCAATATACAGGTGGGCAATTGTTACCTTTATCACTGCTCTCCATTAATTATTATAATTATTCTTGTAGCTGTTGTATAGCAAAGATAGGAGCTGACTTTAGCAAGAGTTCACGCCCAGCTACAAGGTTTGCTTTCAGATAAGTCTGCATGCACAGTAATCTCGTGTATTAATCATTCTCTTAAAGTGACCTATTCTTGTTTGTTGTTGCATTAGGCTGTCATGTAATTTACTGGTCGGACATATGTTTGTGTCTTAGATATCCTCTGTGTGGCATTTTTCTCAAGCAGACCCTCTGCATTGGCAGTATCTCGGCTTTGACACCTCTCACTGGGAGACGGGTTGAAGCTCATTCAGTCTTGGAAGAGTGTTTCTCCTTTGGAATTCTCTCTGGCTCTGGTCCCTTATTCTGCCAGAATCCTGTTTATAATCTCTTTATTCTTTACCCTTGTATTTTGTCCCGTGACCCTTTTTTATTCTAGTTGGTTGCACAATGATACATATATTTTTTTCTGGTCTGATTTGCACTGCAGGGTGAGCCAGTCTGCTCTGCATGAGGCAAAGCCACTTTCAAATGCTCTCACGTGTTCCCTCCCCTCTGCAGAGACCGTCCAGAGAAGAACAGCTCTGCCTTTTGTACCCAGCCCTCTGGGTGCCATTGCGCACATCCAGTTGTCACCCTTGGGTGTGAAACAGGAAGACTAGATGCTGATTTAGATTTTGTTGGGCTGCCTTTACTTACAAGTGCCCTCTCCAATTGCCCTCCGTGTTTTCAAAGCATACAAATCCTCTGCTGCCTGGACTGGCACAGCGCTCCTGAAGCAAACAGGATTCCCATTTCTTAGAACGTTGTACTCCTGGGTACTGTTGTCTCACAAAAGGGGAAGCTGGACACTCAGATAGGTTAAAAATTGTTAGAGTCCTAGATGATTTTTATGCTTGCTTTATCAGATACTTTTATAACACGTGATTTTTCTGCCCCTTAAGTATTTCCTACCAAATTGAAATAATTTATACTCACTTACACACTGTAAAACACCTTGCAGGTATCAGTGAGGTATCTGAAATGTCCAGTGGATCCCTCAGTCCCCAAGGAACATATTCCCACAGGACATTGTGTAATTGTCGTGTTTCTTCCAACATCTGAGGCTGGAGCAGAGAAACAACTTCTCAGCTGGAAGCAGAAAAGACGGCTGCCGTTCCTTCCAAGTCAGTTAGAATTTAATCATTAAAATGGGTTTCAGACAGATCTTATCCCCATTTCTCTCCTCACATTAAACCAGTACCTCTCTCACCATCATTCTCAATTAATTTCCACATTAAAACAAGGTGTTTCTTTAATTTGTGAGGAACAGGACAGAATTACCCAAGTAAACAGTTCTCTTTCTTTTAAGGAATTGTGGCAAAGGGGAAAAGGAAAATTAATGAATTAAAGAAGTTTCAGGGACTAAGTATTACTGTATGCCCTGTGCAAGGTGAGGACTACAGACTGTGCTGTAAGCAGAAAGTAAAGCAAATTCTGAACAACTCATGGTCTTTGCTGCTAACCAGGCATGGCCCCTCACTGTGTTCTTGTCTGAAAGCACTATTGAAAAACCCGGCAGTTGGGAACATGAGCCCTGTCCCACCACTTGCCTCAGCTTTGCTGGAATTTTTTTCCAGTATGAGAATCTGTAAATTGCAGCCCAGAAGTAGCTTACTCTAAGCCAGCAACAGTCCCAGAAAAGACGTTTAGCACAGTCACCTACACCTGATATGACATCAGGCTGTTTTGCTGAAACCAACCAGCACTGGGTCCTTCCCAACAAGCCAACACCGACTGTGGTCACCCGCTGGCAGTAGCAGTGGGATCGTGCACAGTCAGTGAGTCCAGCGTTGTGGTTATTGAAGCAATAGAGCGCATCGCTCGCTGCCCACTGACTGAGGCATTAGTGTTGCTGAGGACCAGTTTTTGTCAACCAGGCCTCTCCACGACGCTCGGACTGAGCAGTACAGCAAAGCACCCCAGCTGCCCTGAGCCAGGTCTCAGCCCCTGGCCCCCAGACAGGCCGACCCCCCAGGGGGCACTGAGGGCCGTGGGACAGTGCGGGCACTAGTACACACTGAGGCCATCGCCGTGGTTCAGCCACAGGGTGTTCGTAATGGGAGAGGGGAGCTGTTCTCTGTGGGGAGCATTCTGGGCAGAAAGGAAAGGTCTAGTTGTTGCTTGCTGGAAGAAGAAAGGAGCTCTGGATGTCTTCGTCTAACTGAAAAAGGTGCAGAGTTACCCTGGTGATACAGCAACGACAACTCTCAGGCGTATTACAGACATGCATTTTCCAAATAGGTTTGCTAAGCCAGAGAGCAGTATGCCCGACATAAATCCATAAAAAAAAGATTCTGAGAGAAACATGATGTCGTTAACCTTCCTGTTCCGTGCTGTGCCCCGAGTGAGGGCTCCGGTCCTGTTTACCTTCTTACCCTTGGCTGCAGGATTGCCTGGGTGACCCCCCCCTTGTTACTGTCACCTTTGGCTCTGATCGTTGGTGTGATCACCATGGTGCTAGTGTAGCCTGTGCAAGTAGCAGCTGTTTAACGCATTGTACTTTAACTACCGTGTTTGCAGGACGGTGTTTACCCTCCTGATCTGGCTTAAGTGAGACGCATATCACGGCCAGTGAGCTGGGCAGAGCATCGGCGAGGCTCGGGAGTGTTTTGGTACATATGAAGCAGCTAATTTAACTCAAACAGCAACGTGTCTTACTGCTCAGCTTTAACTATCTGCTGCCTAAGGTGGGCATATGAAGATAAATTACATGGGGTCGTTTGTTAGGATGAGAACTAGGGAACCCGAACCTCCCTTTCAGATTCAGGGAAATACGAAACGATAATTCAATTTGGAGGAAGAAACTAATGATCTGGAAGCTTTAATGGGTCGAGTGCTGTTTTGGTGAAATCACACTCCTCTACCAGCTTACACAAATGCTGAGTTTGAACCTTGTCAATTCAAAATATCAAAATATTTTTATTTATATCTTTGGCTTTATAACTTTGGAAGTACCCAGAGTTTGAACTGGCAGCCTATGTTCACTGTCCTTGCTTCTGGTAAAAGCACCTCAGACAATCTGAAAGTGGGCCAGAGCTGAAGGTAAAATAGTCCAACATCTTCTTACAAAATATGAAAACAGTAAATAATTTTCTGATGAAAAGTGGTTGAGATTTTTCCCTTCTTGAAGTTCTCTCTCAATATCTTATGTAAATAGAAAGACAGAAGTGAGAGAAGGTTTAGTAAATGCAAGGACTCATACCCAAGTTCAAAAATAAAATGGACCGAGTCAAAACCCTGTCTCAGCTCTTCCCATAAGGTTTTCATCGATGCTTTATAGTTCCATCCCATCTCGAATATTTTGTATTAGAATCAATTCAGTGGTATAAAATGTAGGGACAGCTAACAGATGAGAACAAGTGGTCTTTGAATAGGAAGTATTTCCACTCCCCGAGACACGACAAACTTTACCTAAACATCTGCGTATGAATCTAGAATCGGGATTTACAGTTTTTCAGAATGGCCTTTATTGTGCTAAAAAACACTATATAGCTTAATTTTCTCCACCGTTGCCTGGTGGGTGTTGTCACACTTCTACAACACTCCTGGAAGTGTCTTGGCCGTAGGAAGCAGGATCCATAAAGTGGCACCGCAAGGCGCTGTCAGCAGCAGGGCCCCTTCCCCAGGGTCTCTGGGGGCAGGAGGAGCGACGGGCAGCGTCTTGAGGTGGTAGCACTCCAGCGTCAGCCCACTCTGTCCTATTAGAAAGTATGTTTCACCCATCTCAGTAACGCATTTTAGCCGTCCTTGCACAAGAGACGAGTTCATTAGGAAGGTTTTTCCTGACTGGAAATGCCAGTTAAGGAGACATTTATACTGTTGACTTGTGTTTCGAGCTCAGGCACTGCTGACAGGATGGTTTATGATGTCAGAAGGCTTTTCACCCCACAGTGAGTATTTTTGTAAAGGTATCCAATCATCTTTGACAATGTCTGTCAAGAGCAGTAGTGCAGTATTGTTACCGACGCTCTTGGTGGTTTCTTTTCCCCAAACAATTGCCAAGTAGCTCTCATCCTCATAAATTGTAATACCAGTAGTTCCTTGGACAGGCTGCTCTGTATTAGCAGACTTAGTTAACAATTCTTCCAAGCATTTGGTTAAATTTTGACAATGTGGAGCATTATGCTAATGTTGTTGCTTTAGTTAGTACCTTTTGGAAGTTTTATTCAGAATAGTCACCTGACAGTAATCCTGGTTAAATAAAATGAGTGTAACTGAAACAAAAGTTTGTTAAGTAAGGTGGAAAAGCAGCTAGAAGGAGCATCTTGATAAAAAAAATAAATCCTGATCAAGTGGAGAGAAGTTGTACAAGCCTCTCGCATGGATGGATACTCCAGGTCCATCATCCTGCCTGTCTGTCCATCATCCAGAGGCATACACAGTCCAGGTGTACTTTGCATGACTCTGCTGGCTGGCACACACAGAGAGTAACGGACTACTTTTGCTATTAGTTACTCAGCTTAACAGGAGTGACTGAGATCCTGGGTTTCAGCTTTGCCACTATTTTAAGCAGGGCAGAAAAGTTGTTCTATGTGGCATTCTTTTGTTTCTCCATTTGTATTTTGAAATTTATACAATATAGTGTGTGTAAAAAAAAAAAAAAAAAAAGGCAGTAGCCACACTGCATACTAAAGTTAGGCAGTGTGCACAGTCTTATCTATAGCACCTGTATGTGTTAGTGTTCTATCTATTTATCATTTATATTTCAGTGGTACCTAGGGGCCTCATTCTCAGGGTCACTGTTTTCTGTACAGTGCACAAGATAGGTTGGGATTGAGGCAGAATGCTACTGAGAGGAAGAAAAAAAGACCTTCCCGCCTGTCTAGGGATGGGACTGAGAGAGCTGGTTCTCCCTTTTCCTCTCCCACAGTCACATTCTGATGGTCCAGGCTAATAATGCACATGCGGAAAGGTGTCATGATGCTTACCTTCTGGGAGGTTAATACTGGAATTTTTTAATTTTTGATTACTTGGTGTAGAGTCCTTCAAAAAAAAAAAAAAATGGAATCCCCTCCAAGAATTTTGACCCGTATTTAGCTACAATCACTTTTTGAGCCCAGCTGCAAAGGAAGCCTGTTTATTCCAAAGTATTTGTGACCCTTCTAGAGCATGACAGAGGAGAGCAAATAGTTTTCTTTTATTTATTTTTTTTTGGTGTATCTAGTTAGAATTTTTTGTTATGTCTATGTCAGCTTTTCGCTGAGGGTGAGACTTACACCAGCCAGAGAGGTGGTGGTGGGGAGGGAGAAGCCGTAGAGGTTAGAGTGCAGCAGGCCAGGGCTTTCTACACTTCTGGCCTGAGGGAAGGATGGTGCTGCCTTATAAAAAGAAGAGCTTGCTCCACTTTGTCGTACTAAATTATTACCTACAGATCATTTTGTCTGGATAACTTTTGCAGCATTTATTTTCATCTCTGTCCCAGCCATTAGAAATCTGATTTGTCAAAGGTTTGTGAACTACAGTAACTTCTGGACTGGGTGATCAGCGCTGAAGACCTTGAAAAATTGGCAGAAGTTTTCACCCAGTGAAAGCGTTAAGATCAATAAAGCAAATTGATAAATACCACTTCACGGAATATAGGCTCTCGGATGAAATGCTCTAACACATCGCAGTAACAGATCATTCCAGGTACAGAACATCATCCTTTAAAAGCCATACAGTTAATGCTGTAAAAGGAGGGACTGGGTGAAACGTGATTGGTTCTTACACCTCATGTCATAAAACGTAGCTTCAGTTATGTGGGGTTCTTGAGTAACTAAAGGAAGAGGTTACCAGAAAAAGTCAACCCTTAAATTGCAGACAAAGAGCTTCCACTACCAACAGTATTACATCATCAAAATATTTCGCAGGCACTCAGAAATAAGCTGTACTTCTGTATGCCAGTGAAGCAGCAAATTGAATTCTCATAATATGTTTTGAAAATTAGTCTTGTTAGGTTTGATGAGGTGGAAAAGGTACTGAGATCACTGGTTTGTTCCAATACGTTCGATGCGCTTGCCTTGGATGTTTGCCATGGCTAATCTTTTTAATGGCAGTGTAGCTTGTAAACCCATTTGGTAGAAAGCTGTATGTCTCAGTTTCAGAGTATCACACCAATAGGGTGGTAAATAAGTTTCTCTTCAAGCATGCAAACTCTTTTGTTACAATACCAGAAATTTTATTTTCACATGCATATCAGGAAAACCTCAGTATTTCCTTTATGTGAATTCAGTGATGAGCAGAATAAAATGCCATTTTAATTACACCCACACGTACATAGGTGGACAATATGCACCAGTCTTGCGGATTTTGTTTTATCAAAGACAAACTTAATTCATTCAAGCCCAATATTTGAGAAATTGAGCCTGTCACACACCCTCTGGATGTCTCCAGAACCCGTCTTTGGATGCTTGTCTGGGCCAGTTTGAAAATGGTCTGGGAAAACTAGGCCTTAGAGCGTGATGAGCCATCATCAAATTCAAAGTTTATCATATTAAACTAGTGAGAACATTTGAATGGAATGGCGAAAACTTCGGCCTCAGCCTCCTGACAGCTGAAGCAGCAGTTGCCACTTCAGGTGTTATAAATTATTTCAGTTTGTGGGCTCACACAGGCACACTGAGTTAAGCGATTTTAGGCTGTTCCACAAGTTAAAATTAACACCTTCTGTTGCCTTTTAAAGCTAGATTAGAATGCACTGGAGATCCCAGGCACATTTATAATGACCCCACAGATAAATACCATTTCATCAGCTTCTATTTGAGACATCTCTACAAAATAATTTACTTTTTGTTAACACGAATTCATATAAAGTTATGGAATCTTAGGTAGTCAGTGTCCTTTTCCTTAAACCACACTCCTAATTCCTTGGTTCTGAAAAAATCCCCTGAAAAGGCCCTTTTCTTGTCATATCTTCTTCCTGTCAGCCTCTTGAGAATCCGTGCAGGTGGGGTTTGTATACAGCTACAGAGGTCCCAGTGCTCTGAACTCTGTTTTCTGTTAAATTATTCCTGGAGAGCTCTCCTGGAAAGAATCCTGCAAAGGAATGCCATGAGGTGTACCTTTTTTTTTTCCCAAGGTTTCCTTTTTCATCTTCTGCCTATTCATTTTCCACAGTCATAGCCCTCAGCCTGCTCTGCACTCGAGTTGTTGTTGGGCTGATTTTTATACTGTCTCACAGCTAATAGTCTGCGATCTTTAAACACTCCCTCGTGCAGAGATGCAAGGTGGGAGGTGAGAACTGACACTATGTGTGTCTTAACATACTGGTCTAAAGTAGGACTGTACAGGTGAGAAGGGAGATAGAGGAAGAGCATGTGAGAAAGAAAGGGGGAGAGGAAAAGGAAGGTAAGTATGAGAGATGTCTAAAAGAGCTGCTTTTTGAGAGTGAATTTTTTTATTAGTGTGGTCATTTCAGCCAGAGGTTTCAGGCTGCTTTGCAAAAAAGTTGCTGATGGTTGTGACTGATTTGTTTGCAGCTACCCGTACAGCGAGGACTCCAGCCAGGGAAAGCAGTACATGAACACGAGATGTCCGGCCTGGTGCGACAGAATCCTGATGTCCCACTCGGCCAAGGAGCTCATTCTGAAAGTAAGTATGAACGTGCAGCCACCTTGCTCCCCACGTTGTCTTTATCTTCAGCAAAGGTGGGTAGGGCTGATACGCTTCTGCTTGCCCTTGAAGTCTCGGTTGCCTGTAGCAACCTCCATCAGTCCCCCAATCCAGGCCACTGCACAGCAACGTAAGTAACGGTGCTGCCCTTACTGAGGACTTGGCACAGATGCAGACAAAGGGAACCAGGAGTGAGTGGCTGCTGACCAAGGAGCAATGCTATCGAAACAAAAGTCTGGGTAGCAACAGCTCCAGGTACGTGAGTTACAAGCGTGGTAGATTTAGGTTCCTGCTCTTGCTGATGGTGAGAACTGTATTTCCCAAGAATATGTCAAATCCTAGATGGGCCAGATCTCCTCTCGCTGTCCCCTGAATGAAGGCAAGAGTCTCCAGCAGGTAGGCTTCTAACTGTGGTACAGCAACCAAGTGCAGAAATTTAGGTATTCCAGCAGAGCTTTAAAAATACGATTGTGCGACATTTTTAGAACGTGTAGTTCCTCTTGAGATTTTAGTGTGTGGAGCTAAGATAAATTTGATGATGCTCTATCCAAGGTTAAATGACCTAAGTATAGTTCAGGAGCCTTCCAGTTTTCTCCTGTTTTCTCCCTCTCCTCTTACGCCATTCTGCATTCCTCCTTGAGCCAGGTCAGCTGGTTCCTTGGTGCCAGCCTACAGTGCGGGCTTGTTCATGGCAGCTGGAGGCCCGTCCCGCGGACGCTGGCTGTCAGCTGTTCTAACAGACCATGCACACATCAGGAAATCCATGTATGGTGTGAGGAGATCTCTCCCGTGCCCTTCTGCCCTGAGCCAGACCTCTGCTGCTGCGCCAGCTGTGGCCAGGAGCACAGGGCAGCGGGCAGCGTGCTGTGACTTCTCAGCACTGTGGCTCTGAGGGTATCTTGGTGACCAGACCGTGGGTCTGTCTCATACATAACAGACTGATCAGACCCAGAATTGCCCAAAGTCACATGTCTGTCTGTGTGTTCCTGTAGAACTAAGGCACTTTAATGGGAGTGAACAATAGAAAATAATCTTTGCAAGTGAATCCATATCCAACAGCTTCATGGCTTTTTTTTTCTGTTTAAATTCATGAAGTTCTTGAAACTTGCTCTCGTGAAGTTTATAACCTTCTGTTTCTCTCATCAGGGTTATTTATCTCACGATTATGCTGTTTGCTTTGCAGTATATAACTCACTGAAAGACTGAGAATATTTTTTCCATAGCTACTCGTATTTCAATTTGGTGAAACTTCCTCAGACATTTTTACATGTAAGAAGCGTCTGCATGGTATCTTGAAGTTCTGCCCAGAATTTTAGACAATGCATGTACTGCAGTATTTAAAAAAAAATAAAAAAAAAGAAGCTAAAAGGAGTACCGGCTTTTTAGTAAAATGGTAATGTCAAAATCAGTGTTACTTGTTCATCTTATGCAGAAATACCAGATGAAAAAGTGAGACTTTACCCAAAATATTACAGATAGTACTTGGCGCCCATGAAATTCCTAAAGAACAAAGGATTAAAACCGTAGAAAGAGTGGCCAGTGAGGGAAGATTTTTTTTTTTTAAGCTATGAATAAGGAGATAGAAGTGTACACAAAGGCTTGAAGAGTGTAAACAGTACAGAGGGAAAGGAATTCTTTCAGATTATCTAGGGGGTATAACGGATATAATGGGAGAAAATTAAACAAAGGGAAACAGAGTTAGATCATTAAAGAAATTTGTAACTGTGAGGTCACTTAGCCCAATTTTTAGTCTCTGTGGAACAGAAACCTGGTCAGCTGGATCATTCAAAGCTTACAGTTAAAACACACATATAATTTTGTCTCTGCAGTTTTGCATTTGCTAATTACGAGCATGGAGTTGGGGACATCTCCAGAAACGCGTGTGCAAAATTACAGATGTAGACGGGGCCAGAGTGTCGCGGTTGTTTGCCTCCGTGAGGCTGCACCAGTAAAGGAGTTAGCTTATTCAGCTCAAAACCGAACTGCAGTTCCGATCCATAAAACTCAGTGAAAATATTCGGTGGAAGAGGATGCTGGACTGACAGAGAAAAGGGCAAAATGACCTTACAGGTTTTTGTGGCTCTACGCAGTAAGCCGTGTTTGCCTTGCCATTGAGAATTTGTTCCATTGCACAGACTTAGGCTTTGAAGCTTTGAAATAACTGTGAAGAAAGTAAAAGCAGATGTTAATTAACTGATTACACTGTAACAAATCCTTAAAATACAAAGGTATATGAATTTTTAAAGAATTTTTGGTTGTAACTATTGAATATTCTTACGCAGGTTATTATTTTGCTGCATTGATTTTTCTTATAGGCAAATCAAGCATTTATTTTTCTGTCTCAGCAGTTCTGTATTTTATTTCAAACAGAAATTGCAGGAAATCTGCCTTTTAATCCTCTGTAAAGAAAGGGTAGCCTGCACAAATTGCCACGCTGTACAGTGCGTTCAGCTCCACAGTCGGCATTACAGATTGTACAGACATGGGGCTGTAAACAGCTTTCATGCAACATCATCTATCATGCCATGGTCGGTTACCTCACCATCATGTTATTTTATGCTTCCTGAGCCCTAAAACACCAAAGGTTGCCCACTGCTAGGGAGTTGTGTTGATGCCTGATAGCATGAAGTAATGAATGCTCAGCCAAGTGTATATTGTTTCTGCTTGTGCACCGCTGTAATTTGTTTATCTGTCTAAAGATTATGCAGTTGAAAATCCACAATTTTATGCTGCCTTTGTAAATTATCAAGTCGCTTTTGATGAATGTATCCCCACTTCCGATGCCGGTGGCATTATGATCTTGAAATATTGGAAAGTGCTCATGCATACAATGCAGAAGGTTATGTTTTTATATTTTTGGCAGACAACCGTGCTATAAAGTAAATCTGACCTTAAGCTTCCTTACTGCATTAAAGATAATTCAGTTTTAACTTTATAGTCCTAAATGCTACTGTTTATATAAAGTTATTGCCCAGTCAAACTTGACTGATTACAGATGAGAAAGTCTTGACTGTTTCATACAAAATAAATGAGTATTGCCAACTAGTTTAAAGCACATCTATGATTGTGTTGGAGACTTGCGAGCGTGCAGATTGCAGATTTAATTAGCTTATAGGAAATGTTTAGCATAATAAGAAATTGTCTTGTGTGGCAGTGTGGTTTTGTATTTATTCCCGAGGTGCTGTGCTAGAGAATCAAAACAGATTCTCAAAATCACATTTATTGCAAATGGCAGAAAGATGAGTACATTTTATTATTCATTAAGCTACAAATGCTGAAGGAGTCGGTGTATAAGGATAAAATTCCACATGGAACAAAATGAAAGTGATTCGTAATGGAGACTGGAGGAATATCATCTTTCATTTGCTGATTTTCTTAAAATCACTGCTCTTTTTTTCAGATGAAGAAACCTATCGCATAGCAATGGTCAAAGATTATACTCGTAAACCGTTAATACCTCGTTCAACTCTTTGAACATTTAAAATCACGTACATCATGAAATCAAGTGCTCCTGTAAGGCAGCGTGGATTGCATTTAATTCAAGGAACAACATATATTGCAGCTAATTCAATAAAAAATGCGTGTTGTTCTTAAAAAAGGACTGGCCAAAAGCACCAGCTGGATTGGCTGGAATGCGACCGTAACTGAGTCATTCCTTTCCTCTGTCCCAGTGTTACCCACTAGAACTTCTCGAGCTCCCAGAAACGAAGAGTAGATGCAGTGGTTTCTTGAGTTATTTTATGTGGACAAAATGCACACATTACTCTGAGCAGTACAGACCTAAAAATGGATTCTACGTGGTCTTCAGCAAGGATGTGTTAATAGCACTTCGTTCAGAAACTAGTTGGAACTATTTTGTATAAATTATTTCCGTATTTCTTTTTGTTCCTGTAATCTGGAGAATACTCAAACTGACTAGTGCATTTGTTGTATTGTTTTTGTTTTTTTTTAACTAGTCAGAAAATGATGAGAAGATAGTAATATACGACCACATTGGGCCAAATGTCTGCATGGGGGATCACAAGGTAATAAAATTAAACGTTTTAGTAATGTATCTTCTAAGTCTTTTTTATTAGGAAGGAAAATGTATGCACTAGTTTCTGTTAATTTTATGTTTAAGGCAGCTATCTCTCTGTCCTATTTTTAATTTGAAGTCTCAAAAATGTTTTACAGTTGAATTCAACTGAACATCCAAAACAGCTTCGGTTGAGTCACTGCCCAGCTGCTTATTAGTAAAATAACATATTGGCAGTTCCATATTTAAACAACAAGTGAGAAAAGGGATGTAGAATTACATAAATACCAGTTGTTAAAGTGAAGAAAAAGACATGAGTGATACAGTCTTCTCTGCTGAAGACGCCCAATGAAAAGCTAAGTTAGAAATACGGCAAAACTGAGTGGTTGCTTTCTTTGAAAAAAAGCTGATCAGGTAGTAGGAGGTAGTCTCTGAAAACCTATCTAGAAACTGCATAAAAACTGTTTAGAAACCGTATAAAACCTCAGCTAGAATTTTGCAAAAGCTTGTAAACTGTACGACAACGGTAACATGTGGGTCCTGGAGACAGTGCTGAGGCTCTCAAATTATCATTTAGTGACGGCTAGTGGGTAATTAATTACGTATGTTTATGCATGTATCCAAATTCACAAATCTATACCTGCGTGTACTGAGTTCTTGTGAGACAGAGTATTGCTTTTCTAAGGAAGAAGGCACTTCAGAGATTTGGTCCAGAATCATTCAAGTCAGATTTTAAAATACAGAAGTTTGCTAATGCCTGCGGTGAAGTGCAGAGTTCACCGTGTCGGCAGCTGAAGGACAGCCAGCTCAGAAACAGTCATTTCTGTTTCCTTGGCATCAGTGTACTTCATGTGATTTTTTAATTTTTTTTTAGCGTGGCACTTTGAGTGGAGCTAATTCTGGGATAAAAGGGAGTTGTGGCAGATTTTCTCTTAGATTTCAGTGGGAGCAGAGAGCTGTAAGGAGACGATATAATTCCCTTATGCATTCTGTTGTTAGGCTAATCCAAAAAACTACTGCACCGTTTTGTTTCCAGTCATAGAGGAATTTTTGTTGTGTTTACTACTGACTGTAAAAAAAAAAAACAAAAAAACACAAAAAACAAAACCAGAAATGTTTATGTTTCAAACGTGTAACTTCTGTTTTTCCCTAACTTGCTGCAGCCTGTGTTCCTGTCCTTTCGAATAGCTGCTGGGGCAGGTAAACCTATTGCAAATGTGCACAAGTGTTGTGTCGTGCAGTGATGTGGTGGTAAATATCATTTTTTTTCCTATACGTTTATATTTTCTACATCATTTCCCCTGTGTTTATTTTTCCTTTTAAAAAAATGCCAATTCTGCAACAGGAAAAAGATGCCTCCGAAGCGAGAAGATTTTCCGCGAAACCACACTGTAGCAAGGAGGGGAAGGAGCGCGCAGCAGACTGAAATACATAGCCGCAACAACCGTATCGATAAATCCGGTCCCGAGTGCCACATTTTTAACTGCTGATCGTACACTATGCTTCAGCATCTGGACTCTGTTCGAGAAAAGCCTCACATACCTCACTGTCTTGTATGTTCATGTGACATCAAGTAGAAACGTGGAATTATTTTTTATATATGTGTCACAATTCTGTTGCCAAAACTCTAAATAGACAGCAGAGACGTTACGTATTTTAGATTTCACAACTTTCAACTTTTACTAAGTGTTTGTCGGCGTGGAAAAGCTATTTCAGCATATTACAAACTTTTAAAGGTGTCATGCCTAACATTATATATCTTTACCACTTTGGGGTTTTGTACATTGGATTGTATAGATAGAGATATCGATGGTTTTAAATGGTATTTTCTTTGTTGACCAAGGCTTATGGTTTGTGTTTTAGTTTTAGGATTTTGTTTTTCATTTTTATAATTTTTTTCTCATGTTATTTACTATACTGCCATGTTACATGGTTTTTGAATCACACAGCAGCTGCTTTCTATACATACATATATGTGTGTGTATATATATGTATGTATGTGTATATATACACAGATATATAAATAATTTATAAACCTGACCAAAACTTAACGTTAAATATACTTTCCGATATGAATGCTTGAGAGTGCCATATCAGCAGTTAGTGTTGGAGTCTTAGCAGGTTTAGTTCAGTGTACATCAACAAACAACATTTATATAACAAATGATATATAGCAGTGCCATCCTGGATACAGATATATAGCATACTATATAGCACATATATTAGCAGTTTCACTTTGTTACTCCTATAATCCCTTCTTTCTATGTAATATTAAGGATTGAATGTGAAGTTCTTAGCTAGGTTTGGGTGTAACTTTCCAGAATTTTGTAAACTGTTTTTGTCCGTCTTTTGTTACTGTTTTATGGTGCCAAGTATTCTATATTGAAACAATAACAACATGGGAGAAGAAAATAATAGTCTGCTTCAAGTAGCAACCGTATTGGACACAAACTGTATTTATACAGTGTTAAAGAGAAAAAAAAAAAAAGACTGTAAATTTTCCTGGTTAGTAGCTCAGTGCAGCCTACAATATAATCTTGTTACAAACATTTTTCTCCCACCACTAAATACAACATTAAAAGGTGATTAGGGAGTCTGTTGATGAAACACAAATGTATGTTTTATTGATTTAATTTAGAACACTACAGAGTTCATGGACTGCGTGATGGCATTAGATTGATGCTTGATTTTGGTATAAATCACTACCATTGAAAATGATTTGATGTCCGCTTGCAGAGTGTTTTCTCAACAGTACAACAACCTGGGTTTATGTTAAGTACTGTTGCCCAAAGGGTGTCTGCAGCTCTCTATTGTTATTGTGCCATGTTGCATTATAACCACACAGTAATTCTATTTAAGCGAACTCAACTCATGATAACTTCGAAGGCCTTTAGAAATGAGTCCTCTGGTTCTCAAGCAATAAAACTAATCCTGGTGAATATGGTGGTGTCTGTCGCTTTGATTCGGGCGTTGGGGATTACGGGGAAATTATTAAATTGTCACTCTTCTTATTAATGAGTTATCTTTTAATCTCCTGCCAATTAACAGGGTTATTTTTCACATGAACACCTGTATAATAAAATGCATTTCTAGTGTTAATCAAAGCAGAATACCAACCGAGGAGAAAGGCACTTGGAGTTTGTATTAAAGTGCTAATGTACAGAGAGTAATACAACTTTATGAGCTATTCATGGGATGCCAGTCCCCAGCAGTTCAATAAATGTGCCCTCATAAACTCCTTTGTGAGTATCTCTGGTGGTAGAAAAAAAAAAAAAAAAAAAAAAAGAAAAAAAAAGCAAAGCTGCCTTTTCAAGCTCAGCCTGAAGCCTCCTCACAGATAACCTCACCAGAGCTGTAAACTGCAAGGCCGTAAATAGCCCTAATCCATCCAGAGGCGTTAGTTACACAGGTGACCTGTCAAGGTAATTTGTTGAGCGTCCCAAATTTAACCCACCGAAATTCGTAAATTCAGCGTTTAAGCGAGAACCGGCGGCGTCCCCGCCGGAGGGTGCGGGACTCGCGGGGGAGATGGGCTGCCAGGACGTGCCCGCCGTGCTCCCAGGCCAGCGAGAGGCATCTGCCGCCGGGAAGGGCCCGCTGGCTCTNGCCCTGCCCCGGCCCCGCCGGGTGCTGCCCGGGGTGAGCCCCAGCCCCAGGGCTCTCTGAGGGAGGCACGGCCCCGGTCCCCGCCGGTGCCAGCCGTGCGGTGCGTTACACAACCGCCTTGTGCCGTGAAAAGGTACTCGTCGCTGAATACACATTTCCGAGTTCCTTGAGGCACATCTCATTTAAAGAAATCTGGAGAGGAGCAGGTGTGAATAATCCGTCTTTCAAGTGCGGATGTTTTTTTATCCTATCCTTTTCCCTCAGGAGCCAGGAAACCGGCTTCGGTTCGTCGTTCTGGTTCCGGTGCCCTGTCTCGGTATGTTCAAAACCGAGGCGAAGATTAATTTCTAAACTCGATTTACTCCGTCTGTAACGGCGGTGCAACTCGAGCGAGGTCTCGCCAACCCACTGCTTTCAGCGAGTAAGAATTCGCAGGACTCCCATCCCTTCCCCTGCAATAAGGCGCTGCCCGGACAGACCGGCGAGGAGCGCTCAGAGCTGAGGGAAATAAAGCGAGCGAAGCGCTGGGCCGGGAGCGGCGGCACCTGGAGCCCCGGGGAAAGCGGCTGCTCGGCGGCAGAGCCGCGACGGGACGCC
>VWZK01003484.1:171946-185741 GCA_013396935.1 Baryphthengus martii | reverse complement strand
AGGGCTTGAGATTTTGCAGCTTCTGCCAGCTGTCTATAGGACAGTTCATTAACCTTTTCATCCTGGTTGGATGGTCTATGACAGACTCCCAACAGGATGTCCGCCTCATAGGGCTTCCTCAACTTTACCCCTAGATGTTTTAAAATCCACCAGATGTTTTAAACCCATCAGACGTTTTAAAATAAATACCTAGCATGACAACTCAATACATGGGAGATTAATTAAAAATTAATTTAGAAAAGTCAAAATTATAAACATTTCCAAAGAAAACTGCTTTTGCTAATGGGTGGGAGCGACATGCCCAGGAAAGCACAAAGCAGGGGGCTGGTGGCTCTCGCTTCCCCAGCAAGAAGGAAAAGTGGAAGGGGACATTTTCTGCAAGAAGGTCTCAACAGGGTCTTTTACAGTCAGTCCTCTGTGTGTCCAGAATCTGGTCCTTCAAGTTGTATCAAAAACTCTGCTTATTTTAAAGTTTTTCCATGAGGGCAGGCCTATTTCAGGGGCTGGTTAACAGGTTCCCTCAGGGAGCAGTTCCTCCCCTTCTGCCACCTGCCGGGCCACCTTTTCACTGGAGCTAACAGGAGTGGCCACAGACAGCACAGGCCACAAAACCAGGGAAATGATGCAAGTGAAACTGGATGTTTTCCCCTTGTTTATTTTTCAGCTAACACTGAGAACTGACCAAGAAGTCTAAGTGCAGGAACGAGCCACTACTGTTGGCGCTCATCAGCCAAAAGAAACCCAAGTACCACTCCCAGAGTGTTTTTCCAAGTTGTTTTTTTTTAACTGCAAAAGGGTACAATCTGTTTTGTAAATTAAAACAGAAAATTGAAACGAAAATATGTAGGTACATACTAGCAATATACTAAATAAACCAGCTACTTAAATACATTATTATTTTCTTATAATATTCAGTATAAATAGTAATCTCAAAAAAAAAGTTTACTATCTGCATCCAAAAGTTAAAATTCTCTTAGTTTCAATAAGCAGACATTATTCAGAGCCGAAATGTAATTAGTAGATATAGAGTCTCAGAATTTTTCTATTACCCAAAAATATCTATCTACATGTCTTGGAAATATATAAACTACTAGTACTCCACTTGACTAAGAATACTGCCATATATATAGTTTAAAAGCCAGTGAAAAATTATTTTCCATAAGTATTACTCACCTAATTTTAAGCTCACCTGAAAAAGAATCCTCTTAGAGCCACAACTAAACTATCATTGCTGTAAGACTGGTCATAAGTACAAATATACCTTCTGATCCAGAGGCATACAAATGCCAATTTATGGCTGGATTTCCCACAAGTACTTGAGACATCTTAAGTAGAATTTAAGAGGCTGAGGAGTGGAAGCCACAAACCCAGCACTTAACCTCTAAAGCGCATAAATTTCTACTGGTAAAGTTTCCTTGGGCACAGAGGTTGGGCTACTACAGTAGAGCCACGGCTGAAATCTCTCCTGACAGAATACACGCTTGTCGTGGCCTGAGGAGGGACAAATCCTTCTCATGTCCAAATCACAGGGCTAAAGATAAGTCTGAGCTGAATGGACATTTCATTTCACATCCACTGCAGCTTTGTCACTTTGCAGTTAAAACCAACAGATTTACAGAGACATCAACCAAGATGGAAAAAAGTAAATTTTAAATCCCAAAAGGCATTCAAATCCTGATGCTATCAGAAATTTCTTACATGTGGGCCCAGAATTTAAGAAGATTTTATGGGTATCTATCATCATGTCCAATTATCTCCAAGGTTCAAAATTAAAAAATAAAATTAATTAATTCCACCCTAATCAGCTGGTTTTAAAACCAATTTTTTGTTTATGCCATCCAGAAGATTGGCTCCTGAGAAATGAAATAGCCCTTCAGACAAATATGGATATTTTCAAAGCAAAGTCAACTTTTGCCTTTGCATTAAGGAAATAAAAGATATTTTTAATATTTAAGGATCCTACAAAACCAAATTATACTTCAGGTAACCAACTAGGATGGAGTTTTTATTATTATTATAGACTGATGATGAGATTTTTACTTCTTTTCTGATTTTCAGGAAAAGAGTTTGGGAAGGCAATTAAAAACAAAACAAAAAAACAACCAAGATACAAATTCTGTCATAAATAGTGTCTGACAATCAAACAGGTACTTGTTCTATGCTAAGGGTGTTACAAAGTAATTCCTCAAGGATACGTATAGAAAAAAAGTAAATGAAAGGTAAAGGAAAACTGTTACCTGAAGAATCTGAGTTGCACAGATATTACCAGTTTCATATATATTGTGGGAATTCAGAATTTTACCAATATTGAAAAGAAAAAAGCTATTTTGAATTCTACTTGATATTGCTGAATCATGAGTGCCAAACCACAACTAGTTTTTACTTTTTCTTTGATGAATAAAAGATTATAAAGACATACCTTGGAGTTACAAATCTGACCTAAATAATACATCTGAGTACCTGGGCGTGTGGGCTGTACACAAGTTGTTTATCTACATCCCATATCTGTTCTCTTAAGTGTTCTTATTGCAGGTTCATCAAAAATGGAAAACTTTAAAGTGTTTGGTATACCAACATACTTCTTTAGAAGACAGTTACGTCTTACATCCATCGATGGATAGATCTTTTAAGCAAACATAAAGATTGACCCTGAATGCTTGTTAATATTTTTTTTATTATAAATCCTGTTTTCTGCCACTTAAAATTACTTTGATAAATAGTTAAGTTGGAGATCTCCAATGCATACTAGGTCTCACACTATTTTTACATTTCACATAATATTTCTTCTGTTTCCACTACTATTATGCAATTCTTCCATGTGTAAGATGTCTAAATGTGCAAAATGTATGAGGAAAATAGAAGAGGTCAAAAAGAAAACATCTACTCCAGAAAGAAAACGAAGTTGACACAGTATAAAACATCTCCGAAAATACTCATAATGGGAAGATTAGAAGATTTTCCAGGTAAATTTTCAAAACTCGTTCACTGAACCAAGAAAGATGTTTTGGCATATATCAAAACTTTAGAAATTGCAAGTGATTTAGCTTATTGATAGAGCACTCAAGAAATAAAGAGCAGCCTGAATTTTAAAAATTGCTTTAAATAAAGTATACAAGGAGTATATGCTACTATATAGGAGGTCTATACTAAGAAAGGTCTTTACAGACCTTTATTAATTGCCTGATAGGAATTATTTACACTCTCAACAGCTGTCTTCAATCTACAAAAAAAACCCCATGCTTTATCTATAGATAGAAGTCTAACTAGTGAACATTTTAATTGATTTACTTTAGCTGATTCTACCGCCTACATAGGTGTTATTACACTTACTTAAGCTTTGCAGAGGCTAATAAAATTAAAACAGAAAGTTAATGACTTGAATCTGGCCAGAGCAAACCACCTATTCACCTAATCACATTGCTCTCAATGGTTCTTGTAATCCTGCCGCAGCTCTGCAGCTCTTCCTGCCCCATAAAAGTCTGTTCTTTCTCTGGCACTTTAAACCAAATGCCTGGGCTCTTTTTATTGGAGACTGAGAACGTTACCTAAACCAAAGATCTGAACTTTATGATTCTTGATGTCCTTAAAAAAATAACTTAAAATACTCCTACCTCTCAAATTTCTCAAGAGAGTTTATCAAAATGCCATGAAAAGAAAATCTTTTTCTTGAAACCAAGTTAGTTATTACCCCAAAGACTGACAAAATATCCCTTAAAAGGCATTCTGCATTGATAAGAAAATTCCCAGCATCAAATCAATCATTATTTTTATATACATGTGCCACACTATTACACTGTTGCTCCAGCTTTTTACATTATCTTAGCAGACAATGTAATGTAGCATATATGAGTTTATTTTGAGTTTCGAATGTCTCACTAGAGTTATCTGTGCACCAGGCCACACACTGTCCCACATTTTTTCCAAAATATTTTCAAAAAATTGAAAAAAGTTTCCTTATGCCTCATTAAAACACTATATGACTTTGATTCAGGGACACTTTAAAAATACGAATATTGATGACAGATTTAAACTGATAATCATGAATTTATCTGATTATCATGATAAAGTCATTAAATAGAGCCATCATGAGATATGATGTGTGAGACTTTATACTTAAGTGACCAATCAAAACCAAAAATATTTACTTCTGTAGTGCACGGTAGACCTTGGATAGAGGTTATAAACCTATGAAATCAACTCTTTTGAGAAGTTAGCACTGAATTTCATGCTGCCCCAGCTATGCCTCACATTTCTGGATATAAGTCAAAGCAAGCATATACTTGCTTATTCTATATATTTTCTCCTACTAGAGGAAACAGGCAGCCATATGGCTACCAAAAGGCTATTAAATTCATCAGTCTGGCTAATATACTGCAAATAACTTGACACTTAGCAGTCATCATCCTGTTTACCCAAAACAGTCATTAATTAAGGTAATGCTGTGTACAAAGTAATATTCTCCTTTTTTAGACCAGCCAGGCAATGAACGGACTGTTGTAATAAGTGATTTAAGGGGAAAGAATGTTGAAAGAAAATGCTTCTCAAGGATCCAGGGAGTGGTAACTGGAAAGAGAATAAAAAATCTGAAAGTCAGATCAACAGAGCACAGCAGAAAAGGGAGCAATGTCAGTCATTACAACTAACTTTGGAGTTAAATATTTACGCTCATCAATTTGCTTAGTAAAATAAAAAAAATAATAATAAAAAATCCCCAACAAACAACAACAAGAGAACACTACATTGTACCAAACTTCAGGTTTTGATTCTACGAACTTTCACAAGATTCAAGAAATCATGCCAGGCACTGCACAAACTCTCCAATGTGCTAATCTGCGTAAACGCAGATTAACCAAAAAGACGAGAAGCTGAAAGCCCACAGCAGTCTCTCCCTTGTGTCTTTCCCAAGAAGTTTGAGAATCTTTGTTATTTGCAATAAATGAAACATTCAATTTTCATTTGTAAAAGAATCACTTGACTCTCATTAGGAACAGTAATAATTCCATACCAAAAAGAAATAAAACTTGGCAGCCTGATAAACAAAGGAAGGAAAAGGAAATATTTGAGTCATTCCATTCCAGCTCAGCCAGCTCTCATTGCACCATCACTTTGGACTGTCTTGAAACTCTGCCCATGTTTGCAATAATAAAGCCTGTAAAGCTATTTTCGTTGTCTAAGGGGTTTTGCCTTCCCCACCCCTCCCCCCATCAAATCCAAATGGAACAAATGATAAAGACAATTTGGTCCAGTTGTTTCCATTTTACTGTATATATATATATATACACACATTCTCTGTATGTGTATATATATCTACACATGTTATATGAACACAGACATATACACAAGTATTTAAAATATTAACTTATATTTATACATAAACTTCTCCAGAAAGACAAGAAACTATAAATATTTAGCTTTTGTGATACGGATTTTAAATGTCACCTTTAGAAATAGACCGTTTCTGTAAGTGAAGTCTTAGCCTATAAGGCTGTAAACACTTAGGCTTGCTGGAAAGAGACTCAGAAAATGTCCCAGCCCAGGAAGAATCAGAAGCCTGGGGATTACTCACATATACAAAGCTACGCATAAGTTCAAATCTGCAAGATGAGATCTAGTATGTACAAAATATTCGATCATAAAATAATATATGAAGTGGGAAAAAATACTGAAAGCAACTACAGTAAGATTTGAGTGTCTCAGAAATACGAATCCAAAAAGAAATGACTCAAAAAATACTACTTTTAAGAGATGAATCAAAATGGATGAAAATTTAGTTTATTTTTCAATTGCTCAAAATAGAACTGGAACCTGAAAACATACATCTAGCATTTTCATTTTACCCATTATACACAATAAAATATTCCTGTAAAAGGACATTTTGTAATTCAAAAAATAAGATATTATGCAATTTTACACATCACACACCGTTTCTCTTCTTATTTTGTTATTTTTGAATGGTTGTCTGGTATTTTTCTTGTCATAATAGCAATAGCAATTTCTTCTACTATATTATGCTGTTTTCTTTCAACAGCTTCCTTCCATCTTTACTTCCATCTGATCTCTCTGGTTTTCTTTTTCTGGCTATACTTTCTATTTTTCTTTCCTGGTGGACTTTGAACTCTTTTATTTAAAATTAGTTTACTTACAAGCCAAGCTATAAGCTCACGTGGGCAGCCTAACATTAATTTTAAATCTAAATAACCAAGTTTTCTGCTAGTTAATGACATCTCATCTCTCAATGAGCACTGACTTCACCTGGAAAAGAAACCAGTAAGTTACTCTGAAAAATCAAGGAGGTTGAATATTTATCAGTCATATTTTTCTCTTAGGTACGTGTTTACCACAATGCTAGACAAAACAGTCACCTTTCTCTTTATGTCTCAGACACAGAATCTTCTAATGATGCAAGGGATAGGCATCTCCCTGTTATTTTTTCCACCAGTCCTCTTTGGGAATTAGGAGAGAAAGAGTATATTTACTCATGTCCACACATCCATTTCTTAATCTTTCCAGTAAGTAATGCCATATTTGTCTCTACTACTCAAAAACGTCTTACTCAATGTCCCTCATGCCCCTAAATTCCCCACAGTAATGACGAAAATTAATATAACTCATTGCCTTTAATTTTGCTGTTGTTCGGGAAAACTGAGTAACAGCAGAGGCACTGAAGCTGTCTATCAGCAGAATCAGGAAGACCAAAACATGTTTATAACTGTGATTTTCAGCTGGGGACCTAGACAACAATACCAAGTGATCCACTGATTTATATAATCTTCACAGCTAAGACAATTCAATAGAAAATTTATATATATATATATACACACACATATATATCTTGTGGTGACCATAGTTCAACCTTCCAAAGCTTTGGGAATTAGAAGAGAATCTTTTGAAATAGTTAGAAAGTAAACCTCCAACACAGTCCTGATGAGCATATACAGACATGTTGGCAGTGTCAACTTCACATAGTGATGGATGGTCACCAGTAATTTCATAGCATTATGATGGGTTCTACATTGTTCAATTTATTCATATGTGGAAGAGGGGTGAACAACAGAGAAAACAAAGTTTTGCTTATGATATTCATCTGTTTTGACAAAACCTGACTAGGAAGAACAGCACAAGGACCTGTCAGCAGTCCATAAATGGCTATTAAAATGCAGGTCTAACACATACTAATAAAAAGTAATGTATATGGATAAAACCAAACTTTATAAATAAAGGGTGGGCCTAGAACTATCACTACTACTTATGGACAAGATCTTAAGACGCCCTTGGTAACTCCAGAAACACAACAGTTCAAGAGAAGGAAATATGATGTTGGAAATTATTAGGAAAGGAATAGAAAATAAAAACAGAGACAACTCTAATGCTGCTGTATAAATCCCCAGTTAACCTATATACCAGAGATGTCCATGTAAATACTGGGGAAAGTTCTAATTCCCTCACCTCAGAACACAGCAGAACAGGGAAGGAGGAATTCAGATGACGAGAGGTTAAAAATATTGACCTTCTAGTGAGGAGACTCCTCAACTTCAAAAATAAATGAATGGAGAAGATTAGGACCAAAGGTCATAAAATCATGGCTGGCATTGAGATGACTGAGAGGGATCAAGTATTCGCTGTCCCTTCCAACAGAAGAAATGGTGGACACCAAGTGAAGCTAGCAACTTGCAGGCTTCAAACAAAATTAAAGAGCAATTTACACCATGTAGTTTGGGTAGCGTGCCTTGTCACCAAAGTTATCCATTTAAGTAACAGCCATATTATTGAAAAAAAAAAAAAAAAGTTAAACACTTTGTGGAGGAGAAATCCATCAAAATTGACGTATAATATGGTGAAAATCTTTAGCTTATAAAATCCCTAAGCTGCAAATTATTGTAGGGGTGCACGACTATGTGTTGCTCTATGCTGTCTACTTGTTTATAAGCTGCCCTTTTAGTCACCTTCAAAAAACCAGGTATTAGGTCAAATGAATCTTTGTTTTTTCTCTTTACAGACATCTTTCTGTAAATAAATACATATTTAGTAATTTAACACTGAAATGTTAAGTATCTGTTGGTCAAAACCACATCTTAGTAAAAAAAGATTTAAAAAACGGAAATTATATTTATTAACTGTAACATAAGACACTGTATTCCTCTAATGACAGTTTGTTAAACATACAGTAAGATACTTGCAGGAAATGATGGATATGATTTTGCTCCATGTTTTCCCATTCTTAGAGAATTTGATGAGGCTGAAGTTGCTGCTGAGATGACAAAAAGTACTTTCCCACTAGCGGATCTAGTGACTTGCAGACATGTTCTTGAAATGAAGACTTGGCTTTTTGCTGCATCCCTCAGCAGCTTTGCCTAATGTCTCCCAGTAAATGCCAAACACTCTATTAATGCCGCGCCTTTTTGCCCCCTGCTAACAACGAAGCACACTCTGCAAGCTCTGCAAATATCTCCTTAACTCATTCATGCCTTGGTCCTGGCTCATTCCATCAGCAGCAGATTGCCTGGGAATGGCTTTAGCAGGCTCTACATCCTACACATCCTTCTACACCCATCCTACACACCAGTTGTTTTGCCAGGGAGGTTTGGTATCATTCGCAGTATCCATTTGATTTGGCACTCAGAGAACAGGGTTTAACGGAGGAGAAATACTCTTACAATAATAATTAACATACTTTAAAGTAAATTACTTTCTGTATTGTGTATGAATCCTTAGCCTGATTTTTGCAAGTAGTTTCTTTCCATTGAAAATACTACGAAGACATTCTCTTCTGAAAAATATTTTAAGCTTTTGCTTAGACAAATAAATATCAACATTTACATACAGATGTTTAAACTCCTTTTATCGTCAACAGAAGCCTAGTCAGCACACTGATGCTAGAGAAGGCTGAAGAGTTAATAAACTGCCCGAACAGTAGCAGCTCAATTCAGTTGTCTGAACTGTGGTGCCTGTTGTTGGTTTAGATGTCCTAGTCTGAGACATCGGTTGGGAACAAGCAGGTACGACATAGGCCCAATAGGAGACCTGTGTTGTTTTTGAAGAGGCAGGTGGAAGCTATAAACTGTTTTCTTGGTGGAGTTCAAATGGTGCTAGATACTCTGGTTAGCAAATTAATTGAGTCCTAGGTCCTCTTTTGGGTGAGGCAAGTCCTGCTCCAGGCACTATGGACTATGTTGGCTAAAGTTGCTACTCACTAGAAGGGAAGGAAGCTCAGACACCAAACATGGCTGTAGACATCTGTGTAAGGAGACCTAAATGTAGTTGTGTTAATCTCAAACTGAATTCTGCACTTGGTCATAAAATTTCCATGAAGGAAGACCAAAGTTAATTTTTATAGAAATAATCTTGTGCTTTCCCCCTGCTTTGTGCTATTCAAGCACATCATCACTGGCATCTACCGTAGTTTACTGCCCGGCCACGAGTCTGCCAAGATCTGTGTCTGCATTCAGTTCTTTTCAAACACTTCAAGTAAACCTTCATTATCTGCCCTTTTTTGAACACTAAGAATATACAAATTTCTGTATCTTAAATAAAATCTTCTACCAGTATCATGTCTCTCGACTACCTCCTACATGTAAATTGATGCTCAGCAGTGAAGTGATCAAGCTTACTCACAGTCCAGACTTGAGACTAGAGTTGTACTTCATAGAGTCAAGGTGTATTTATTTGCTGTCTAAATTGCCTAATCTACTGGAATTTCTCTAAAAGGCTTTCAAAGATCTGATGGAAAGCAAGGATCCTGCATTTTTCAGATGAGAACAGGCTGGTGGTTTGCTGACTGATAACGCATCATTTGCAAACAGCGGACCTGCAAATAGCATGCATCCTTCTGCTATGATAGCCCAGAGACTCCTGCACTGATAGAATTCATACATATCACCCATTTCTCTTCCCTAAATGCCTCTCACAAATCAACACTGAAATTATGTTTCCATTACCCCGTCTCTTCAGTAATTCATATACACTCCAAACAGATGTGTGATTTTTGTAATTCTGTTGGGGTTTTCTTTAATTATATTGAGATAGATGCTCTTGAAAAGCATCAGTAATGTTTTCCATCAGCATCGTGAGCACACAGCAGATTTCACAAAAATTTTCCTGGAGCTATGAAAAAAAACGTAAGTACTTCTGAGCTGTCTAGAAAGTCACCATAGAATTAAACAACTGACGCTTTCCCCTCTCCCTTTAGATGGATCCTTGACATTTGCACCACAAACCAGAAATTAAAATAAATAGGTATGCACTGTAAACCACCCAATTTGTAGAATATGTTGGAATCATGTAAACAAAAGCAGTAACGAGCAACACTGAGACTATGACCTTCAATTTAATTTCAGTGACTACCTTTAAAAGCTGCTCACCTGGAATGGTTGCTATTTTAAAAGTCCTATTAAAATTATGCTCCAGTATTGAAAGGGTGTTTCACTCATAACAGACATGCAGGACAGCCAAAGTAATAATTTTCCATAGTAAATATTATTACAAGTGACTTATTTCAAAATAACTTCTTTCCTCAATGAGTTGAATGCCATTCTCAGTGCAAATAAAGTCCACTTTCTTTTGAGACAATTATTTTTTGTCAATTTTTACCTTTTCTGCTTACAACAGAAAAGTTAGTTTCTGTTACAGCAAGTAATACAACAAGTTAGCTATTCTTGTCCAGTCTTTTGAGCCCCAACTGCAGCGAATGCAATTATGCTTCTAAAGCTATCAAAAAAATCAGAACGCATCCAGGTGCTGCCAAGAAAAACTTTGAACAGATTTTAGTATCGGTCTGAGTATGTGTAACTAGTCCTGTAGACAAGTTTGGATTTGGGTCATGTTTAGGCGAGATACAAATAGTAACATACTACATCAATACTCAAAGGACCTCTGTCAGAATTACAAACACCATGACCTGGAAATGGCTGCAAAACACAGAAATTCCCTAAATAAATGTAAGATGGGATACAATTCAGGGAAGAGAGGACAGCAATAGTGCTGTATCCAGAATTTTACATGCCTCAACCATTTAAATGGTCTCATATAGATATGTTTCAGCAACTTCCATCAATACATGAGCACTCCACATTTAGTCTGAGATGACAGGAAACTTCCAGGACCGTACTTAAGGCATGAAGTGGTTTTGCAAACCATTTTGAAGGTGGGTCTCTGTTCTTGAGGGAAGTCAGCACAGAACCTGCTGACTTGCTACAGACACTGGGCAAAAATCTCAGCTTGGGTGAAACCATGTGCTCACGCATGGCTTCACGAGGACTTTCGATGCTGGCAGGATCCACTGTGCAGAAGAAATCTAAGTCGTGGATCCCAGCCTGCAGCAGGGAAGAGGAAAGTGCCAGAAAATGAGGGAAGTGGGAGAGAGTAAGAAAATGTACAGCCAGAAGTAGCACTGGCAAGGTCAGCGACTAGTAATGTTACGAACAGTTTTCAAAAGAGAGCGTGAGATTAGGAGTAGACGTTTTTGATATGTGGGGAAAAACATTTGGCTGCATTGTTGATCTGGGCCTTGTGCTGTTTTAATCCATATAACAAATTATATGTGAGGTAGAGCAAAGTCAACTCAGCTTCCAAAATGGGACAGTTTTCAGAACGAGTGCTTAGCAAAAAAGAATTTAACTATATATTTGTAAATGAAGAAAAACTTCTGGTGGTGTTTTTATACAAAATTACTTTGCACAGAAGAAATAAAACAGACAAGAACATGCAATTTACCAGTATCAGTAAAAATGGGTTTAACTCATCAGCAATATACTTTGTAGGATTTCTTAAGCCCATGTTTTAAAGGGGAAGACACTCAATTGAAATCAATTCATTATTTCTAACTACTTAACTATCAGCACCATTACTAAAGAAAATACGTTTAATATAAAGGCTCCACATGAAGAACAAATTGTGACAGTCAAACTAGAGATGAAATAACTGCTTTGTATTTTCACGGTTAAGTGTAGAAAGCCTTCTGTGGGTGATGGGTTGCCTCCATGAAGCAAAACATTGCTGTGCAGAACTGCAGCTCTACACAGCAGCGGGGTGAAAACGAGTAGTAGACCATATGGTAATTCAACGGGTACGTTAGACATATCATAATTATTCAGAAAGTACATCTTACAGCTAAAAGGAGGCAATTCATATACAATAGGTATCCTATTTCTGTACAATTGGTACCTTCAAACTACCCATTAGTAAATAAATTGCACCATTGTTCTTTGTCCCAGAGATTTATACTGTCTGACCACCCTCTGGCCCATCTCCTCCCCGTCGCAGCCATTCAGCAGAACTGTAGCAGGAGTAATTGTGCAATTACAAATGCAGTATTACTTATTTTATTTGTAACAATCCCCTTGTCAATTGGTGAAAAAGATGGCAAGTAAGACCATCCTTATGGTTTGAAGAATGCTGGTAATCCATTAACTTCTTTTTCATTACTTCTCCTGCATTGTAGTTTGCATTACATCAGAACAGTAATTTAGATTTGGGATATAGACAATTTGATATATCAGTGGGGTTAGACGGGTATAATGCTTGCATTGTTCACACATTCTCCTCTGACTCACTGCAAGGTTATAAATACCCACCGTAAGGGGAGCTCCACCCTGGCTAGGTTTAATCTAACACTTTTTGCTGTTGCAGGCCCTTCTACCTTTAACATGAAACCAAGCCACTAAGACTCGACTCCACACTCTACAGATTATTTTTTTTATTATTTTTACCTTTGAGATGATTCACAAAACTAGCTTTACACAGTTTCCTGTAGTCTCAAGGCAAAAGGTGTTCTGTAAATGTACTTTGTTTCAAATGTAAGAAACATTAACCACCCACTTCCTGTATTGTTCCCTAAAAGGTTTACAAGTACTGCAGGACTAATCCCATTCTGCCAAAAGGCTGCGCTTCTTGCCAAAGAGGGACTCAGTTAATGTTAAATGACTGTACTCTTCACATTAAATAATACTTGGAAGCTGAAACACACCAAGGCTTTATAGATGCCTTTTGAAAATACCTGACAAAAATCACAAGTCAATTTATTACAGGAGGCCCTGCAGAAAATTCCCGGGGCCAAGCTCTGCTCAGCTTCCAAGGCTGCGTGTGTGTAAGAGAAGGACAGGGCTGGTGCCAAGAGCTTTCTGAGTCCAAGTAAGCGGGTCAGTGGAACAAATCCCTTCCTCACAGTAAACCCCGAAGCAAAATGTGATATTCATTTAGAACTTTGCATTTACTACAGGTAAATATGGCTGATAAAGTTACTGTTTCAATAAAATCAACGGGAATTAAATATATGTTAATCATTGTCAATATCGAATTTTATTACCAACACAATCCTACCCAAAGCCATGACCAGACTCTATCGAAGAATGGCCAACTCTTAACTGACACATTAGTACCCGACTTAAAACATAGGACATTAAATAACGTCCAACAAGTCTCTTCAGGACCGGGAAATGCTGGTTTTCAGTACGCCTAGGGTTTGTCCCAGTTTGTTCATACATCCCCAGCATGTCTCAGAATCTAACAGAAACTGCTACATAAATCCCTGTCTATGCTCCTGCCAACAAAATATGCTTCTAAGCAGGATACTGAAGAAGCAGTAAAATCCTTCTAGGGACGATTAAGACACAATGCTCGCCGGGTAACCAGACTATCCACCTCTACTAACCACCCCCGTAAACCCAGAGGCACCGGCCAGACCCCACCTGCCCCCCCGCGATGCCCAAGCCGGGCAGGAGAGCGCCGAGGCACCGCCACTCCCCGCGGGACCGACCGCAGGGCCGAGCGGGCAGCGGGGCCGGTGAGTGCAGCCGAGCCG
>VWZK01003484.1:153614-171788 GCA_013396935.1 Baryphthengus martii | reverse complement strand
GGCAGCGCCGCGCCCCGGGGCGAGGGGCCCGGCCGGAGCCCCCGCCCTGCTGCTCCCCGGCACTCGCCTCCATCCCCGGGAAGGAAGGGAGTGAGGGTACCCCTTGAGACGGACAACTGCGTGCACCTCGGGAGGGAAGCGAAGAAAGGGAAAATGAGGGGAAGTGAGAGAAGTGGAGAAGGGAAAAAGACGGGAAAGAACAGAAAGCGAACAGGAGATGGGAAGGAAAAGAGAAACCCCTATGGCAATAAGTAAGTTCAACAAACTGAGTCCTGCTTCTGCCCTGATCTGAAAGACTCACGTACACAACCCTTGGACTAACCCTTCTTAGTGCTGCAACTTTTACTGATGAACCAGGAAAATCTGGCAGATTTGCCTCAAATTACATTCAGCAGATGCTTTTGGGTAGGTGTGTACACCGTCAAGGTGTACAGGGATCACCAGAATGAAAATATACTCACAAGAATAATGATTGTAGCCTTAGCTCCCATGATCCCAACACTTTCCCAAAACAAATACTGCATGAGGAGTCAAAACTAGATTACATCTGAGATTTCTAATACTACCCTAAACATGTTTTCAGTTTTATGTGATGTCAGGTCCAAAGTAGATAGATACCTTTTCTTCAGCCTCTCCATGCTTTGACTATCCCAGGTGAAAACATTAGAATGTCATTTCTGTGATGATAGTAATAGTGATCGCAACCATTACAAACTATTGCAAATGATGCTTGTCAGCATCCCCAGCTCCATGTGAAAAATAAGCCACGGCACTTATGCGAGATTGCCTGTGTGCCTTTCTCTTCAAGTAACAACGCAGAGGCCAGTCTTGCCTATAACTTTACTATAATAAATCTCACTGTGAAAGCTTAGTTTCAGCAGGAGTCAGGGAATGACTTTTTTTTTTTTTTTTTTTTTAACACCAAGTCAAACACCTCTTGTAGGAAATCGGACCCTGGAATTGTGTTATGAGTGCTGGAAATCACTGATGGGGCCAGAATCAAAATATACTGAGATGAGTCATTGTAACTCTGTAGAAGTACTATTTGACTACTTTTTTCCTGAGTTGTCTCTCTTCTCTAAAGCAAGACATGGCTGCTTATATCTTTAAAAGGAATTAGCTAATGGAAGCACAGAAGCAGTTTTCTTTTTCTAAGGAGTCCTGAATCCTTTAAAACATCCTTCAACCTCTCAATGAGCTGGAGGCTGGCTAACTGGGAGCCTGTGGGCTCAATATGTGTCTGGCGATTGGGAAGGCTTACTCATGTGCCATCAGTAGTATGATTACTGATTTTCTAGAGTAGTCAGACTCCTGTAAGGCTCTTATCATGTAGATAAATTTCTAAATTGAGTCAATTTCTAAATATTGTTGCTACTACTGTCCGCTATTTCAACACACTATGTTGAAACTCATATACTTACACATCAGATGTTTTACACTGGAGGATTCAGTCTAAAGTAGAATAGAGTTTACAGAGAAACCGGTTTAAATGTTTATCAACTCTATCTCAATTCTGCAAGCAACTGCTATGTGTATCACCTCTTCTGCATTTTTCATCTGTGTTTGGACATATGTCTTAATCTGGAAATTAAATTTGTTTCCCGGTCCAGGAAAAGCTCAGGCACTTTTAACCTGCAAAGTGCAAGTACTGGCACAAGTAAGTTTTTCTCCCGGAAATGCCACTCACATTAGAGCATCTTGGCAATTGTAAATCTGTCATCCTGAGCGCCTGTGCTAAAAGCAGCAGGACTTCTGAGGTTAGACCGTTAAACACAGTAATATAGAGATATCGCTAATGTGGGATATTTGTAGCATTTAGGAAAATATGATGACAATTGATTTTGTGTTGTTTTGGCACTTTATGATGATTATTTTCAAAAATAAACGATCAAAATTGATTATGTTTTCTATAGGAAATTTAAATTGTTCTGAAAAGGTTTTAGCATTTGGGGACTTGCTAGACTATTGTACTATACATTATAAGTATCTATGCTTCAAGTATCTATGTTTTACATATGTCATTCTGAGAGTAAGATTAAAAGTGCATAGATATTTTCACTCTAATTAGGCAATTAGCCGTAACATGCTATATCACATTCTTGCCATTTACTTTAAGTTACATGTAACCTCCAGGCTCTTGGTTAATACATTATTAATGCCTCATAAGCCATTTAAACTAGACTTTTTTCATGCCCTGTGGGATCCAATAGAGTATGAGGTGTTAGGTTTATGGTTGGACTCAATGCTTTTAAATGTCTTTTCCAACTAAACAATTCCATGATTCTATGCAATATTCATTGCATGCTATTCTAAATTGGTGGCAGAGAAGGTTTCTAATAAGACTTCCAAATGGTTTTGATATATCTTTCTATTCTTAGCTAGTTTTTATAGAAGAATTTTTATAAAATGTGTAGGGTCATTTTTGTTGACCCTGCATATAAATATCCATGGGAAATTTGTCTTCTGTTTTCAATTTATCTAGTTGAGGAGTTGACCTAACAACAAAATAAGATATTTATACTGGAAATATCTTTTTGAATGCTAGGAGAAGTACTCACCTTATACTTAGTATAGTGTAAATCTTCATTTGCTTTTAGAAGTTTCCTACTAACCTCTCAGATTTTTGTCAAATACTGCCACTTGCTGGTTTTATTCCATACCAGTAATTTAGTTTTATAGCTTTTGCTTTCCAGAAGTAATAAAAAAGAATATATTTATCTCAGCTCTTACAGATCACCTGAATATTTGTTGTTAGTTTCTTTATAATAAGAAATTCCTAGGATGGGTTCTATATAAACTGGCAGAAAAGGAGAAAGTTGTCTTTCAAATTATCTTTGAATCTTCTATTCAACCCCGCTACCAGGTGCTAGTGTGTGTGTGTCCAAGGAAAGACACCTATTGTATCTTAAATCAGAAAGTATAATTTACATTTGCCAGATATTTCTGTTCTTTCAGACAATATGTTTTAATGTGTCCTTCCTTTCAAAGAGAGTTAGGTGTAGCTATAGGAAATGGACCTTGCTAACCCATTATCTGATATTTAGGAAAATGTCCATAAGCGCTTTTTTTTGCCTTTTTTTTTTTTTTTTTTTTTTTTTTACTAACTGTGCAATATGGATCTGTCAGATCTACTTGTCTTTTTATTTTATTTTTTTCCCATAGAACTATCACAGGTAACACAGTAGGGGTAAAACACTTCTCAAAGTGCATTGACTAGTGAACTCAGACTTGAAAAATAGATAGCACAATAGGATAACCTGCATTTTTTTCCTTCTGGATTTTTTAAATGATATGCTAAGAAAAAATACTATAAAGATAATGAAAAATATTAAGCCTTGATTTGGCAAGCTGCTTAAAACATAGGACAACACAGGTCCTCAGTCAATAGCCAACTGATGTACGTAGCGGAAGAGTTGGCCTGTAATGATAAAGAAAAATTTTAAAACTGCCCTGAAGGTACTTTCCCAAAGGAACTGTACTTGAACCAATGAGCTCCTGGTTTCCCACAGAGCACTTTTCCTTACTATCAGCATAACGGGAAATTGGATGTTATTAGTATAATCCTGTGCCTACACTGAGGAAATACTTCACCCAGAAGAGATTCCAGGCTGTTATTTGTACAACAGCTGTGCCTGGAGGCCTCAGCCGGGATCAGAACCACCCAGCCACATGTCTACAGGCATAAATAAACCCTAATGTGTTCTCTGACAAATGCAGTAGGACTGTGCCCATTTCCCAGATAGGCACTGTTGGGATCCTGGGCACCTTGAGCCTAGGGACCTGGCCATTGGAGTGCAGGGCCAGCCTGGGAGGAGCGGTGTTTGTCCGTGAGGAGAGGGAGCTGCCATGGAGAAAGCTGGGGACCCCTGTGAGGGCAAGCAGCCCCAGTTTTAAGCTAAATGCCATTTCCAGCCTGGCCTCAGATCAGCCCCATCCCCATGGCCTTGCCCAGCCATCTCAGGACTGTGTCTGACCCCAGTTCCCCCAGTGGGCCTGATCCCAACCCATAAGTCAAGATCCTGGCCCAGCTTAGACTCATCGCAGTCCCCAGGGAGATGTCTAATGCCCAGGACTGGGACTGCCCCAGTGCTCCCCAGCTGTCCGGCTCATCACTGGGGTGCGGGACAAACCTGACTGTCAGGCCCTGCCCTCCTGTCTCAGGGAGCCCCTGCTGCTCCTGGCCATGTGGATACCAAATCCTAGGAATGGTCCGAGAAGCAGTGTTGAACAAATCCTATTAAACCCCCTGGAGCAGTGTAAATGTTTTCTGTTCTTAATTTTAAAAGAATGATTAACATTGGGGGAAACATAGTGGATCAAGGGAAGCTGCTTTCCTTCTCACTTGGTGCATATGCGGTCCTGTCTGAAAGGATATATCCAGTTCTGGGCTCCAGATCAAAGGGGATGCTGAGAAACTGGAAGGACGACCACCAAGATGCCCAAGGTCCTTTGGTACGTGAGCTATGAGCATAGACTGAGGGATCTGGGCTTGTTTCATCTGGTGAAGCGGGGACAAGGTTGTGATCCAACAGCAGCCTATGACACCTTGAAGAGAAACTAAAAAAATTGATAAAAGCAAACCAATTATTTGCAGTGGCAAATTATATATATAATAAGGTGCAATGGCTGTAAATTGTGAATGGGCAAGTTTTAGGCCAGGTATCATATTAAAATATTTTTTACCAGGATGGTAGTGTGGCATTGGTACCAGAATGCTGGGAATCCTGTTTGTGAGATTCTCAAGATTCGATTGGACAAAGCCACGGCTGATGTGAGATAGTGTTTGGCAATAGTCCTTGTCTGAGCAGGAGCCTGGCCAAGAGGCCTTCAGACATCCCCTCCAGCCAACATCTCTATGGTTTTGTCATCATTGCTCTTTGGAAATGACTGTCTCGTTGTTAACAATAGGGTGAGCCCAGGTGACTAGTTTGGGCAAGATGCCTCACAAGCCTAAAAGGTGAGTCATTAGCAACTTTACAGTATGACACAATCTGCTCTGCTCTAGTCTTCATGGCCTTAGCTTCCAGTGAAATGCAACAGTTCTTCTGGAACAAAATCAGTTTACGATAGTTTGATTAGAGTAATAGTTAAACAAAAGTCTTTGGAAAAAACCCACAGAAGTAATGTGATACTTTGACAGGACATTCAGAAGAAAAAAAAAACCCACCTCTTTTTTTTCCACATTTCTGTGTTTAAAAATAATAAACCAAAAAAAAATATAGTTCCTCAAGCTTTCAAGTCAAATACCAAAGTACTCTAAGAAGCAAGAGGGTGTATTCAGCTGGGTTGTCTGAGATCTGGGCTATCAACGGACCTCCCTCAAGTCATCCATGTCTTCCTGTCTGATCAAAGTCAATAGGATTGTTCAACTAGGGTGGGCTAGCTCGGTCCTGTTCTTTGCCTTAGGGTAGTTTTGGTGTCCTCTAATTGCTCCCTGGATTGCCTAATTCCTGTTTGATCTTCCTCTTTTAGTCAACTTTGGTGTTCTGTTGTTGTTTGTTACAGGATCTCTGATTAGGATTAAGTCATTTTAGACAGTAAAACATTCCTGCGAAAGGGAACATAGAGAAATAAGTACTAAAAAGAGAACACAAGAAAAACATGTTCCTTGCTCCAGGTGGCCAACTCTTGAGTTACAGTAGAAGTGAAATCAAGGATCTTGATTTGTAACTCAGATAATTGTACCATGACTAAAATTTCATGTCAGCCATCTATGCTCTCTTCCTATTGGCCCTTGAATTTTAGAATTTGCAGAAAGCAAAATAGCATTTCCAGATGTGAAGCTTAAGTAAGAGTAAGCAAGTCAGAGCCTGCTTAAGAAATGGATGGAGAAAAAAACCCAGTACTAAAACCTGTAGCAATACCAGTACCTTTTGCAAGCAAATCAATGTAATGTACAATTCTCTTCAGTTGCACAGACTGTAGTTAAATTCTCAACAATTGTTGCTGTTCAGACTCTACTGTCCTCCACTAATCATTCTGTCCTACATTCATTCACAAAACGGACATTTGACTTCTTGATCTTTGTTTCTTCTTGCATAGCCTGTGGAAAGCAAAATCATTCCTCTCCAATTGTAACTGGAATGGACTATATCTTTAAAATATGTCTGGGTTACATGAGTTAAGTTTCTATTATTTATCCTTATACAATTTGAAACTTTAGTTAGTTGGAAGAATTTCGGAAAAGTAGCAAATTTTGGATTATTTTTTTCCTGTTGATTTTTCTGGATTTCTTTGTTCTTTTACCGTGTAGTTCTCACCCTATTCTCACTTTTTTTTTTTTTTTCCTAGCAGAACTACAAGAGCTAAAAAAAGCTACTAGGAAGTAATGAGGGTAAAGGAGAAAGGGTGGGGTTTTTTTTAAATCAACTATTTTTTGTTTTATCAAAAAAGAAACTTTTTTAAAACCCAGTGCAATTAAAATATTCTATTAATTTGAAAAGTTAGGGTTCTTTGGAAAAATGTATCATATTTCAGTCTGAAAATTTAACTCACATCTTCTCTCACAATGGAAAAAATGAAAATATTTCTATTGCAAATATGCACCAATATATTGAACCAGTAGCAAAATGGTATATTATAATTCGCACAATATTTTTTCAATTAAGTTAAAAAGTAATTACACTGATATTTAATTAGCTGAAGTCTAATCCAGAATTTTGTGGAGAAACACACAAGACCTTGTCCTCTTTAACAGAAATCTATTAGCAAACCAACAGTTGACTGGCACTGGCATTTTAGTACAAAATACTAGCCCTTAAAATAGGTATGTATATATCAATGTCATCTGTAAGATCATCATGAACAACATATTTTAGTATTTTAATTTGTAACTCTTGAAGAGGCATCAGAATTAAAAGGATACAGACATTAACTCTTCATTTCAGACTTTCTTTTTCATCCCTCTTAATGTTTTTCCTGCCCTTTTTTGTCCAAAACACAAAGCATTTAGGTTTTATATTTAAAAAACAGAACATTAGGAGATTCTCAAGTGATTCCATTTTCTATTTTTCAGTTACAGTGTTCATTTTATTTGATTGTTATAAATTTGTGTTATTAAAAATATATTGAGGAAGCTGAACTCCAGTGGCATAGAAGCAGAAGGGTTGATCCTTTGTGTGAACACTGAGGCCTGGAGCAGTCAGTGGTTCAGAAAGTTGTAGCAGAGAACTGGGAGTCAAAGAGCCTTCTGGGATCAAGGGGCTCAAGCAGAAGCTGATTCAGTGACTTAGAAAGTCGTTGGTTAGCTTGGAAGTAAGGACATGCTTGCAAGAAGCACCTGGGAATATCTGTGCAATTTTTTTAATTTCTCTTCTGAATCTTCCCTGTTTAAAAAGTAAAACTACTTTTGTTCAAAACCTGGTTTTTTCATGTGTTTAAAATCTTTTTGGTCTTCTTCGGAAGGCTTACTGTGAGGAGAACACCTAGGCAGATCGTCTTCTAAGACAGCTCAGGACCTTGTCACACTCAAAATTTGAAGTCCTGTTCATTTAAGTCATAGTTTCTCTGGACTTCAGTGAGATTTTGAGGGAGTGTGCTTGGAATGTTTAAATGAGATCATTTAATAGATGAGTATTTTTAATAACAGGTAGCATATACACCTTGTATCTATGGATTTGTTTGCCATCAGAATATAACTATGTATATCAGATTCCTTAGGAAATAGTGGGTGAATTCAAATTGCCATTTGAAAAATTAAGACTTAGCCAGGGTTTTCAAACCAGAGCATGTAAGGGCTATAGTTTTCCAGGGTGCTGAGCACCTCGGTTCAGACAGCTTCTGATCAAGTATATACAAGATGCACTATGGGATGGTTTGCATGATCCCTATCTATAGACAAGATCACGTCACGTGCAATGCTAGCAGCCTCACCTGAATCAGCATGTCTGATTAGAGGTGTAACCTTTGCCATGAATATTGTTATCACTTCTTGTTTATTTAATCACCTTCCCTGGAAAAAAAAAATCTCATTTTATCCCAGTCAGTTTAAATGGCTTATAATCATACACAGTCATATAAGAACAATATCTAGAAGTAATGTATAATAAATAATAAAGTAATATGTAAGTACAAAATCTTAGCATTTCAGCTGATCATTAAATATCTGCTTCTAGACAAACAACAATTTTGTTCTTAATTTTAAATATTTTGCATCAGCTGTCTGATAGTAAGTGCAATTGCTCCTTTCTTTCTCCTGAAATTAATTGTTCTTCCAGACAGTCTATTCCAGACCTGCCACCTGGGATGGAAATCCAGCTTATTGTCAGAAATTATCCTCATATGTATTTTTTTTCCCATAAAAGTAGCCTAGAACCAGGGAGGTGAAAATAAGAAAAATTAACATGACAGAAATAAGTTTCTTCTGAACAGGTTTCGATTAATAAAATTTGCTGATACTACCATTGACACGCTGCTTTTCTGGGTGGAGCAGTAAAACTAGATTTTACTGAAAACTAGTTTACTGAAAATGTTAGTGAAATGTGAGCTAACAGATATAGTTCTTTCTTGGTCCAAGAGACATACCACAAACAGGCTCTCCTGATCCTTCTTTTCTTACAAAATAGATAGTTTTGGCATATCAGCATTTTAAATCAGAGGAAATGTCTGGATGCGTAGACAAGAGGGGTGAATAGATACTCTGTCATGTGTAATCAGAAGAGCTGAAATATTTATTTTGGTAATAAGGGTTAGATATTAGCCGTATCGGAGTGGAGACCTTACTTCTACCTAGGCTTAAATGTATCTGCTGGTAGAGGTGTTAACATTGATCTGATTAAATATGAATGTGGCTCACACATCTTGGGCATCCATCTGGGCAGAGCCTGAGGGCTCTGGGGCATGGCCAGGGTTTTTGTGAGGCAGCACACTTCACAATTTAAGATTCTGTGTATATGTGCATTCACTAGTCTTTTGTGTTGATGTTACAAGAAAAAAAAAATATATCTAAAGTTTCATGCACATGGAGAGTAAATTCCTTTAGGAATGATGTCTCAGGCAAGGACAACATGGTCCATACAGAAAAAGATATAAATGTGTGAAAATCTCAAAACTTGTTTTCGTTTTGTTGTATCTCCTTAATGTGTAAATCCAGTAAGGGCTTATGCACTTCCGTTCTCTCTTTGTAAATGCCATGGTCAGGGAAGAATGGAGTAGAAGCAATTCTGTATGTTATGAGGGTCACTGAATAGCTTGTTCTTCAAAAAACATGTTGTTTACTAACAGCACATTGCTCAGATCCTACTGCATGTAACACATTTGTGTATATTAATTCCAGTAACAAAACCATTTAAAAATAACCACAGCCAGCTTATGATCACCACAAAAATGGAAAAAAGCCATGCAGCTACTTGTACTGTTCCCATTATAAGTAATCGCTGTATATAAATTGATGCCACATTTTCATGACAAATAGCTACAGAAAGTACCTAAACTAAGAGTGTTTTCTAAAATGCAATTTGAAGCAGTTAGTGCCATTGTCACCTCAGTGACCTTTCTGTTGCAGCTGCTGTTGTCTCTGAAGACCCTGGGATCACCCAATGCCTGCAGCCCTAGAGCTACTGGGAAAGCATGGCAGGACAAGCATCACCAGAAGACTCAGGAGCAAGGGACATCCTCGTGTGAGGCTACAAGGTCTTGCAGTGAGGATAACCTGGACCAAGGCTCTGTTCTTTAGAAGGGCTACAGACTCTTTAAGTGTCAAATGAAAATTGGGTGGTTGAACGTAACTATGGATGCCCACAAGTAGAGGTCATGCAACACACAGTGTTTTGGGGCTGGAGAAAGAAACTTGATCAAAATACCAGAAAACTTGAACAAAAATACCAGCAATAGTGGGAAGATTGATCAGCACAGAATGGTTACATTGTACATACAAAACTTGATGATGTGATGGACTAAATGAAAAGGCAAGGTTAGAGATCACTTAGAGATAGTAGATTTTTTTTTTCTATACTCCAAAACTTGACTAAAATATAACTCTGATCACAAGCCTAAGAGTCATCAGTGAGCAGGCAAGAAAAAGGAAAATGTAATATGAGGCTGTAACGACATGGAAAGTATTTCTGGGCAACAGCGGCAGAGAGATCCAGTGTTAGTGCTTAGTGGATGAGGGAAAGGCTGTGGATGTTGTCTACCTGGACTTTAGTAAAACCTTTGACACTGTTTCCCACAGCACTCTTCTGGAAAGCCTGTCTGCTCTTGGCTTGGACAGGCATACACTTCGCTGAGTAAAAAATCGTCTGGCTGACTGGGCCCGAAGAGTTGTGGTGAATGGAGTTAAATCCAGTTGCTGGGTGATCACAAGTGGTGTTCCCCCGGACTTAGTATTGAGGCCAGTTCTGTTTAATATCAATGATCTGGGCAAAAGGATCGAGGGCATCCTCACTAAGTTTGCACACAACACCAAGCTGGGTGGGAGTGTTCCCTATTCCCCCAGCAGTCAAGTAGCCTTTGCTAGGGGCAGAGAGACAGTCTGGAATTTGTATGGCTGCTCCTGTCTTGATCATTTAGGATGACCTCTAAGGAATGCAATTAAGAAGAATGGCATGCAGAGATAATGTACAGAATTAATTGTTGATACCGCTGCATAATGCTGGACATAACATATACTCAATACAGGAATCCAAGCATATGGTAAAGTCATAATTACACTTATAAATCAATTAATTGGCAATTCCCTGTATAATTACTTCTGTTTGTTTTCTGGGAAGATGTTTTTAACTAGATAGTTTAATAGTGATAACGAAATCTAAACTAGTTGTTAACTCATTGCAGGGGTAACGTGGGTTATGTTGTGGTGCAGATCGGGGTTAACATTGCTCATGACAGCATGTACTGTTTGTCACTGTTGCTGTCACAGGCAGTGACGGCCAGAGGTGTTTTCTGAGTGTTGTCATTTGCCTCTTCAGCTGACTCATTCTGAAGGCCTTGGTTCTATAGCCTTGGAGGCCTTAGTGCAGGCCAGAGCGAAGGGGAGAGTTTTCCTACTGAGATTCATTCTCATTTGGCTTATTCCTCATTTTTGAGTCTACCAATGTATTTCTTTTTAAACATATTGCACACAATACTGCAGCTGGACTATTCAGACCAAGGAAGCTCTATTCAGTTTATTTCTAGGAAGTGTCAAAAAGTTGAAGCAAACTTCTGGACCTTACGCATTTGTGTAGAGCAGGAAGTGCATCATTTGAAGAGGGAGCCGTACGTCCTGCGGTGAGAATTCAAGGAATCAATGGCCAAGGCTTCTTGTTAAAAATGGTCTCCGAGGATTTCTTTGTTGTAATAGCATGTATGAAATAAAGTGAAAATGTTGAAAGTGATCATAGAACCACTGTACTACAAATGTGGCAACACATTTTTTTTTATTTATTTAGAGTAAGATGTGTTAACATCCAGCATGACAAAATTTGTACAAAGTTCACAATTTAAAAATGAAGTATCACAGCAACTTGTGATTCCACACATTTATAGCAAAATTAAAATGTCAACAAATCCATGCCGTGTAGTACAAAAATAAATCAAACTTCAGTTCCACAGAGAGCACAATAAATAGTTTATACAAAATTCTGTCTTAATAAATGATTACTTAAATTAACATAGAAATGAATATGAACAATAAGTTATAATAAATAAACTCTGATGACTCACAATAATTTCATATGAAAGGTCAGCATTCTAATATGTGACACTTTTGTGATCCCTATATAATAGTCACAGATAACTTTTGATTTGATATTATGTACCAACATTAGATGAGCAGCAGATTTGTGCTTAAAATCCCTTTCCATTGTACATAGGTGATAACAATAAGAATCCAAAACTGATACTATCTATTACTCTACTGAAAGCATTACTATATTGGCAAAGAAGCTGCAGACACAATGCAGTGGAAAAATGCATATGCCATTATGAACAATGAAAGCCCTAAAAGGAGGCTAGGGCAAAAGTACAATATATATGGCAGAAGGTGAACAACAAGCACCTTGCTTCAGCTCTCAAAAAGGCAATTCTGAGCATGGCAGCTACAACTAATAGCACAACAGAAAAAGGGCACTGTACAGATAAGATACTGCAGAGCCCCAAAGTAATTACATAATCTTTTCCCAGCTAGTTATTAAAGTCCTCGTGGAAAACTGTAAGCTTTTGTACAGTGAATAGTATAAAGTGCCGCTGGGATATACATATATTTATACATATATATATATACCGAGGTTGAGTATTGTATCAGAATATTTGTTGTGAGATCCCTGTAGTCTCCCTTAGCAATATTACTGGATTGGCCATAATGGCTTCCACTATAATTTGTTCAGGTTTAGTGTCACAAGGCTAATGACACAAGAAATTGCACACCTCCGTATGGATATATAGGGCAAGGTAAGTGCAAATAGTCAACTGGCACATTGTGGGGACAATGACCCTGTAAGTCCTGTTCTGCTAAAAATATTTTATTTTTTACAAAACCCATCTTTTTCATAACAAAATTTTAAAGTACTTTTGTACTTTCTGCATAACATCAAGACATGGAAGGAAAAGATATGCTATCAAATTTAAATAAATTCAACATCTGTAAAACACAACACATCACCAAATTTACTACTTAAAAAAGAAAAATGTAGTAAGAAAAAGTGGTCTTATGCATACATATAGTGCAGTCATTTTGAAGAAAACAATCAAATCTTGAAGGTACAAATAAGTTTTATCTTAAAATGATCCAGTTTAAAGCAAAAAAAGTGCTGAAGTATATTTAGTTACATTAAAAATTTGATTGCATTCATTTTTGCAATAGGTAATAGTAGAACAAATACAAAGCATATGAGAATGCTGCAGTAATGATTGTTCTCCAACAAAAAGCAAAACATAAATGTTAAAATGTGAAAAATGGGATCAAATGCTTGGCAAAGGAAAAGGAAAAATCTTTACTGAACTGCATTCCTACTACAGACAGCAACAAATGCAGTTCAGTAACTAATAGACACAGATCATTTGTGTTTATCCCAAAATTAAAGATGTGAAAAGGCAATATTAATTTTAAAATATTGTCCTCCATCTTGAATTGAAAACACAGAATTTCTGAAAGATGAACTACATTGCTATAACAGATATGTCAGAGGGGCACTAGCAGTCCAGTAGAGATAAGAGAATGTTGGCTCCAAAGTTTATTTGAAAACAAAAGCTGAAATCTTCACGTTGTCCACCTCTGATATAGTTCTTTTCATAATGGAAGTTCCCATATTCATACCATGTAATGCTTAGAAGTTAATTAAAAAGTGCTGTTTAAGCTGCTTTGAATCTTCTGTCAAGTTTCCATGGCTTGATGTTGTCTTACAATAAATTACCCATTTTGTATCTTACATCTAATCCATGCCATTTTCTTGGAATTCAAAAAACCTCATTTTATTGCCCCCACCACACACCATCCTCCAAAAACAAAAGTCACATAATATTTTCAAGCATTGTTCAAAAATAAAGCATTTTTGCAACCAATTCTTGCTATGAAACAATATGCACACAAAATGTATTTCTTAAATCCCATAAAATCCTCCAACATGAGGCAAAATGATAGTGTTTAAAAAGTGGCTGCAGACTGCAACATTGTCATTCAAAGCTGTTTGTTTTTTTTTTGTCCATTTCAGTTCAAAATACTAAAACATTTAATCACTAAAGCATTAAAAAGAATTTACACTCTATTTATTTTGATCAGCTTACCTCTTCAGAAATATATATACCCCAAAAATGTGCATACATTAGCAGCTATAAACATTACATGGCATATCACACTATGTCAGCTTATATGAAAACGTACAAAATGTGAATGTATTCAAAAAACTATTCTGCAGTTACTATCTTTAAAGCAAGACATAAAATCATTATGAAGTCTTGTAAGCATAACACTGTTTCAAACAGAAATAAATATATAACACTTTCTGGTAAATTACAGCAGCAAAAAACAAGAGGCATCCTTTTTTTAAGCAAGACTTTCACCACTATAGCAGCTGTTCAGACCTGAATTCCTCTCACAGCCTGCTTTATATTTTCCAGTAGGGCTTTATTTTCTGGACTCTGATAACGATCTTGATTTGTATACATGTCCGTCAAAGTGGTCACGTACGCATCAAAATTTTGTTCATTGATTGGTTCCTACGAGATATTAAATAGTAGTTCATATACAACTTTTATTTTCTTAATCGTATATTCATTTAAGCATAACATATTATCAAGGCATATTGCCACCATTTTTTATAATATTTTAAATGCCTATTTAGTTCTTACTTAATTTTACAGGATACACTGGAACAGGCCCTCCATGTCTTTGTTAGCAGTTAAATGTATCTTTATGGTTTCAGTGTTGTTACCACAAATATCCAACTGGTTGATGAAACATAAACATAAAAAAAAGACATCTATTGTATGAAGTGAACTGAAGATCGCCAAATTCCTTAACTTGTGCTCTCAATCACTTACCATATGTGGCAGCTGGATATTAGCTAGACTATGAATTAAAGACTGGCTTAAATTGGCCAGTTCATGAAGAAGAGACTCATTTTGCTGTTCAATTACTTTGTTCTCCTCTTCTATTGTCTTCAGGTTGCTCTCCATTGTGGTAATCTAAAATGGACAAATTTGTGTACAATGTAATATAAGGCAAGTTGTTACAAAGCATGCGCTCTCTGAAGGTACAGATAACAGAAATACCAGGGAAAGGAGAGAAAGGTCTATTCATTCACACTTAAAAAGATTTTGCTTGAGTCTGCAATTCTTATCATTGTTAAGGGTTTCTTATTCCTCCTGCACGTTCTACGACTTTAACAGCTTGTCTTTTTGATATTGGTAATAATGAATGAACTTGAATTTGATTCCACCGTTTTAGAGCTTTTCTTCTTGAGTTGAAAGGCATTAAGGAGGACCTTAGTTCTGCAAGTTCACCCATGTGGTTAAACACTTCTACTCCTAGGAGCCTACCTTAGGGACATCCTGCAGTGAGCCATGCATTTCTCATATTTTCTGATATATGTATATAGTTAATTAGTTAAGCATGCACAGCTCCTTGCTGCCAGTGTTTAGCTCTTTGTAAGTATATTTGGATTATATGTAAGTTCACAGGGCTGCTTTTGGAAGCTGAACAATCGCATGTTATTGTGATGAATGTACAAATTCAGAAAGTTTTCTAATACGTACAAGGACTTGCAAAAGGAACTGAAGAAGATTTGCATGTAGCCACGGGAGTGGGTCTCTAGGGCATGACTATGTGTACAGGTGAAGACAACTGAGACCGTGCTCTGCCTGTGTTCCCAGCTGACCAGACACAAGTTAGCTGTGACCTTGCATGGTGCCTTGCTCACGCTAAAAACCATTGCTGAGAGGCAACTTACCAAGCTTGTGCAGAGCACTGTGCTAATGAAGCTGTAAGGATTTCAGATGGTCACTGGCTTATGTCCATGCACATGCAGAGCTCACTCGTATCTGTCTACACTTTACTCTGTGGATCTGTCCTTCCTTTCCACACTGGATGACAACTGTTAACATCTATTACCAAGTGTACAATGTGCTTTTGTGCGTGTGCATGTTAAAATATGACTTGACAAGAGAGTGAAAAAAGATGCCAGAGAAGTGGAAAAAATGCCAAACAACACAAGATTTTGAATTCTTAAAATGAGTTTTAGCCATTTGTACTCTTAGCGAACTGTGGGAAGAATCAATACAGTTTAAATGCTGATGGGAAGATTAGAGGTTTGTGCAGTAGCAACAGGCGGAAGGGGAAAAGGTTCTTAAGCGAATATTAATGGATGAGTATATTTTAGGAAATTGTTGACACAATCAGATAGTTAGATGTCTCAAGTTTTATTCTGGACCCGAAGTTTCAGCCTGCTTATGGAAATACAGTCCATCAGTTCATAGAAGTAACTTTGACAAGTGACGTGGCTACAAAAAACAATCTTCAGGTATCTCTTACTTTGACTATAGGTTTATATAGCAGTTAATACAAGCTGTCAGTATTGCAGGGGCTTGGTTTTGTCACAGTTAACCGATTCTGAGTTACTGTGACAACATACTATAGTAGACAAAACACTTTCTTCAGCTTTGAAACTAGAAACGCATCCTCGTCTCTTGTTTTCCTTTCAGCTTGTTTATATTGGAGAGCAATGCTGCATGCAGATACAAAACATCTTTCATAGGTGCTCATTAGAGTCAGTCATCCTCCAATATTTACCCTAAAATCTTTTTTTATATTGCAGACCAAAGTGAAGAGACTGATGTCGATGAAGGCCCAGCTCAGTATGGCACACTGCTGCTGCCTCACAGTGACTAAAGTAGGAGCTGACATTTTATAGATTTTCTAGCTAGCTGAGCACTGCTGATTGAATAGATCTTTCCCCTTTTTCTTCATGTGAGATGCTGACTATCTGCAAATACAGTGGCAGCTGATTAGCATGTCTCACAATTTTATTTAGTACTGATCTGTAAGTATCTTAAGATAACTGGCATATTTAATTATTGTATTCACTTACTTGAAGGGTGGAATTTCCCTCCCCACATTTTACCCCAAAACTAATGAATGTTCATTTGTATCTCTCCTGGAAGGATAACCTGTTGCTTGTATGAGACAGTTATTTGTAGATTTTTCTATCCCCCTCTCACCCTTATGTGTTTCTGCCCCTCTCATACTCTTGTACTTGCATGTTGAATTTGAACGGAGTTACTAGAAGATCTTAGATTAAAAATACTTTCTTCAAAGTCTTAAGCAAAAAGGCAGCTGATTAAAGTCTTATGAGTGTTCCCATTAAGAAAAAGACTGCAATATGACTTTTAATGTTACTAACTAGAAAAGATTCTACATGGAAGGGAAGCTCTTGTTGTAGGAAAAACTTTCATTGGCACTTACAATCATATGGGATGCAAATACATATTGAACAAGACTGTGGCTACTTTTGGTGTTCACAGAACTTCCACTGTTTTCCCACTGTGTATTACCTGCCTGTGAAATCTTACTGAAATCTAAGTTGCACAATCATTTCCTAAAGGTTTATCAGCAAACATTTTGTTATTTTGGATATAGTTTTACTGTTGCAAATGAAGGGGACTGTTGACTGTGATCCTCTTAATAGATTGATAATGGCTGCAATGTAACTCTTTACATGTTGGAAATGTAAATTGCTTATCTTCAGAAGAGTATGAATTCAAAACTGAGGCCTCTGAATTTTTGTGGTTTGACTCAGCTGGGAGTTTCTGCTAGGCATCCATAGCCAGTTGGCTAAGGACAGGTTAAGTTTTATACCAGACTGCCCAGAGATTGTGGAATCTCTAGAGTACCCTTTTTCTAAATCTGCTACACCAAGGTGTGAAAAGTATCCTTTCAATTTGATGGTAAAAGCATCAGCTGAGGTTCTTTTACCAAGAACATCATTGGTCCCAGGTTGTGCCTAATCAGATTTCTGTAATATGCAATGGCACTAGTCTGAGATATGAAAGCTGAGATGACTGAAGCATGGCTTCTGTACTCATTTCAGATCAAAACGATGTGAAATTCCTAGCTATAGCTTTGAAAGTTAATACATGTTTTATACCTGTGTTAGTGGTATTACGACTTTTTTATTATTATTCATCTGGCCAAAAATAAAATTAAAAATGCAGAAAGTTATTGACAACTGCAGCATTTACCTTATGTACACATAATGGCCAAGCTGCTTCACATTTTTTAAAATCTCAGCTAAATCAGTCTATACATGAATAGCACCTATTGCATTGGATTAAGCAAAAGAAAACATAAGGCCAGCTGGGAGCTGCCAGATTCAAAACTTAGGACCAAATTCATCCAACATAAATACAAATAATTTTCCTGCGTTTGATTATTCTTGCTTTACATTCTTGCAGATTTTGTCTTTGTTACCTACAGATATATTTGATCACAACAGAAAGCTATGAAAAATGTAAGTCAAATCCTATAAAGGCTGAATAATGACAACAGAACCCTGAATACACGCATGAAATAGAAGTGAGGTTTCAATATCAATTTGGCAAAGGTTTAGAAGTCAAAGAAAAAACAAGTTGGAGAGGCAAATCCTGCCTTCTGTTAATGACTATACAAGAGGAGGAGGACAATGGACACGGCATTCTTCTCCACAAGCAGCAGACAAAGAAATAACGAGGAGTGGTTTACTCTGATTCCATCAAGATCAATTG
>VWZK01003484.1:0-153598 GCA_013396935.1 Baryphthengus martii | reverse complement strand
TCAAGATCAATTGGATGATTATTACCATGGGACTAAAGGCTAATAAATGGTGAGAACTATGGCAAATCTCACTGTTGGTGTCTGTGCTCAAACCATGTGGAAGAAAAAAAACATCAGAAGCTATGTTGGGTGCTTGAAAATGCCAGGGAAAGAATTCAATTAATTTCCTTCTTTTTCTTTTTCCATCCAGTTTTAGGACTGCTAAATAATGAAGTTTCAAATAATAGTCTAATATTAGAGGTTTGTGTTGTTCGTTTGTTTTTCCCAACAGATTTCTGTGGAACCTAAAAGGAATTAAGCTGGATCTATGAAACTGCTACTGCTGCCAAGGGCTGCATTTGGTGTACCATGTGATGAAGTGAAGTGTAACAGGTATTCACTTCCCTATTTACATCTCCATTGTAAGACAGACGTGGTAAAAGCCATGCTGTTCATCTGGACTCCTTCACCTTGTAACATATGTTAATGACCATGATGTCACACAATATTTTAACTGCTATTAGAAAGGGATAGCATTATCAAAGGGAAATACAAATTTGACCATGACAGGTCTTGCTTTTGCCATTATTTTAAAAAATGTATTTTGTTAAGCCTTTTTTTTTAAACGTTGATAACTGATATGGGAATTTCATAATAGATATTGTTTTATGATTTTATGAATGGCAAATCACAGATAGAAATCTTAGTATGTAAGAAAGATAAAATGGAACAATATATTTCCTATATTTCTTTTAATCAGTCATGTAGAAAAAGCTGCTAAATTTAGGGCTTCATAAAACTGTTACCTGAGTTCTGAGTTTAATCATATCAGCTTCCATCTGGGAGTTGGATTCATTTAGTTCTTTGATTTCTTCATCTAACTGTTTAATTTCTTCATCATTTTCTATACCTGTGTGATATAAAAATAAAAGGGGTTTTAAAACAATTAAGCTTTAAATCAGAGTTCAGTGAATTAATTATTTCCGTATTTGAAAATAAATTTATTTCAAGTAAAACTATTACAGTAAAAAAGAAAACGGAAGTGTTCTTCAGACTTCTCTTTTGAAGTTAAAAGACCGTATTTTCTACTACTTTTCTTTTCAAAACTGCAGTAATTTCGCAGAGAGAGTGTTGAAAATGCCTAGAGGATCAATAAGACACACCTTTTTCTTTATATGTATTGATTTATCTTTGTATTATAAAAAATTCACCTGCAGCAACAAATTCTGCTCCACTGTCATGTGTAACTTATTTGAAAGACTGTGTCCACTTATAGATCTTCTGAAGGAAAATAATATCTCTTAACATGCTAATGTTTTCATATTATAGTGTTGTCAAAATCATTTGTAAGTAATTCAGAAGAGTTTTTCTCCCAACATAGCGAAATTTTCTTGAGGTACTGGCATATATTGTGATTCTGCTGTTGCTTTTAATAATTTAATGGTTCAGAAGGGTGTTATGAAATAATGATACATAGAATAATTTGCAAAATGGAAGTGATTTCTGAGTTTTTAATCACATAAACTTTTAGAGAATGGAATTTTAAAGGTGTCTGCATTTTTAAAGTTTCATACAGGAATAAACTAAAGGTTTTATTCATTTATCCTTTTAATTACTATAACAAAGCACAAAATAGTCATGGGAAGAGATAGATCTGTTTTCTCTCAAGTCAAAGTTGGAATTCCTAAAGCTAGAGAAACTGCTGTATCCACTCACTTTTTCTTACTCCAGTGTGAATCTTACATACGTTTTCCCATAGTGCCTGACTCTAATAGAAAGGTTCCCCTAAGTACCAAAATATCCATATACCGCTCCTTAAGGCATTCTTCCTGGGCATGGCAGACACAGTTTTCAGTACTTACTAGGTTGCAGAGAAAATTACATCCAGATCTTCTACTCCCTGGTTGCTAGCTATTGTACAAAGACAATCAATGGTTTCTCCAGCTGTGCTGGCAATGGGGGTTGAAATGCCTCCTGCGCTGTGTTGAAATGCTTTGTGGCTCTCAAACACAGTAAACACCAACAGTTAAGAAATCATGCATAGTCACAGACTAAGTGTCTACATAAAGTAGGGAGGACTGCAGATTATTGGAAATGAAATGACACAAGGCCATCTACACCTGCCAGAAGTTACAGAGCCACAGCTCCAAATGAATTCAAGGGAACTGATGAGGACTTGACACTCTGGAAGTCAACCCTTTTATTCTTCTGAATCCTGCAACAATGTAAGACCAACTATCTGCCTTTGACAAAAGAGATGTGAGTCAGAAAGTGGTTTGAAATATTTTAGTATTTTAGATCTATGTAGACATAACTCAGTCCAGTCTGACCACTCCACTGCTGGCTCAGATTTCCACAGAATAAAACCTAGTTTCACTTCTGCTGACAGTGAAATCACTATTTATATGAAGAAGATTTACGCATGTGGAAAAAAAATCCAACAGAGTAATGATAACTTTAATTTACAAAGAAATAATATTTTAAAAGGTAATGATTAAAATTTACCATTACTGGCCCGCTGCTTTATGGTTAACATTTGTTCTCCAGATAGCTTTGCTTTCTTCATTGCTGAAGTAGCTCTGGGGCATCCTGATAAACTGTGAACAGTAAGGAGCCTGTTAATTTTGATAGGTCATTGAAAATTAATCTGTAATCCAACTCCATAATAAAAACAGTATCAGAGACAAAGTTTATCTTCACTGCCTAGCACTGAAAGAATGTGTTAGTCTGAAAAAAGACTTACCAGTAGTGATTTCATGAGTTTATTATTTCTTCCAAATTCATTTTGTATAGACAGCTAATAGAAAAGTCAGACATATCTTGTAAAACTATAAGCCTGGGAACAATGGTTCAATTTTCTAAAGATGCAATGCTCTTACTAAAAAAAATTATTTTAAAAACAGTTACTGTGTAAATTCTCCCCTTTGAATATACACCTCTCTGCTCTGAACTACCATCTTTTTAATTCAAACAGGAAACTAAATGCTGAGAGAAGAGGACATGAGTTCCCTCTCACATCCAAATGACTAACTCATAAACTATGATTTTCTTTGTGAATATCACCTACTGAGCTGGCTAAATTGCCCTTTTCTCAATTATTTTTTAAAAAGGCATTAACTGTGTGTTGGCTTTTTGTTGAAGGCAAAGAAAAGTAATTTCCATAAAAATGATCTTGCCTTGATGGGCGCACAGTAATTTGTCAATAATTGTATACATCAAACTATCCCCTTTTTCAAAAACACATCTTTAATGTAGCAGCTTTATCAGAGGTAAGTGAAAATACATATTCAATCTAAATTAACGATGAAAAATTGTAGTCTTATTCTGAGCAAGCTTTAGCAGTGAAGGAAATTTGAAAACTTACTAAACAATTCCCTGTTGCTTCAATATTTAAGGTCTCCTAGCCACTGAAACTGAGTACCGGCACATATTTCTCATTGCATGCAGTCACATTTAAATCTCCTCTTCAGATTCAAAGCAAGACTTGTATTTTTTTTACAATTTTTAATTGTGCAAATCGAATTCAAAGCTAATACTCAAATAATATTTCTGCAATGTGGAAAAAATTACTGAGGAATGTGGTGTCTTTGATTAAAAACATTTATTTAAGTAAAGACCCAAATTCCTACTAAATAAAGTTCTCCAATTTAAGTATAATATTTAATCATTGAAAATGTTTCTCAAAAAAGCCTGGACTACTATTGTCAAAGTGCAGCCATTTAAAAAAGGAAACTTTTCCCAGAAAAAAAAGTCTAAAAAAAATTAAATCTCTTCTTCTCAGCAAAAGAATCAGTGTTCAATATTTTATACAGTTCTGTTTCAAGAAATAGCATGATTTAGTTGCTTTTCACTGTAGCCTAGGTGGTAGATGGCAGATTATTGTTCCAGGCTCTACTATAGACTCACTGTGTAACTGTAAACAACTGTCCTCTTGAAGTGTCAAAGGGAGCCTTGAGGAAGATTAAGAAGGAGAGGATTAGCCGTTTTGGGGAAAAAATCAGTGGCATGGGGAAAAGAATGAGAGATAACAGTATATGCAAAGTTTAATTGACTTAAATTTTGTATCCTTTCAATTGATTTAATTACTTTCCTCATATTTTGCCCTCACCCTTTTTCAGGAGTTACCATCACTGAGCATTGTAACAACTGTATTAGTTGACTCTCATCTTGGTCTGCAGCATTTTCCTCTCTAAAAGTCTTGACTGATGACAACCTAGGGAATCCCTCAAAACAAAACTAAACTTCAAAAAGCCAGTAAGTACAGCATTCAAACCCTAAACAGACCAACAAGAAGCCTGGATGCTAGGATCATGCACTTCAAAGTGAAAAGAATAATGAAACAAACAAAGAAAAAAGTGTGTTCATAAGTATTAGAAATCTACTGTGAGATTTAGTGTACCTACAACCAAATTTTGGTGCCAAAACCCCAATCTTATTCCCAGGCCACAGTTATGTACACGCAGTTTTCAGGACTGCCTGATCAGCTTGTCTTAAGGGTTACCTCTCTCCTAGTGTATTAGGTGTGCTTCAAATAATACTCTCACCCTGTGGCCTCTGGTACAATGTTCCATATTTGCACTATTAAGCTTTCGTATAATACAAAATAGGGTGGCCACATTCTAGCTGCCTAATAGCAACTGTCTCTGGCTCAGACTATCTCCATTTTGCAAAGCTAGGTACATTTATACCTCTGCTGCAGTTCAGGAATACTGGCACCAGATGTCCTCTGGGTAAACTGAGAACAGAAAGATCTGGGTCTTGTCCTCTATTCTTGCTTCAGTAACTGTTGGAGTGTTGTTCTGCATGGATTATCTACCTTCTTCCAGAGGCACCCATATGAATCATGAGCAAGGGAGGGGAAAAGGAAAGTGATCCTGATTTTAGGCCTACTAGTGAGGTTGAAGAAGGCTTCCAAATGCTGTAGCCAGATTAGTTTTGTTCTTACTCACTGGTGATCTAATAGAATCACAGAATCAAACAGAGTCACAGAATCACAGGCTGGAATAGACCTCTGAGATCATCAAGTCCAGCCTATGACCTAATACCCCAATGTCAACTAGACCATGGCACTAAGTGCTACATCCAATCTTTCCTTAAACCCTCCAGGGATGGTGACTGCACCACTTCTCTCAGCAGTCCATTCCAGTGTTTAATCACCCTTTCCGTGAGGAAGTGCTTCCTAATACCCAACCTAAACCTCCCCTGGCGCAGCTTCAGGCCATGCCCTCTCGTCCTGTCACTAGTTGCCTGGGAGAAGAGCCCGATCCTGACCTACTACAACTTCTCTTCAAGTAGTTGTAGAGAATGATAAGGTCCCCCCTGAGTCTCCTCTTCTCCAGGCTAAACAACCCCAGTTCCCTTAGCCTCTCCTCATAAGACTTTCCCTCCAGTCCCTTCACCAGTCTCGTCACTCTCCTGTGGACCCACTCTAAGTTGAGAACAGCCAAAAGAGGGCAGGACAGAGGATAGAAGGTAAGATGAAAAAAAGAGCTAAGCCAGCATTGCACCAGAAGTTAGCTGTTGGACAAAGGCTGGACATCATAGAGGTGTCAAGCTGACAAAAAAGCTTGAATTGAGATCCCAGTGAGACTGGGAGAGGCTCAAGATTTCTAGAAGACTGAGAAGTAGAAGGAGATAGAAGATAAAATGGAGTAGGTATGATTTTATTTAATCATACCTACTCAAATATACATATATTTTATTTGTCTTCCCATGGTTCACAAACAAAAGGGTACAAGTGAAAGCCAGTTCAATGCTTTAGGATTTAAGCAAAATATGCTTTAAACGTCTCAAAAATCAAAAAAGACCAGGAGAAACATGCTAGCTAGTAGTTTTGGTATGGATAATATTTATCCTCACATCAGGTTTAAAGTTTTTATGGTTCATGCCTGTCATAGGTTTTCTGTTACAAGTGGAATTAGTGTGTAATCCTGCTTTGCTTTATTTTTTATATTTTAACAAACCTCACACTGACTTTTACACAAACATGGAATTCTGCAGCTTGTCCATTCCAGCAAAGAACTAGTAAAATTAATCACAGTTATCTTGCTTGCTACTGCCATTATTCTCAAACACATGAGAAATCATGCAAAAGAAAACATAAACACAGTTGAGTATTCTTTCCATAATAAAAAATGAATAAGGCTTTCTAACAACATTGCTGGGTGTAGTGCTCTAATAAATGCAGCATAAAAGTACTGAGCAATCATTTATCTCTGTCAGATTGTGGATGCCACAGGGCTTGAAGTTACAGTATTTTGGCAGGGCTGTGAGAAGCACAAATACCCAATTCTGGGTTCCCTCAGTTCCTGATTCAGTAGGAGCTGTATGCTGCTGCTGCCACATACACAAGGTATTGACAACCAGCTGATCATCAGTACCTTGTCTCGTTGACGTGAATTTCTAGTTAGGCTTAATGTCTAATATGAGAAAGAAAAGTAGAGTCTGGCACATCATCCTTGAAAGCCAGTCTCTGTCATAATTTACAGAATACTATGACAAATGAATTAAACTTAGATTAAAGTGATCTAGGGTCAGATCCTGAAAATCTTCTGTAAAGCATGTGCTAAAATTTGAGAAGGTCTCAATTTTTATTGGTTGACTGGAGAATTCTGACATCATAACGCATCATTTGTATTGGAAATGTGCTTTTGTTGGGTGGGTATTAAATGGGGAGGTGCATGGCTGGGACCTATCATGCAAGAGACATTTCTACACACTATACACCTGTAGGACTGACAGGTGGAAGAGGTGACTGGAGTTTACGCCATGCAAGTTCAAATTGCATTAGTGAGGTTTGTCTTATACAGGAAGACTTTAGAAATGGAGGTGTGCAGAAGCGAAGTGCTAGTAGCTGTATAAACTCTATAAACTAAGGTCCAACCTTACATATACCTACATCTTACCCTAAGTGCCCTGAAGTGTAGTGACTAACAGAAACGAAATCATCTCAAAGGTATGCAGAAAGACTATATGCACAAATTAGGATAAAGATCAGATTGCATCTGTTAGCGATGAACACAATGTGAAGCAGGAATTTTCTTTCTTGTTCAGGACTGTGGTTATACCACTGCAGTCGATATCTTGACATATGTTCAGTGGATTTAGAAAATAAGGTGAAATTGGTGCTGAAATAAAAGGAAAATAAATGGGGGAAACAAGTTTGAAAGGCACACCTAGCTAATAGTTAGTGAACATTTACAAAGAAATTTAGTTTAAAAACAAATAAATATGGGCTAAAATCCTGAACTGCTTCAAGAACATAATCGCACTGTCTTTGCGGATGCGAACAACAGAGGCCATCAGAGTGGAGGATCACTGATCAAGTGGAGCAATTGTCTGGGTGACTGATTTTAGTTATCTAGGTTCCAGCTATGCTCTATTAAATACATTTTTTTTATTTTTTTTGCCTTCGTAGACAGATGCAGTCTGGTCTCTCTTGAAGCTGAAGGAATTGTACTTGACTTGTCAAGTGAAGAAAATACTTTCCAAACAGAGAAGTAGGGATATGGGAAAGAAGGAGATGAAGGTCAAATAAAATGCAACGTTTATATTTCGTGTGTGAAGTGCTGAAGTTTACAAAGAGAAAGAACAGGATGTAAAGAAACCAGAACCTCAGTCTGGAGTACCCAAAAATCATCCTGAAGGCTACATTCATAAATGCTGTAAGATGTTTATAGATTCACTACTACAGTGATCTTTCTAAAACTTAAGAAATTGAAACAGCTTTTCTGTTATTAAAAATAACTTTGTCCATAGACCAGAGGAAGGAACAAGTCACATTCAAGGGACCTCTTTTAACTTGAGATAGATCCAAAACAAGCCCCAGATGTAAATCCTTTTGAAATTCAGGGAAATACAGATCACAGTGAGAGGTACTGTTTTATTTTGTTAATGGATGAAACCTTACTTTTATGACTGAGCTCCAGAGCTATTTGGTAATGTTTGAAGTTCAAGTTAAGAGATCAAACTCAGTGATCAAAGTAGCCCTTTCCTTGGTTTAATATTAAATCCATGAACCACTCATTTTTTTCTTACTATGTTGAAGAGTATCAGCTCTAGTGATTTCCTTATTCCCATGAGTAAATTCTGCTACACACCTTAAAGGATGAAATAGTCTATGCACAACTCCAACAGAGATTAAAAGAACCCTCCCCAGCCCAGCACTCATTTTTATTTACATTCAAGGGTGATTCACTTTTACCCACTTCTTACTGAGCTGTGAAGTAAAGGAGAGAGGTTTTGCAAACAAGCTAGTGTTATTTGCATGAAGATTGCTATGGCTCACAGAAGTACCTCTCCTCCTGCCCACTGGCCACACGACCTCAACAACTTTTGTGTAGTGTTGCAAAAAATTGTCTTTTCAGCTTCATTTCAGAACTGGAAAAGAATAATCCCAATTAATGTGGCCCCGTTTAGGTCTTGTTCCTTTGTAAAAGCTTCTTGTTGTTGTTGGTTGGTTGGTTTTGTTGTTGTTGTGCATTTACAACTCACACCTGAATGTTGGTGATGAAGAACTTTCACTTAATTTTTCAATCAGGTGGGAATTTAAAAAGACTAAAAGCTTGATGTTACATGGGAAGTAGTAGCTCCTAATCAAAGTTGCTTTCCAAAGATGCTGAGGAAAGTAGCTGAGATTTTATTCTGTTCAAATAAATATTTTCACTGCTTCCAGAACTAAGAAAAATGAAAACAGTACTCAAATGGCTATAAAAGAAATATAGTCATTAGGATTAAAACAAAATGTAAGCTTTTCAAAATTATTTTAATGATACTTCATCATTGTTTTGGAAAGACTTTCATGAAAGAACTATTTTCTTATTTTAGAAGGGGAGGGTAAAAATAGCATTAAAATCTGGTCCATCAAGCACTAAATGGACAACAATATAGAGTGAATGGCCATGATACCCAGAAGGAAAGATAGTATTTGTTTTTTATTGGAGATTTAGAAGATAAAATAGTGTTATAGCTTAATTATACCTATCCTTCATAACAAAAGAATAAAATAAGCATCAGGTAAGAAAAACAAAAATAGACATTATGGAGAACTGTAAATATGACTAAACTAAGAGAAAAATCTCTGAGAGCAGAGTCAATGTGAAAGGAATGCCCCTGGGGCATAAATATATACCAGAAAAAAGATTAATGATTCTTGAAATGCTGGAACTGTGAGAGCACTGCCAAAGTTGCCCTTCAGCTGGGCACAGTAGTTCTGTGGCAAATTTACATCACATTTTGTTAATTAAAGCTGCTTAGTCAGCAAAGAGGCTCTGTGGGTGGGCTTCTCACTTGTGCTAATGAGCTTTGACCTGTATCATCCCTGAAAGAGGTTTGGCCCTTGCTCAGTGATGCAACAACTGTTCAAAAATCTCTCAGTTATTCTTTAGTGAGTGAGAAAGCACTGTGGCACATTACAGGATTTGCAGGTGGCCCCAGAACTAAGTCATGGGGAAGGAGCGCACACTGAATGGGGCACCATTGAGTGCCCCAGGAGCTGGGGGCTGCCTGTTGCAAAACTTACCAGCCTCCGTCCTGTTGTGTGACTGAAGATAACAGGACAGATGACCTGAAGACTGGTGGATTTACTGGTCAGTTGAATAGGGCATGTATTATGAAAAAGAACACAGGCTGAAATTTCCCTGTGTATAAATAGGTAAAAAAATCATAGCATCATTAAAGTTGGAAAAGATCTCTAAGATCATCAAGTTCAACCTCTGATTGATGTTATTAGGAAGCTCAAAATTTCAATCGATCTTTTTAGTGACCAAGCCCTCCTCACTTAGGCACTTAAAATGACGCAGTTTCTCTAGGCATTTGTATAGACAGCAGAGAGAAAAAGGTAGTTCAAGAGAAAAATTTCTCTCATCTGAAATCTAAAAAGCCATTCAGTCATCTCTGGTTTTTTTATGGGCTATGTCTGGAATGAGGACAAACAGGCTTATAAGCAGAGAGCTTTTGCTAAGTGGTTGAAATCAAGATGCCACATTGCAAGCACCTGTACAAATTACTATCTGCTGGCATTTCTCAGGACTGCTCAGCAAAATGATTTCTCTTGTTTATATTGTGCAGTCTGCTTTTTCTAATATGAATTTCATATTATTTTCTCCTTGACTTTCTCAAAGTAATTAAACCTCTGAAGTCCTTTTAGATTAGCTCTCTGTTAGGAGTCTTCCAGTTTAACAGACTGTACATCTGATTAAAATGCTATTTCACCTTTCTTCCAGCTCATAATGAGAAGAGCCGGCAGAATTACCCACAGTCAAAGGGCCTAACTCTTTGAACAACCAGACTCTGCATTTAGTCACTTCTGACTTTTGCCAGATTTTAACTGATATGACTGAAATGTTCTGTGGTAGGTGTCAGGCTCAGGTTCTTTATAAATGTCATGGGAAAAAAAAAAATCCATTTCTTAGAATATATTTTTATACTACTGTTTTGTCCATATACCTTGTCTTGTCCATATTGAGGGGGAAAAAAACCAACCCAATAATTGAGTGAATATCTCTAATTGTCCAAGAATTAGAGTAAGACTTGATATTTCATGGGGTACTGCTCTGATTTTAGAGATGCATGTTGCTGTCCTCATGAAAACAAATCTAGATTTGGCAGAACTATAAGCCTCTGACAGACTGTCACTTGGACATGCTCAGTAGATGTGAGTTAATGTTCAACTTCACGACTCTCCACGGACTTTGTGTGTATGACAACTGGGAGCACCTTTTCTGCCATCAGCCCCAGTCAGGGCTGCAGGGCCTGGAGTAGAAGGCTGTTTACTGGAAGCAACACCAGTGAGTCTGCCTGTCCTTTTCTGCCAGCACTCAGGAGAAGCTACTTGAGGGCACTTTAAATGCTGAGGACTGAGAAGCACAGAAGTGAGAAGAAATACCAAACAGGAGCCACTGGGACAGAGAAGGGAAGAGGGCCAGCATAGATGCAGTGGGAGAGGAGGAGGATGGGAAGAGGAAGGTGTTGAAAAGAAATTTAGAAAGACCCTTTTCCTTCGAGCTTATGGGTCAACACAAAATTCCTAAGAAAAAAAATCCTTTGTACTGCAGGATCTATCTCACAGATTTTAGTTTAATATTCTTCTTTACGGGTATTATATTTAATTGCTATTTTTCTCTCCTTGCCTCCTTGGAAATGTCTGCACATTTCGTGTCTGTCATCTTTCAATAATGTCACCATGATGATGCTTATCATTGTCAGGTGTAATTACTGTTAAATGGAGTGTGTTTGGTTTGCTTTTCTATACTCCTAACTTCGTATGACTTTCTCCTGCTGAATTGCAACATAGAGCTTGTAGGAAAAAAAACAAGAGTTGGGAAACAGCAAAACAGATCAATGGCAGGGAGGGGAGAGGCAGAATAAAAACCAAACAAACATCATAAACAACTTAAAAAAAACCCCAAACCCAACAAACCTACCAAAGTGAAACAATGCGAATTAAGAGTGAATTAGTTTTGACTTAAATGTGGCACTCTGTCAACTTACTGTAGCAACAAAGAAAACAAAGGATTAGACTTGACTTGACAAGGAACCTGGCCAGAAATAGATGCAATCAAATGATTTAATGAGTTGCATATTAAAAGCTTCTTACAAATCTGGAGTTTGACAATATTTATGTTTCATAAATAGATAAATAGAAGAACAAGAAAAAATTCTTCTCTGCTGGGATCTGCCACTTTCAATGTTATCTTCAACACAGCAGAGGAACACATTTCAAAAGTGCTTTTTAAACTTTGCTTCCCTACAGATATAATTGCTGGACACAAATTCCTTATAAATATGGTATTTTGGAAGTTTAGGGCATCCTGCCATCTGGCAGGTTGGATTCTATGAGTTTTAAAGGATGCTCACAATTGGCTCAACTGCAGGCTTCTTGAGTGTGCTCAAAACCAAAAGAGAAGTGTACCAGAGATGGAAAAATGAATGAACACCCATTGGGAACTACAAGGACATTGCCAGGGCTTGCAGAGATGCAGTTAGAAAAACAAAAGCTCAGCTCAAATTGAAATTGGCCAGAGATGTGAAAAACTACAAGAAAGGGTTCTTCAGGTACATAAACAACATGTAGAAACAGAAGGAAAAATTTGGTCCACTGTTAAATAGGAGAGGTGAACTAGTCACCAACAATGCTGAAAAGGCAGAGGTTCTCGGCACTTTCTTCACCTCTGTCTTACCAGCACTGTAGGGCCCCAGGCCTTGGGAACAAAAATCCGAGTTGATGCAAACACAGACTCAGCATCAGTGAAGGAGGAGATGATATATGAACTCTTAAAGGAGCTTGACCCCTACAAATGGATGGATCCAGATGTTATCGACACAAGGGTGTTAAGAGAGCTGGCTGATGTCACTGCAAGGCCACTCTCTATAACTTTTGAGAAGTTGTGGAGATCAAGGGATGTCCCAGAAGACTGGAAAAAAGGCTTATGTCACCCCCATCTACAAGAAGAGCTTACAGTAGGACCCAGAAAATTATAGGTCCATCTGTCTTCAGTCTCTGGGAAGGATACAGAACAAAATGTCCTGGGAGCTATCACAAGTCCAATGAAGCACATGATTGGGAAAAGCCAGCACAGATTCATCAAGGGCAAATAATGCTTGTCAAACCTGGCCACCTTCTATGACAAAGTAACCTGCTCAGCTGATGTGGGACAAGCAGTGGACAGTATCTACCTGGATTTCTCCAAGGCTTTTGATATGGTTCCCCACAGCCTCCTAAAGAAACTGATGCATCAGGGTCTAGACAAGTGGTCCTTCTGGTGGTTAGGTAACTGGCTGATCGGCCACACCCAGAGGGTGGTGGTAAATAGCTCCTTTTCAAACTGACAACCTGTCACAAGTGGGGTCCTCCAGGGATCGATATTGGCACAACACTATTTAGTATTCTCATAAGTGATCTGGATGATGGGTTCAAGTGTACCCTGATGAAATTTCCCAATGACATCAAACTGAGTGGGGAAGTGGACATTTCGCAAGGGAGAGCCACCCTGCAGGAAGACCTGGATAGTCTGGAAGAGCAGGTTAGCAAGAACCTGATGAAATTCAACAGGGATAAATGTAGGGTCTTGCACATGGAAAAACATAATCCAGGAGTGCAGCACAGGCTGGGACCTACCTGGCTGAGGAACAGCTCTGTAAAAAGGGACCTGGGGGTCCTGGTGGGCAACAAGCATAGTATGAGTGAACAGTGTACTGCAGCAGTAAAGCAAGCCAACAGGATACTGGGTTGCATCAACAGGAGCATCACAAGAAGAGGGCATCTCACTCTACTCAGCACGTGTTATGCCACACCTGGAATACTGTGTTCAGTTTGGGTCCCTGCTATACAAAGAAGGTGTGAACATGCTGCAGAGAGTTCAGAGAAGGGCCATAAAGATGATCAAAGGACTGGGAAGCTGCCACATGAGGAAAGACTGAGAGAACTCTGTTCAGCCTTGATAAAAGAAGGCTTAGGGAAGACCTTATCACAATGTTAAGCAGTGGTTACAAAGAAGATAGAGACTCCCTTTGTACAAGAAATTCCATGGAAAAAAATGAGGGGTAATGGATACAAGCTACTTCTGGGGAGATTCTGATTAGACATGAGGAAATTTTTTGCAATGAAAACAATCAGCCATTGGAATAATCACCCCAGGGAAGTGGTGGAGTCCCAAATATTGGACAATTCTCAGATTCAGTTGGACAGGGCATTCAGCCACCTTGTCTAGACCATGCTTTTGTCAAGAAAGGCTGGACCAGATGATCCTTAAGGTCCCTTTCAACTGGGTATTCTATGATTCTATAATTTTTTTTTTTCTTTTTATATAAGGTATTCTATCATAACGTATCTCATTTTTTCACTGTGGTTCACAGCACTAAACCACAGTACTAGTATGTACCTTCTGATATATTTAATTTGCATTAGTCCATAGTGAGCATTGCATCATATATATCTCTTTATATATGGAATCTCAGGTCTGATATGACTTTACATTATATTTTAACTTGTTTAATAAAGCTTCCAAGTTTTCCTCTCTGCATTTATTTGTAAATACCAGAAAACATTTTTAAAATTCAGGTTTTATTTCAAATAAACTTCCTATCGTGCTGAAAAGCCGACACCTGCTAGGAACCGATTACTTCCATCTGAGTTCTTGGCACTTTCATTTTTCCATGAACTGAAAGGAGTAGCTGGCATTTTATACCTCAGACAACTTAGTGTAATATAAGCCCTGCTGTCTTATCTATAGGCCTCGTACAACACAACATCAACACAAAGGCTGTTTCAGCTCCAAGACTCTGCAGGACTGATTTTGCTCAAATGACAAAGGTTGCAAACCTACTTACAAAACAACAACAAAAAAATAACCCCAGGCCTTCTCACGCCCTTTGTAACCACATAGCTCATTTCTGAAAGACTCACTCACTGAACTAATGGTAAATATTTTTATGTTTTGAAATGCTGAAGCTGAGAAATGCTGATGCTAAGAGAGGATGTGACTTCAAGCAAAAAAAAGACTGAAAGCTCTACAATAACGTAGGAGCATATTTGCAGCTACTAGCACATGTTTGCAGATGCAAAGCATCTAGATCATAGAGTTACTGCCCCTTTGGTACTTTGTGTGTGAACACCCACCCCAGACAGACCCTGGCGTGAGATGCTGTTCTATGGACACAGGCTCAAGCGGCAGCCCTGAGGCCCAGGAGGTTTGACTGTAGATGGCACTTGCAAACCTTCTCTTCAGGATCTGAGGTCAATGACACAGGTTTTTCTAGACAAATATCTATTTCTAGCAAAGCATATTTCATGAGAAAAAGGATCTGCACATGAAAATCTTCCTCTTCATTTCTCTTCCCTCACGTTCGTCATCTCCTGAATGCTTTGAACATTTGGAAGCTCACAGGTTGTCCCAGGATCTGTGTAAGTGCTGGTATCTGTCCACTTCTAGCAAGCAGCTGCAGAGGGCACTTCCTCTCTTGATTTTTTTCTGTTTACCCTTTCATGTTTTCCTAATCTGCCTGTTCCCAGGTGTCCTGGTTTGAGTGAGAACAGAACTAATTCTGTTCAGTGATTTTACTTTTCAGCTCAGTTCTTCTAACTAACTGCACTTTCTGAAGCATGTTTTCACAGGCAGTGTCTGCTTCTAGCAGTGATAACGCTCCACATTTAGAGTTACTACCAAGGATTGGTGTGCAGACCAAGGCCATGACTGGATCATGTACCACCCTGGGGGGTGCAGAGAGTAAAAGCCTGCACCTGCAGAGAGGAGCGGACAGGGCAGGTGACCCTAAACTGACCAGTGAGCTATTCCATCCCATACACATTATATTTGGTATAAAGCTGAGGGATCACAAGGGCTGCTGGGAGCCCTTGCTCTGTTGCTCTTTGCTCGGGGGGCTGTTGCCTGGGGCCCTTGCTTGGATTCTTGCTTTCTTCTTCAATGGCCGGCACCCAAGGAGAACTGTGTCCATTCTGCCTTTGATCCTGATCTGTGTGTTCCTGAATCCAGTATCAGAATCCAGCTCATGAACTCGGTTCCCATCTGCTGCTGAGCCCAGTCTGGGACTTTCTTGGTGCCTGCTCCGCAGCATCAGTGGTGACGGTGATGTAATTGTCATTAGGAGCAGGGATTGGGTTCTATACTGGCTTTGTATACATTTGTATATATTCCATTTTATTTTTATTATTTTCATTTTCACTATAGCTGTTTTAACTTCCTTTTCTAATTAGTAATTCTCTCTCCCTTATTCTCTCTCTCTTCCCCTTCAGGGAGGTGGTGGTGGGGGGGGGGTAACAAAGAGCATCTGTTATAGGTCTAGCAGATGACCCTGACCCTAAATCGTGATACCAGGCTTAGCAATACAAATGTGCAGTTCAGAGCTGTGACCAACCTAGAATTTTTGGAGGAAACAACACTAGCAGTGCTTTTTCACCTCAAGGTATGCAAGTGATGGCTAACTCAGTGCACTGCTCTTATCTTCCTGCAGGCTTTCTGTCAGCCCTGCCTTTAAGAAAGCCTTCCTATGTATAAAGTGGATAGATCATACCTGTCATACGTAAACACTTCTCGTAAACCACATCACAATTGCCACGTGCATTCCTTCAGAGGGAAAAGGCACTGGGTGATGCCCATTACTTCCACCCAGCGCATCTAGACATTTTGCAAACACAATGGCATGTCCTTGCTGCTCAAATGCAAATCCTGTTCTATAAACTTTTTTACAGATCTTGGAGTCTCGCTGTCCTCTGGGAGGAAACAGGTACACTGAAGAATACTCCCCTTCTCAACATTTTCCTCTCTATTAAGCATCAGCTTGTAAATGGGGAAAATACTTATAACTTGGTCATCTCTTGTACATTGTAACTCTACTAGTATATGTTTTAGTACTAGTTTTGGCTAAGATAGAGTTAATTTTCTTCACAGTACCTGGTACGGGGCTGTGTTTTGCATCTGTGGCAAAAACAGTGTTCATAATACAGGGATGTTTTAGTTACTGCTGAGCAGATCTCACACAGCATCCAGACCTTTTCTGCTTCTCACCTCACCCCACCAGTGACTAGGCTGGGGGTGCACAAGAAGTGGAGAGGGGACACAGCTAGGACAGCTGGTACCAACTGACGCAAGGGATAGCCCATACCGTATGACATGATGCTCAACAATAAAAGCTGGGGGAAGATGGAGGAAGGGGGGACATTCAGAGAGACAGTTTCCCTTCCCAAGTCACTATTATGCATGATGGAGCCCTGCGTTCTGGGAGGTTGGCTGAACACTTGTCTGACGATGGGAAACAATGAATGAATTTCTTTTTGCTTTGCTTTGCTTTGCTTTGCTTTGCTTTGCTTTGCTTTGCTTGCGTGTGTGGCTTTTGCTTTACCTATTAAATTGCCTTTGTCTCAAGCCATGAGTTTTCTCACTTTTACCCTGCAGATTCTCTTCCCCATCCTGCTGATGGGGAATGAGTGAGCGTCTGGGTGGGACTGAGCTTCCTGCTGGGGTTAAACCACATCACTTTGCCATAATAAAGGGAATTTAAAAGCTACATTACTGTGTTTGAAATGGGAGAACACTGATTTAAATAAAAGTGGGCAGGAGATTGGAGCAAGAACATTGTTTTAGTTATGGAAAGGCATTTCTGCATGTAATTTCTACTGAAGTCAGCACAAGCACATTTCCCCTTCTGTGCTAAGGAGCAGGGCTGCTAAATGCAAGTATATTCTGAGAAAGTCCTCACTGATTACAGTATTAGAAATGATGCCAACCAGAAAAATCTTCTTAAATCAAATATGAGAATGTAAGGGGCTGTTCAAGAACCAAACTGGAAAACTATGGTATAATAACCAATTTACATTTCATTATAACCTATTTCATTTACCTGTCTACTGACTCCATGCTTACATGCCTCCCAATTCATTTCTATATAGCTGATAGGTCACTTAATTTCACACTGGCCTCTCCTGCTCGCATAGGCTCTTTTTTGAAGCACAGCACTCAATTCTATGCCTCAAGTCTCTCCTGATAACCTTCTGTTGTCATTCTTTCCTATGCAAACTCTTTGACAAAATAAAACTATTCATAGGAAGTTCTGCAGACAGGCATGGCAAATACTAAAAAAAAAATCAGAAACCTTTGTTGATGCCTTTGTTCATAGGGTAGGATTCAAAATTTACTGAAATTTGTGACTTTTTCCATCGACTACTTATTTCTGCTTCAGAAGAATGTACATACAAATATGCATAGATTTAAATCCCAGACTACATTATATCAGTTGGAGCAGGTTTTTAACTAAGTACTGACTTACTGGCCCTTGTGGATGATCTCCATTGGTATCCGTGGAACAGCACCATGTGAACAAGGTGCGTGAGCAGCTCTGAAGAAACCTTTGCCTCAAACCCCTCTCTAGATATATTTTTAATTAATTCAACACTTGGCATCATTTTCACAAGCCATTCTGCTGCTCCAGTTTCCAGAGTATTACAGCTGCTTGGATAATAGCATATCAACACCTGTCTACAAATGGCAGAATATAAAAATCTGAAATAGCACATTAAGAACAACTACATAGGTAATTAATATATATACTTAGAGAAGCCTGCTGATAGAAAAATATTTGAATTGGGGAAGAAAAAGTGCCTATTAGGAGAGAAGCGAGTGGTACTGGTAAAATGAAGACTTTTAACTACTATTTCCCTAGGAGCTTTTACTGTCTCTATTAATGGTCACAGCCCTGCTTTCTTCACACACATGCAAAATACCATTATATGTGTAAAAAATGTACATAATCTGAGTCTCAGTGTCATAGCATTGCTACTCTTCAGAAGGTGACGTTTGAGACTTACAGTCATAGTTGTATAGCAAAATGTTGTCTGACGCAGATGAGACCATAACCTATTAAAATGGATACACTGAAAATGAGAGGATATTTAACTTGAGGTAAGGAAAGACATAGTCTGTAATTTAGGTGGAATGGAACTCCAGATTAGGACATCTAAGTTTAAATACCTGCATGGGAACTATGTGTCAAAGCTGCCATAGAGCTCTGGGGCCCTGGGGCCCATTCGTTTAACAAGACTAGCACCCTTCCAGGTGCCCTGCAAAGCACGTGTAGCTCTCAGCTGTCATAATCGAAGAATGGCAGTGCCTTACAGATCTTTGGTCATTTTTGCTAACCCAGTATGGCCATTTGCATGCCCTATGAACACTTAAAATGGCATAAAGTGCCTACTTGAGAGCAGGGGAATCCCACTTCCCTTTGACGTACTCAGTGACATTTATTGTACAACACTGCTTAAAGGCAGGTTTCTACTTCATCATGTGAAGTGAACAACTCTCCAGGAGTAAATGCATCTTGCTCACCTACAGGCAGATTCTTAAGGTGGGTAAAATAGTTTCAGAATTTTAGTGACAGATCTCTATGAGATAAATGTTACACCATTAGGAAGAAAGCTAGACTGAAATATGAACATGAATACCGATATTTTACTGAAAGTCAGAAACATAAATCCACATGTGGACATCTGCACAAATGGCCAGGGCTTTTGCATCTGCCACTCTCTAAAACCTATTGGAGCTTCAGGCTGTGTAGTATGCTTGACCACTTGGGCATATGGATCAGAATTCCTCCATGGTAGGTATCATACAGACACTGAGTAGGGAAACACTTCTGAACCACAACAATAATTAGGAACTACGTGCAAAAAGTCTGGGGAGGCTACAGTAAGGGTAAGGCTTTTGAGTTAAGCTATATAGGATTGTCAAAGAAGGAATCAAAGGGAAGAGTTACAGGCAAGAGAAGGAAGGAGAAGTACACTTTTCATCTCTATATCTAGAACTGACTACAAAATAAGATCAGATTAGCTTAGTTAACTAAAAGGTACAGAAGTTCAGCTGAGGTCTGCTTGGAGAAGGGTGACAAATTAGGCATATTAGCTTGACATATTTGAAGTAACAGATTTTTATATTAGTGATTAAATAATAAGAAATTTGCTCTGACATTATAGTCATGTTCAGGCTGCGATTCCCAACCAAAGCTCAGAGAACACCCTTGCTTCCTCATAACCTAGTATCTAAAATGGCAGCAAGATTTATCCCTGGCTGCTTTCTCTTTCTTAATCTCCTAAAAGCTATAAAAAATGCCATCACTGAAGCGCTTTTATTTTTGTTATATTTTTGAAAAACTATATTTCTTTTGTCAAATATCCATATTCCATTAGTTTTTAATTAATCTACTGTCTTATATGTTTATTGTTTTGAGTGAACATTTTCATTACCAAATGAATAAAAGTACTTTGTTTTTATGGAACTGGTTCCTTAAATTCTTTAGTTCCATGCTCTGATGTTTTGGAATCTACAATGTGCTTGACATACCTGAAAATCAGAGAATTCGGATGTGTACTACAAAGTCTATCCTAAGGCAATTTGTCCAGTCACTCAATAAAGCATCAGCAATTTATAGTTATTGTCATGCACAGTTTTCTCCCTAGAAATTTCTGTGTATTATAGGTTCAGATTCAGGTCTCTATCTGCAAACTCTTGAATAAAAAAATCATCTGTCTTGATTTCCAGTTATACAGTTATCTACTGGATCATATATATCATAAATATATGTAGAAAGATTAGATTTCAAAGTAATAAAGAAATTAAAAAGAAACAGAAATGCCATGACAAAAAGCTGTATTTCAAATCTTGCTAATCTAATTTAAATAATAAGTGAAAAATACAAGCCATAGTTACTTACCTGCGATGAGTAAGAAAACTACCACTGACATGTCCTGAGCCATCACATCCTGGGGTTGGACATGACATTCCTTCCGTCTTCACCGACTTCCAAGAGAACTGTGAGCCATTTAGGTACCCATCTTTTTGCCTTTTGGCAGCTAGAGGACACCCTGATGCACTGCGATGGGATGCATATTTTCCAGTTATATGACCCTGACCATCACAACCAGGAACTGGACATCTGGATAGCAGATAGATGAGATAAACTTTATTGTCTTGCCATCATATACCTGGTAGCCTCTACAACAAAGTCAAAATAAACCCGACATGAAAAGAAAAGAACAATCATGCACTGTGGTCTTAAAAATAGTTAAGATACTCTTTAAGTGGGTAAAACTACACGCAGAACTTTGCTAATATATATAAAAAAAATGTTCTGTGATAAACTGTAAAGAGGCTAGCCAGCAGATGAAGACACAGCTGTTGATATTGTGCAATTGCAACAGAAGGACTGAGGTATATATTTGAATTGCAGGTGTTTATTACAGTAAATATCACACTGGAGCTGAACTGTTATCTACTGAGCTCCACTTAGCAGAGAAATTGCCCATAAAAACTCTGTAAGTATAAAATCCTACAGGTTAGAATCTTCAAAGTGAAATGCTTAAAGAAAATATGTTTCTTGGTATGCTGTTACATAATGCATGTCAAAACAAGCCCAGTTACTTCACTGTTTGTCCTACATGGAAATATTGGTGCAACTCTCCATCGAGAATCCAGTCCTGACGGGTCTAAGCAGTGACTAAATAAACAGAGTTCAAGGGCCACCGGTATCAGAGCGCCTTGCAAGAACAAACTGAGACCTTTACGTTGGCATTTGCAAACTGCATAAACAGTCAGTTTTGTTGTAGCAATTGCATATAAATACTCAATTCTCTACTGCCATAACTACTTTAGCATGTATGGTTTGTCTATAATATGCAAACACATTTAAGGGGGTTTAGGAGATAAAGATTTAGGTAAGTGTTTAATTTCATGGGAAAAATATATTTAAAACTCTTTCTAAACTATATAAGATTGTAGCCTGGGCTGAATATTGTATCCTTTGCTGAGTAAATCAGCACAGATCCTTGATTTGCTGTTCAGTCATAGATATCAATGTGGCCATCTGCTCTTGGATAACTATCACACAATAATATTTATGCCTTAATAAAAACCTGAAGATATATGTGACCTCATAAAAGATATGAAGGTCTTTTGACAATATTTGTTCTCACCTAATTGGCTCTTGGTCTTCTTTGTCTTCCTTGCTTTGTGCTATCCTGATTCCACTTTTCTTTGCTCGCGGGCAGCCTGAAAGACTGAGTGAGAGAAAACATTTTAAAATGCAATTTCTCATTCTTGAGTACAGTTTACAAAGGACGCACCTTCTATCTGAAAAAAAAGCCAGAATAGGTAATTCCATCCAGTTTCCAAACTCAAAGCTCAAGTGGTTTAAAATACTGAGAGCTGCGGTGTTCAACCGCGAGGGGGAATCTGTGCATCGGAGCCTGGGATACAGGACAGGACTGTGGGCACTGGGCAGACCACACACACAGGCAGTCTGCAGGGAGACAGGGAAAGCAGCTCTTAAACTCTCTGCTCAATAATCCCCCCAGTTGACTCAGCAGCAGCAGCAGTGACAGCTTTAAAGGGAATAGAAGGCAGTGTTTCAGGGCTGAGAGAAGTTACGTTCTCTGTATGTCTGAGAGGGAAGGAAGAGTAGGCTCAAAAAACAGGAGTCTTTAGATCTCTTGATAGGACAAAGGATTCCTCGAAGGAGCACAATAGAAACACTACAAAATCTTCTCAATCATTATATAAGAATCCTATAGAACTCTTAAGGAAAAACATGGCAGAGCTCAGAGCTGTACAATGCCTTCCTGATAAAGAGTTTAAGTGTTCAGAGCTCACTCAGACAAAAACATTTGTTAGAGACAGTTATATGTCATGCTAAGCAATGCTACATTTAACTAGACACTCAGGATGTTGTTTTTAACTACATAAGAAGAAAAAAGATATTTTTTCCAAGATTTTATAAGCTCAGCTTTCCCTTTGCTTATGTAGAATTCATTATAGAAAATATTTAGTAGACTTGACATTGACTTTAATAGAAATTTAAATAGATACTTGAAGATTGAAGTAGTTGCTATCCAAGGACACAAATAGGTCTAAAAAAAGCCCATTACTTTGACCTCTATTTAAATGTTATTTTCATCTTAATATATCAACATTAAAAAAGAAATCCATCAGTGGAACACCACCTTCAAAAGCAATAAGAAACAAAACAGAAGATTGATTTTTTGTTTTCAGCATGACAAAAGGTTCTTCAGCATTGTATAGTAGGTCCTGTCTTCAGGAAGAAGAGACAGAAACAGTGGTGGCAAAATTTTTAGTTATTTTGTCTTGTCAAGACCAGCAAGGACTGGGAGGAAGAAGCAGAGAAGAGAGTGATGCAATCACAGACAGAATTCTGTGTTGGCAAATGAAAAATACAGAAAAATAGAGTTTACATGCTGCAAAGTCATAAATAAGTCAATTAGAGAAAGGGAGGAATGTTAGCACAAAATATCCGACATCGTGTATTACCCAGCAACTTTTAGTGAGCTAGCACAGCCGTGTCCATAGTCATAAGTGGAAGGGACCTAGAATTGCTGTGTGCAGCCAAGACCAGCAAGCTCATACCTGTACAGCTAAACTCTCTGGCTCTGCACAGCAGGACAGCTACACCCATATTGCTTATAGAGAATGACCTGGATCCATGCTGAGCCCTAAATCATAGTTGAGAATTGCCAGGGAGAGTTTCTGTGGCCCAGGGTCAGTCTCATGCAAGGGGACATGCTAACAATGAAATAGTGTAGGCATCTGCACTCTGATGCTTGGACCTGTGCTCTCATCCCATTTCATTCCCTAGTTTAAATGTGGCTGACCATTTTTGCTTTTAAAGCAAGCTGCTGTTTAGTCCAACTTGCACAGTGAGTACCATAGTACTATAGCTCCCTGTGTAAAAACTAAACCTCAAGAAGTCTGTGTCACTAAAAATTTTTCTTTGAAAATAATAATGTCATATCCTGGAACGAAGACAGAGGCAGGAAGAACAGAATCTGAAGAATTTAGAATAAGAGGAAGCAGGCTCTGGAGCAAGAGGACAGTTCAGGAATAGGTTGATTCATTGTTCCCCATACAACCTGGACTGAAGGAAGTGAAAGGGAGAGGACAGGAGCTATGAGTATCTCTAGCTTATCTTTGAGACTAGTCATACCCACTCTGTGAGAATAATCAGGTTTTACATCTGAAAACAAAATAGTTAATATAAATGCCTCAGAAAGCAATACTTTTCTTAGTTGATGTATAGATGGGTGTGCTTGTAGATGATGACATTTTCATAACAAAATCTGAATGAAGAATTTCTGCCTTGACTAATGATTTAATGCTTTCTACACATTAAGTCATTTTAATTATTACGTACTTATTGGTATTTTGGTGCATGATCTTTTTGAAATAGATCTTTCTATTCTAGCACAATGATTTATTAGAAAATTCTAAGACCTTTCAGGTCCTCTAAGCAGACATTTCCAACAGACAGCTTCTGACGTTATGATTAATTCATTTTTCCACTGACAGCAGATTCACCAAGAAAACATATGCCAAGGATAAACATTTGCTTTATTTTTTTTATCCTGTAATAATGAAAAGCTATTACAAAGTAAATACATTACTTCATTTTTAAATCAGTTTAATTCCTTATATATGAAGATAAAAGACAACGAGAGAAATTCAGCACTGGTATATGCTGATATACCTTCTTGCCTACATTGAATGGTGCATGGAACTGCAGAGAGTTATGGCAGAGTTAAATCTGCCTTCACATGTGCTTACTGTTGAGCAGCCATTTTAAGTACAGATATGTAGGCATGTTGGCAGCCATTTAGGAGAAAAGTTTGTCATTCCTCTCCTTCTGAAACTGAAAGGGCTGTAAATGATGGCATCAAATACAAACAAAAATGCTAACTCAGATGCAAGTAGAGGTAAATGCTAATTTTCAGTATGAGAGTCAGAAAGCTTAACTGTGAATGTGCTGTGGCATCTTTCTTAACTCCTCAGATTTAGGCAACTAGTTTGCTGCCCTTTTAAATAGTGTGAATTTTACCAGTCTCGTCTCAGAAATGACCTCAGCAGATATCATGACCTGAACAGTGTAGGGCTGGCTCTGTGTAAATGTGACAGGTCTCCTGGGGACATCAAAGGTTTTAGGCAAAGCCATTACTCCTTCAATGTCAGTGCCCCTGTGTCTGCAGGCAGCCAAGGACGTGGGGCTGCCTGAGGCCTTTTGGAAGAGAAACAAAGGAGTCATATGGTTAATATAGACAGGGTGGCATTTCAAAAGGTTGAATGTGTTAAATCCCGATGGACTGGGCAAATTCCAGATCACTTAATTTTACAGAATTACTTTTTATATCTTTATTTATACTGAGTATGCTGCAAAATCAAATGGAAACTTGGTCTAGCACTCATCTGCAAAAATACAAGAACATAAGAATATAGACAAAAGTAGGTAAAACCATTCAGTTCATGTTGTGGTCCTGCAGTGGCCAGTAGATAATGCCCAGGGAAAGGGTTTGAAAAATGAGCTGACATGCAGCGATTCTCCCCTGCTAACATTGCCAGCTTTTAGATTTCTTGTTTGTGACACTTTGCCTTTCACACCTTCACTGTCCTGTCTGTTCCTGGTTAAATAGATGACCAAATACACAAACGGCTTCCTAAAATAGTAAAGTTGGGGCAACCGCTACACCAAGCACAGTGCTGGTAGAGCTGTAAGCCAAGAAATCCACATAGAGTCAAAGGCCGTTCTAAATTTGACCTTAAATCCCTTTGAAAGTGTGACAATTTCCTACATCATGTAATTGCTTTTAAAATGTTCACGTTTTCTCCTCTGTAATGTTATTTCTGCTTTTGATGCCTAACTGTGCGTTACAGAAAACATTATTGTGATCTTTCAGTTTCACAGCATGTAAAGGTGTGGCACATTCTCAATCTCTGCTATTTATGTTTTGACTTTAAACTGTTTGTTGCTCTTCTGGGAATATATTTAAATTGAAAATTTGTCTATTGACTAGTCACAGCCAGCTGTAAAACTACAGGGACTTGGTGATGCACGCAAATATCCAGACTCAATGGTGTTACTATGCATGGGAGTAAAGAGCCTTTATTAACAAAAGAGAGGTGGGCTATACTATTATTTTTTGATTAAGCAGTGGATAGCTATTTACAAAATACAGTGCAGCTCTTCTCTACTGATATATAGTTCACAAATAGATACAGAGGAATTGCTAATTACACGGCATTCATAACACTGCTTCTACAGTGGTATCACCTTAATTGATTTTGGGGTTACCAACAATACCCTAATTCGTAAATGAGAAGCTTTCTTTGGCCCTCGGTAAGGATCACAGTTATAGATTAGGCAGTTAAGGTAACAGCTTTCATCCACAAATTTCTCTTTCCATTCTTCTGGCTTGACATAGTTATGTACAATGTGTTGAAATTTAAAAATAAGCCCAGTTTTACTCTGGGATGTAATAACAAGACTAATGCGGATTAGATGAAAGAGGTACTTCTTCCCTCAGATTAAAGCTGGTGAGGCTTAAGTTGGGAGAGGAGGTAAAGAACTGGGTTCAATATTGCATTTCAAGAAATACAGAGGGAGTCTGGAATAGATTAACAGGAACAAACAGGAAATACAATTTGTGGAGAAAACATGCAGGAATAGGATTTTAGTCCAGAAAAAGGAAAGCTTCTGAGAAGAGTTAATTCATTCAGAACGTAATTCAGCAGAAACTTACAAATGTTGAATTGCTTCCCTGGGCTAACAGAAAAGTTAGAAAAAATGGATTCATTTTCAACAACGATTTTGCTAGACAGTAGCAAAAATTTTCCTATCTATTTGAGTAGTGAGCCATGCTGAAGCTGAAAAACATTATCCATTGGTGACAAATAGGATGAGTTAGACCAGCCCATGTATAAGTATAGCACTCAATCCTACTTCAGGATTGAGAGAGAGAAGAGAGGTCTCTTGAGGTCCTTTCTAGCCCTTCTTTTGTTTAATATGGAAAACAAAACCTTCTATTTACATACCTTCGATGAGAAGCATAATTTCCAGTAATATGCCCAGAGCCATCACATCCAGGGGTGGGACACCTAGAATAATAATAGAAAAGACACGGAGCAATGTTACTGACAGGAAAGATGCAAATGCCCATTAAAAGATATTCACTGTCTCAGTAGCTGTTTCCACAGGTGCCAGCCCTGAGGACCTCTACCCAATGCTAAACCTGAGCTTAATTCCGCTCTGGGGACAAACATTTTTCCTCACTCATAAGATGTTTTCCTTTGCTACTCCTCACTTGCCCACTCAAATGCTTTCTGGATATCTCCAGTATCAGCAGATAATAGTAGAGATTTCCAGCAGCAGCTTAACATCCCCATACCACAAAGAATAAGATTGACAGCAAATGAAATATCCCCACAGTGTACGCCTAGGCAATGACTAACATTACAGTGAGCCATTTTGTTTCCCATCAGAGCTATTGCCCTAATCCCACTGCACAGTGTCATGAGGTCACAGCATGGAGAGACCCCTCCACCTCTCCACGAAGAAAAAGAAATGCTGAAGGAAAAGGGTAGACTGGGGAGGAATGCTGGACTCTTGTGAAGAAATAGCAACCCACCCAAAAACACCCAAACACCAAGTTACAGCACCAGGCAGAGAAGTCACTGATACAGACATCAGTGGAATCTCTAGTAGTGGAATGGCATTAGAGTCATCAAAGAAAATGGATGTTTTTTTCTGTATTGCAAAGATTATTGCAATCATCACACAATAAGCTAAATTATAATGCTAAGTAAAATCATTAGTTGGTATTTGAACTGCTACACTAAATCACAGAAAAGACAAAGTAAGAATTAATTTATATTCATTTTACCAAACAGACGAATGCTGTATGAATTTCTAGAAAGTCACTTTTCTGGAGCCTGAGTTTTGAATTTTAGCCATACTTTAAAGCTTTATTTGAAGAAAGCATTAAAATTCAGAAAAGCATGCACACAAATTCAGATGTTGCATTCTGAAACATCAGATTTCCATAATATTGAATTATTTCGCTATTTGAATCCAGAGTTCATGCAGACTTTGGCTTTCACCCTTTAGTTACACGTGTGCTTTCCTCAAAGTTGGTCCATACTGGTGAACTTTTCCTTCACAACCACTTCTGCAGAGACTTGAAAGTTTCTTAAAATCAGGAATTAAGCAACATAGACTTCAGTGCAATGGGGTTGTCACGTTCCATTAAGATATATTTTAGCTCTTTAAAGCTAGTAAGCATTACCTACTTCTCAGGAGCTCAGCAGGGCCAAACTTCAAACATGATTAATGTAACCTTGAAAGAGACAAATTAAGCTGGAACTTGTTAAATGGAGTTCTCATATGGTCTTCATCTTGACCAGTTCAGTTATTCTATAGAAAACATTAAAATATGGTAGCGCTTCCAGGATGTAAGCCAGTAAAACCTCTGGGGTTCACTGCGTCACTGAAGATTCTCTTCCATACAACAAGCAACCTGTGTACTTTGGACAAGAAGCCTACACAATATCCTTAAAGACAACTCTCTTTTTCTCTTATTTTATGTCTCGGTACAGGATCAAGTGTAAGACCATGATCCTGACTAGATAGTATAAGCATTATTGTGACTCTTAGTATCTTAAAGGTATTGCATATTGACATCTGACATCAATCTTTCTGCTTGTATTAAGATAAAACCTCCAATTTTTGCATAGTTTCTTCTGACACAAATTAGGTAAAAAATACTGCCCTTGGTGAAGAAGTCATAGTTCAGCCTGTATGGCCCTTACCATTCATTCTTTGCTGCAGTTACATGTGTCTAGCACATACTTTGGCTATTTCTTTAAGTTAAAAAAAATAGTTAGAGCATCTTAAATACAGGGTCTTATATTTTAAACACTTCATATCTAAATATATAGATATTCTCACTACTTATTTGGCAAATATTTTGATCTCTTGCTTCACGTGTTTTTTTCTTTAACGGTAAGTATCTTCAATGATCTACAATGACTATTTCCTACTTCCATCAAGTCCAGCTGCATCACTGAAGCCTGACTGAAGCCTCTAAAGATATTGAATCAAAAGATATGGGAGCAAGAATTAATTAAAGGAATTTACTAAACTTGGCTGTAATTGTTCGTGGTATTTAAATAAATAAAGGGTAACAAGGAGCCATGAGACTATGCCTCCACAGTGTGCCTGAGGTACTGCAAGGATTTCTTTACAAATTCATGCGAATTGAAGGCACCATTTTCCTTTACAGACTTTTCAATCCTTTTGAGAAGAAGCTATAAGCAAAACAGAACAATGTTTTTCTCATCTTTTCCAACACTTTTGCTACAGGCAGGCATGATTATTAGTGTCTTAACAAAGAGAATTTACAAGATGTACCAGTATATCCAATGAATCAGCCTTCAAATTAGACTGTTACACCTCAACTATATGGACAGTATTGCACAATTTAAAAAACTAGATTATTTCTGTTCCATTTAAAAAACACCAACACAAAACAAAAGCTTAAGCAGCTGAAGCTAAAGAAAAAATCATCCTGAATGTAAACTGAACTAAGAATCTTCACAAAGGGCTCTGTACGGTTCACACCTGTTGAAAATTATGCTTTTGTTTAAACCAGAAGAGATTTTTATATGTAGGCAAGGATTTCAGAAGGGCATTTCTGATTTTGATCCTGGCACTGTAACATTATTTTTCACATCTCATAAGCTTATATTGACCTAAATGTAACAGACGAAACGAGAGTTTAGTGCAATTGATAAAAATATCTCAAAACCCCAGAACACTTCTATTTACTGCTGTTTCCATTCTACGGGAAGTGCTTATAACCACTGTGAAATATATGACGCAGATATATAGCAGTCTGTTTCAACTATAAAGTTATTACAGTATTTTTTTGCTCTCCTAAGCAGATTAGATAAGGACAAGACAACTACAAATCCTTGTACCTAGTCATGAGTCTGTATTTTCAGAATGTCTGATCTTACATAGGACTTGCATATACTCTACTATCAACTCCTATCTATACATATTTGACATATACATTCAGCAATGCCAGAAAAATATGTGTAGGGGTGCTTATAAGAGGCTAATGATGTGAAATCCTTTGAAAATGAATATCAGAGTAAGTGGAAAAAGAGATATACAGTTTCCTCTCTTACTTAAAGTAAATGTAATTTGGTAGGATCAGAAGCTTATTTGTAGGCTCTACCAAATAGCTTATTGCAGCAAAGGAAATACTTTAGTACTGTAAAGAGTAAGGTGACAAAAGGAACTCACCCTGTAAAGAGTGAAGTTCAGAACTTACAACAATAGCACTTTACCACAAATTCAGGGCATCCAGTAAAAGGAAGAGGTTGTCTGTGAAGGGGAATGCAGTTAGCACTGCCTTGATGTCCCATTCATTTCACAGAACACCCCAGAGAAGCTTTTCTGGGAACATAAGCAGAATCAGAAAGCAGGGCAGGCAGCAGAACAGCAACAGCTGCAGCAGCTGGATTCAGTATTTGGCTCAGATTCAATAGCAGGAATGACAAAAAGGTGAGAGCCAAACTGAGATAAATACACTTAAACCCCAGTACCCATTCTTCACCAGGGAAAGAACTTAAGGCGTGCAGCAATTAAAAAAAAGACTTCTAGCAGCTTGAAGAAATTTAGAGAGGTTCCTGGGATTGGGGATGAAATGGATGCAATGCCCAAATAGTCCCTGGGAGGGATTTTCCAAATACCGGTGTTTAGAAGTATTTCTGCAAACTCAGCGCAGGAAAGAAAAACAACAGCTCACATCAGCATAGCAGACTACAGATAAGATCTACACTAATACCTATATTCCTAGGCTTTTATCTAGATCTATGGGAGCTAGATTAGCTTACATGTAGTTTACATATTCAGATTTATAGCTCAACTAGCATGAGACCAAATAGGATGTTACACAAAGCTGCAAAGACAGAACTGAAGTAGTTTTGTCCTCATTATTGTATGGCTTTGGTTGACTTACTTTTACAATTTGTTTAAAAACATAAATTATCTCTAAGCCATACCAATAAAACAAAGATATAGTATCTGCAATATAAAGAAAACACTTAGCTATTTTTTTTCCTTTTAGAGATTTTACCACAAAATGGCAATGGCTTTTTGGAACCAGAAGGATTGCACCTCCTGAGAGAGGCAAGTCCACATGCTCACAGACTGACCATAGCTCAGAGCCTGCTGAGGCTTGGGCTTAGTCTTGAACTGAGGCTCTGTCTTTCTCAGAAACCCTCAGCTGAGATCCTGCAACACAGGGAATTTTATTTCCATCTCTGAGAAATCTTGTCTTTAAAGTCTGACCAGTTTATATGTATAAAACCAAATGGAAACCTTGGATCTAGATGTATACAAGCCCAAATTCAGCACGCCACACAAACAGAAGTCAGGTCATTGTAACACATGCTTGCATTTTTCACAAAGCAGGGTAATAGTGTTTAACTTCACAATCAGCGACAGTTTTAGCAACTGTAACCAATATTACCTCTACTCTCTGTCTCATGTCTCTTCAACCACCCTTGGCCGCTTCTATGCACTGCACCAAGTCCTCTCTCTCTGAACACTTTCAGACCCACTTCTTACTAGGGCCTGGTTTTCAGTACAGAAGAGGCAGGTCACTAAGGCAGTTTTCACAGGGATTGGCAAGTTTGTGTGTTACCTATGTACTTCTTTTTTAGTTATTACCACTGGGGGATTCATAATAGCACTCAGCGGACACTCTAGAAATAAATAAATAAATAAAGCCAATCACTAATCACTAAGGCAAAGAGTGTAGCCAATTCTGATTATGCTAAACGGCTTTGCAATTTTATTTTTGTGTTCAGGAAATTTGTTCCCATGGAACTGAATTAAGCCATTAATTTCTCTCACATTGGCCATGCCAAGAGCCATCAGATAGTAATCCTTTCTAAGACCCACCAAACTATACTGGGATTCAGTTGCAACGGGTTACTACAAAATAACTCTCATGACCTGTTATTAGTAAACTGGTGTATCAGCTCTAAAGACCGATGTTACTTTTATTTTCAGTTTACCTGATTTAGTATGTACTACACTGTAGTACTCCTTTGAGTAAGTAAATGAACACATATAGAAATAATATAGTCCACCAGAAAGAATACGTATCCTATAAATTTATAATTAAATATTTAAAGCAGATGTAGTTAGCAACCCAAAAGAAAAATCATGTTGAATTGAATGGAGGAGTAAACCAGTAAGTTGTGCAAAAATTCAGAATGGTTCCTCAGAATGTTCCACACTGCAAAGAACTGGGATTTAGTAGAAAATAGCATCTTTCCCATAGTTTCCTTCTGACCATGCCGTCAATCTCTATAGCAGGGGTGTGATTGTCTGTTGAAGGTTCAGAAAGGCTAGAGAAATATAATTGTTTCCTGTGGGATTTTTTACAGAATGTAGAAATTTTTATTGTCTAGTGGTTTCCGTGTATTTGGGATTCTGTTTTATTTGACTGAATCACCATGAATAGAATTCACAGGTTGGGAGGCTGGAAGACAGACACAATAATACTTGGCATTTCTATCTTTCATCTGAAGATCTGAAAATATTTTACAAATATTAATGGATAAAATCTCACAATATTGGTTTCAAAAAGGGGAGAATTCAGCAGACAGAAACTAGGGCATAGACAGGCTAAATGATTTTACACAGAAGAGGAAAATGAGCAAGAAGTAGTGGTTTTTATTCACTGCTCTGTTTGCAGCTACAAAGCCATATGTCTTCTGAAACTACATGTAGATTCATAAATAAAATATTGTTGTGGGATTTTTTTCTAGTCAGGTAGTCCAGAAGCAAAAGGTTAAAGAAGTAAACCTTTAAGGACTGCATTAGTAGTTCCCTGAGTTGAATGTGAGGAAGGAGAAAAAAATGGGGAGTGGGCAAGAAAGAGATGGGACGAGAAGAACTTTTGTCGAATTCAGAAATGGAGTTTTCTGTAAGGTACGGTAAGTTTACTATATGTCTATGACTCTATGAATATGAGCGCATGTCAAAAAACAACAGCTTTGCAGCTCTTGACAAACAAGTCCTCTTTTTAACTATTTAAGAGGACAAAAGAGAGAACAAGTTTTCCTTCAGTTCCTTCCTATGCCACTCACCACTAATCTGCAGGGAGTACTCCAGGGTGAGAAGAGACACCATAAGCAGAGCTGTGTGGTCCTCAGCAGAGATTTTTTGACTGCAGGTGTGTCAGTAACAGTCAGGGTTGTGGTTATTGTTATGAAAACACCTATTTAAAATAAAAACTGGACAGAAAGCGCAACTCATTTTGCCTTTACCCTTCTGAGCAGTCAGAGCAACGCCTCCCAGCCATGTCTGCTCTAGCCAGCTCTGTGAAAGCAATCTGGATGTGTAAATCTCCAAATCTGATTTTGAGTCCCAGGTATTTTGGTAGATTGTCAAGATCTAATCAAGTAGGCGAAGTGGGAATGCTGCTGATCCTTTTTCTCATGAAGACACAGAAGAAAAGCTGTTGTCTGTTCTCAGTCCAGCAGGAACACAGATGCCTTTCCACTTTTACCCCATTGTCTTTTATTGTCTATCTTATTAGCATAGCATTTGACTTCTGAATTCCTAAAGTGTTGATACTTTCTTTTGATGCCTAGACAAAAAAATACCCCTCTACATACACATCCTATCTGTGAATTTGCAATAAAAACGTGGTTTATTAGGGTGGATTTATTTTCCCTTAATTTCCCTCAGTGAAGCTGCACATCTACATAACCCTTCACTCTTTATTTCACTCCTTTAATTTTCATTCCTGATGTCTCTTTCTTCCTATTTTCCTACAGTGGAGCAAGAACCTTCATTTGCTTTTTGCCCTATGGTTCACTTTCCATTCATATTCCTCTCCAGCGTTTCTCTTCCATATTCTACTCCTTCCTTTTCCAGATCCTTTTCCTTTTCCATTGTCTCTTCTTGTCACTTTGAAATCTATTCTCTCTCCCTTTGGCTTGTTTTTTTCCTCTGCCCCCTTTGGTAGATATCTTCATTCTCTGTTCCTCCCTGATCCTTTCCTCTTTTCATGATCTCTAATAACCTTGAAGTCGACAGTTCTTTCTTCTTTCCTCCCCTTTGTTGTTTCTTTCCATTATCTGTTCTTTCATCACCCTTCCTGTCCTCCTGCTCTTTTGTCCCAGCTGATTTTATCTTTCTGGTAGTCTACATTGCCTGTGGTCCTCTCACATGGCTGAGATGACTGGGTACACATCGCATCCTTGCATCAGGGGAGAAAATGTTGTGTGTTGTGAAACCTTAACAGAATTCCTTGGCTGCCAAGTCATTTTAAGTATCTTGCACTCTTTTATTTTCATTAAAGTCCTTGTAAGCTTTAACACTGGCTTCAAAAAGAGCAGAACCAGGCTAGCACCGGGCACTTCTGAAAACTGCATGCAGAGCTCGTTTGAAGCTCATTTGAATTGGTTCAAGAGGCAACATAAACTCTGTAGGACAGGTATGTAGATATTGAATATTTCAGTGGATCTCCAGTTTACAGTTTCATGCTCAAGGCTAAAGCTATGTTCTAGTCCTCACAAATACACCTACAAAAGCATGTGATGTCAGACCCTTATAAATATCAAAGGTTCATAAAGATGTGTATTAAGTAAAAAATTAAAAAATAATTTGAATTAAGTCATATGTTAATAATTTTCCTGATTGATCCTAACTAGGAGTTCTTAATCACACAAATTTAGTTTTAGCAGAAGTGCTAAATATTACTTTTTCATATGTAAAATGCTGTTGACATTTCTTACTTTGCAGAAAGTTATCAACATGACAGGCTTCACTGGAGGTAACAGAAAAATTAAAAACTCCAAACTGCAGCAGATCTAAAGGAAGAAGATTTGAGACAATAACAGGAGCCAGCAAAAATAAAAAAAAAAATTAAAATCTTGTGGAACGGCAAATGAGTGAATTGACAAAAATCTTCTTCTATCTTGTCAGTTGCTTTTTGGTATTGGATCCATTGCAGTTCCAGCAGGAATGGGGAAGAGATCAGAGAATCCAGGAAAGGATCACCCCTGGTGGGGCATTACTGAGCCCTCTCAGAAGACACTCAGAGACGTGCAGGTTGGGCGCTGGAAAGAAGTATAGAATGGAAGGATTTGTTGTCACTGCTTTCACTGTAGTCTCTCTATCCTTGAGGGAATGATGCCAGGCCTATGGAGCTAGTCCAGGCATGAGACTAAAATAATTTTGGCTCAGAGGCTTCGTGGAGTAATTTCAGTCACTTCTATCTCTGCTGAGAGATCACTCTGTCTCTCTCTTTGCCTCCAGAAATCCCCAGCAACTGAATGGTTCTAAAGTGGGGATGGCTGACTATATACTCTTCTCCTTAGGTAAATATTAATTAATTCCCTGACTTTCTGCATGTACATTTTTTTTCTGCCCCTAACTGCTGGTATTCTCTGTATTGCATTCCTGCATTTTTTGAACTGTGTGTGAGTGAAAAAGAACATGAGATGTTTTTTAATTATACTGAAATCCATTTTCCTATAAGTAGACTAAAATGCATCATGCTGGCATCTAAAATATTGCTGTACACTTGAATGCACAGATACACACGATGTGTTTAAATTAATTACATTGCTTTGGAAAAAAATATTCCTATGCCTTCAGTTACCACCTCTGCGTGCTGCCTGTTCCGCTAGCAGCCAGGACTTCCCAGCTTCCCAGCAGCTAGTGCCATGATGAGCTGCCTGCTGTTCTCACATCTAGCACCAGCATATACCGCCTAAGATGCCAGTTGCCAAAGGCACGGTATGTGCTTAATGTGGAATAGCTTCTGTGCACTTCCCAGGGGGTGCTCCGTTCACAGAAGCTGCCAGGGGGAAGCTGTGAATCAGCTCTCTCCCTGGGCACCTTGCCCACGCTTTCTCTCCTGCCAGCATTGCCTGCCTTGCAGGCAGCACCGGCCAGCTGCAGATCCCCTCCCTGCAGCAGAGAGCAGCAATTCCTGGCACCAGCGATGAATCAGTTCCAACATATGCAAATTCAAATGTTCATTTCCAAACACCTCAGCCCTTGATAAAAGCTGCATTTTTATAGGGAAGGAACGACATAAAATGATTGGGGCATCGTGGGGGGAATGCAGGAAAAGATAGCCTTAAGAGAACATGCCCTACAACAAGGAGCAAAGACATGCAAGTTCTCAGTCTCCTAATAGCATTTCTGCAAGCCTGTGTTTAAAAAAAACCCACCACAACAAAACATAACCTATATGGGCTTTTTTTTTTCCCAGTAATTTGGGGTAGACACATTGGTTTCTGAATCACTAAGCCTCTTAGAAATATCTGCCACTGCACAGCAAGATTGGTTCAGTCAGGGTTTGTAGAACAGATAGTGACATGCTTTCTCTTGCTCCCTATATGTGAAAATGGGTCCAAGAGAAGCACTTGAAGACAATAGCATAGGTATAGCATTTGGGTATTCTTCACATTAAAAGGTGTCTTCAAAAACCTGTACAACTGGCCTACATTTTCTGTTTATTATGTAAATGGAAGGTTTACCACAAAATTAAATTAAAATTAGGCCAAATGCAGAATGCTTTGAAAATGCACTCTTTAAAGTATGGACACAGGATTTTTTTCCTTGATAAGAGATTTATATTATGGTTCATGTCCTGCTGAACACCATCAAATTATCAACAGCATAATTCTTGAATTGTTGTCTCTGCATTGCTGCTTCTCTTATGTTCTGCTCTTTTCTACTTCTTATATCTTTTCCCAGGTGAAGCAACTACCAAAGGGTCTGGTGGGCACAGCAATATGACCTTGAATCTGTCACTTCCTGAGAGCTTCCTGGAGGTTTAGGATGGCTTCAAAATCTACAAATCTGGAATATTCAAAACAGTCAGCAACTCTCAAAGAAATGTTGATAAAAGATATCAGATTAGGATTGGTAAAAGCAGAGGAAACAAATTAACAGCTTTCATAGTGTCTGTGGTCTTAATAATCCACTAAATTTGTTGGGAGGACAATGGGAACAACCCAGCATTAATCATTTCTTAGCTATTCTGTCTGTTTATCTGGTTTTCATTTGAACAGAAATGTTCAACTTGTGTACGTACAAATACTTGATCAAAAGAAGGACTCTAGAAGATCACAGGAAAGGAGCCAGACTACATGTAAGGGGGAAAGGAAAGGCTGAGTGGGAAGGATAGAAAGAATAAGAGCATAAGGAAAGTCCAATCTATTTATCCTCTTTCAAAACAGCATATCTAATATTGGTATGAAAGACTAAGCCCACAAAATATTTCCAGCCCTATATAATTAAGAAAGAAACAGGAGTCCTCTCAGTCTAGAGTAATGAAAGTCCTCTCAGTCTAGCATAATGGCAAAACCACAAATGAATAGGATTGTAAGCACGTTTGAGTTATATGGGAAATATATCATAGGCAGCATGAGGGCTCAGTGGGCAAAAGAACCAAAACCATTCAAATACTACAAACGACAGAAAATACAATGAGCTGGAATTTTCTTTGCTATTAACAGTTTGTTTCTTACCCTCTTGCTTCAAAAGAGCAATTAGAGCAAATGAAGATGATTTTCAGAGCACATTCCAAAAGGTGAGATAAGGTAAACATAATAGTTCTGTGTAAAATGTGTTCAGGTGACTAATTGCATCTAAAGGCTGAGAGGTATGTTTTTTTTCATATGCAGTCACTGCACTGTGCCAATTAACAACCTTGAGAAGTGCTATTTTACCATGAAGTCCCTGTACCCGGACTGAAAACACATGCTATCCAGTAAAAGGGACAACTTAGCATTTGGATCAAGGGAAAAAACTCTCAAAGGTTTTGCTTACCCAGGCAGATAAAGCAGAGCTACTACTTTCTATTTTGGGGGTGAAGAGTCAACAGCAAAAGAGTAAAATCTTTCAGTTTTTGTTTCATGAAAACAAGCAGCTTTTTCCCTCTAGGCCTACAAACATTTGTCAGAAGCCCAAGTAAGGAAATGTGAAAATACTGCATGTGAATTATATCAGACTGTAAGAGGCAGTCTGGTCTAGTAAGAAGGTTAATGAACAATATAGCTAAGGGAAATCCAATTTTGTTACCAATTTTCTGTGTTTACACAAATTTTTGAAAACGTCTCAGACTTGCTCTAATTTTTTATGTGATTGACTTGAGGCTCATGTTCCATCTACACTGACTTTTAAGCATAACCTCATGGTTTACATGAGTCCTAATTTACCTCAGGCCTCCAATGTTAAGCAAGACTTAATATTGAAGGGAAAAATTCCTAGTGTGAATCTGGTCATGAACCTGTATGCAAGGAGGACAGGTTGGGCATGACCACAGCTATGCCCACCCCTACAAGTATTCCATCCTACTGCCTTGAAGTAGTTTCAGATAGTAGACAATGGACAGACAAATCAGCCCTAAGGAAGGAACACTTAGGAGGGTATAATGTCTTTTGTATTCTTCCCAGTGCTGTGCAAGTACGAACACTAAGAGACAAGTTTGTGTTGCCGCAGGATACTGCAGGATAGTTATGGGCCTAGAGCACTTAATATACAAGGCTGAGAGAGATGATATGTTCAGATCACTCTTACAAAGAAACACATAAGAAATTTTATTGCTATCTATGAATACTTAACAGGATGATGTGGTGAAAGCATAGCAAAAGTTTTCTCAGAGCTGTCCAGCTAAAGAATGAGAGGCAATGGGGATGAGGTTCAGCATGGAAAATCCCAATATATTATAAATAAAAAAAAAATATTGCCATTAGGCTGGTCAAACACTGGAACAGGCTATGGGAACTCTTAACCTTAGAGATACTCAAAAGTTGGCTGAAAAAGGTCCTGAGAAACCTGCTCCAACTGGACTTGGTCTGAGCAGGAATGTGGACTAGGTAACATTTGCAGGTCTCTGCCTAGGTGATCTTCTAATTCTGTAATATGTCTTAAAAACTGTATTTGAGATCATATTGCTTGGCCTTGTATTAGTAGTACAGATGCATACAGGCTAATTTCCAGAAAGATCAAGCACTATCATTCTACTTGATTTCAGTCCCTTCTTGACAGTTCAAGTTCAACTATCAGCCAATTTTTTGTATAGTTGCATATATTTTAAAAACTGTATATTTCTTTGCATTTGTATATGTTCTTTTCAACAATTGAAAATTAGGACTTTGAAGTCCAGTTTGCAGAGCTAATGAATGCTCAGAAATTCTCAGTGAGTTAAAGTGGTTCTCACCAAACATCCTAATTAGCAAAGGACTGCGTGCCTGAGATAATATTCTCAGTTTCTACTCCAGACATTCATCTGCCTCTGCTTTGGAGTTTCCTGTCCCTCCTGAAAAGATGTTGCAGCTGTCTGGATAGCAGTAAAAAAAACAATTGAGCTTTTAGTATGGTATTCAATAACCTGAAATTGGTGCCATTTCACTCTAACCTGTCAGCCAGTACTAGGCAGTTTGCACATTATGTGAACAAAGGAGGCATCCCTTCAGTGAGGGCAGGAAGCTCTGATAAGACCATTAAAACTGTTCCAAGCTAAACTATTCCTTCTTGTGCTGGAATCTGAGACTGTATTGAACAGCACTTATGTAATAATTCCAGCTTCATAAGAATGTTCCAAGGTATCATTAAGTAGAGCACTGAAAATGAATTGTGCTTTTTACCGTCACAGGATACGCTCTGGTCTCTTTTCTTACTTTGACCCTCCTTACTTCCTCCTTAAAGTTAACAAAGGCAGAAAGCCCACACTTTTGTACAATTTCCCCTTCTGCAACTCCCGTAAAATGAGGCAGTGCAAGCTTGGCTTATACTGTAAACATGTCATGAAAGAGCCACTTTAACTTGGCAGTCTAATAGCTGCAGGAATGGTTTCCTAAACAGCTGCACAGAGTGCTGGAGAGGTCGGAGGTTACAACCAGGGATAAATGGCTGTGCAGCACAATGGCACTGAGCATTCTGCAGGGTAGGAAACAGCTCTCTCACCCAGTAACACTTTGCTCACAGGCGGGAATGCAGGCAGAGAGAGAAAGTGCTCATGCTCTATTATACCTTAGGGCTCAGAGCTCTTACACGCTGCAGAATTAGGAAAGCAGCCTTGAGAGAGAGGCTAAGAACTTTACCGCCTATGATTTTTAGAAGAAGAAGGTTTCCCTCTGATTTTTTTAAAGTAATGCACTTCTTTTCCAAAATCACTTGTTAGTTTTGTCTGCTTATAGCCAAATATTTACTTGGTTAATGTCAATACAAACCTCATCTAAACATTGATTAATACTTTTGTCTTTCCAGGCTAAGGAAGAACTGTAACTTTCTATTTCCAGAGTGAATGTTTACATTTTATACTCAAACGCTGACAAAATAATTTTTAAAAAATCACTATCCTCATAAACATTCCTGCTAATTTATTGCCCCCTGAGAAAGATTTGGGAGAATAACACAGGGGGCAGGAACACAGCTGAAACACAAATTCTCTGTTTTGATTAGTTCAGAGGTTGTAATCCTCAGCTATACATGACATGGAAGAAGAAAACTATCTTATTAACCTCCTGACATGAAGCAGGGATATGCAGAATTCCACTTTCAGGACCCATTCAGCCATAGGAATACCACTAATTTCAAGATGAACGTAGCATCTCAGCAAGGTCAACTGAAAGACTGTGGAACAGGTTACCCAGTAAACCACATCTTACAGAAATGTGTCCCATAGGTTCCCACTTCAAAGCACTCATTGTAGACAGCATTTCTTGCACAGAATTTAGTCGATTGGCAGTGTCTTTAAAAATTGCAAATTTCCTCTCTTTAGGTGAGGGAAATTTATAAGAAAAAAACACCCTTTGGATATATATTTGTTACATTTACTTTATCTTTGAATGGAAAGTATTTTCATTGACAGGAAAACACACACACACAAAAAAAAATAATCTGAATGACAATCCCACTACTTTGAAATAATGTCCTTTAAACTTTAAGATGCAATAAAATTCTTTTTGAGATCATTCTTGATTATGTGAGGCTTTATATGAAAATGTAAAACACATTTGGTCTGTGGTACATTAACATTCACAGGAATTTTTGCAAAAATTGGAAATATGTGATCTTGACGTGCTAACTTATTACTCATTTATGAATCAGTAGCATTTACTCTGGGTTCAGTAGTGTTAATACCAAAATTTGTAAAAATGGAATTAAAATCAGGTAAACTATGGTTAAAACATTGCATTCTGGCTAGAAGTTTTGCACACAATCTGGTAGACAATTACCTCTCATATGCAATAAATATTACTTGTTTTTAATTTATAGAGGTTTATTATATTAAAGAAGTCAAACAAAAGTTAAAGAACTTTCTTACCAATACTCGACAAACAAATACCTTAAAAATACCTTTTTCTTCTAAAAAAGTAACGATAGGACCCTGTCTATGACAGAAACAATGTGAAACTACTTTTGTCAAATGTGAGGAGCACAAATTCTGCTCATGGAGTTACGCAATGAGTTTGGTCTTGTAATATTATTCTCAGACTATTAAAAACCTGCTGCTCAGGGAAAGTTTTCCAGAGTTACAGAACATAATCACAGATCCAAAGCCAGCTAAAGGCAGTAGGAGGTTTTCCATTGACTTAAAAGGACTTTGGATCAGGTCTCAGGAAGGATTTAGAACCATTGAAGGTCTTTTTCAGTGAATGGGATTATTGAGGATGAAACTTTAGCTGGCTTAAAAAAATAAAGAATAAAAATTTCTTATTAATTCCATTCTTTCAGATTCTTCACAGTGAAGTTACAACAGGTGTATTGGATGTTATCCAAAAAAACAAGGCCCTTGCCCCTCCTCCATTACACCTATATTTATGGAACATACTTACGCTTTCCTGACAGATGTTTCTTGATTAGTGCATCAGAGGAAAACAAATCATCACCTACAATGGTTCCTGGAGAAGCCTTGAGAAGAAACCCGTAATCTATCATTTTTTATTTTTTTTTAACTATTCAGTTCTTTTCATTTCAATTTTTATGATTTCCTTGTTTTTTTCCGTAATTTGTTTATAACTCTTATTCATGGGGAGCAAAACCAGTGCTTTATCACTGTATTGTCCAGCATATCAAACATTCATAGCTTTTAAATGAAAACTTATTTGTTAAGTGCACAGCAGTTAAAACAACAGATACTGAATTCATTCTCTTTTGGAGTATTTAAAAGAAAAATATACAAATATTTGTAAGAAATAACCAAGACTTTTTTTTTTTATTTTTATATCTATTATCTGACAGCATGTCTAATTCATGGTTGAATTATAGATTTAGATCAGATAGTCAAAAAGTAAATTGTATGTTGCTAATGTGTTAGACTTTGAATTCAACATTCAGTGGACTACATTTAATACAGGGCTATTTTAGTTCATTTATCTATCATTAGTTTATACAAGCAAATAAAAAGTCCCTAAGATCATGGTTTACAGGCAAAATTAGTAAGTTGTGATTTTTTTACTAGGTCTGTTTTAAAATGCGTTTTGTGTGAACCATGTGTTCAAGAAACGTGCAAGACTGGCCTGGAAAAAAATAGTTCTCTACCTGCAAAAAAAAAAAATTAAAAAAGAAAGACTTGGTTTTCTTATAAACTATGTCCCTATGAGTTGATTCCCGTCATGCCTAATATGAAGTGCTCCAGTATCTAATCTCTTTTGAATAAATTATATTTATAGCCCTTTTAAATTTATCATATGCTTTCATACTGATGTCACTATTAATTTGCAGTCTGAAAGTTTGGGAACTATATTCTGTTCATCTAGGTGTACTGTTAACTCTGAAGCCTCAAGATGGCACTTTTAAATAGCACTCTGATTGACTACTTAGAGCTGATCATTTTAATGAAATTATGTAAATAGTATAAATTTGGAAAAGGTATCTTAAATGTAATTTATTTAGACTTAATTTTTTTTTCAAGGGTCTGTCTTTTTTTCATTTTTACAATGGTCCAAAAATAATAGATAACAATAGTAATGTGCTTATACTGCCGTCCTCCTCTGCCACTTTACTACAGAGAACAGATACTGCTGGAGCTAAGTGCAATGTAAGCACAGTCAAGTATACAAAAATAATTAATGATGGCCAATGTTAAAATAATCCTCACAATCTAAGGTTGTTTCACAGAGTGTACATCAAATAAGCCCATGCTGAAAGAGCACAGTGTCGTTATCTGTGGAAGGAGAGAAATCAGTAGACTTTGAAGCAGTGGTAATTCTGTGTGTGTTAGGGTAGAAGAGCAATTTTTACATGCAGATGAGCAAATATAAATTCCACTTACTGGGAATACAAAAAAATATTGGAAAATAAGATTATGATGAGGTGTTTATGAGGGATATGGGATATTTTAGAGATATAAAACATTGATAAAGATACTACAGTGCTGCAAAAGAAATGTGCCACATAAAGTCCCAATAGCACTGAGATAAAAATAAAGGGGTGAACTAAACTGCATGGCAAAATCAGATGTTACGGTGCAGATACAGACACCAAGTAATCGAGTTAGCAATTGGCCATTCTAGGAAACCAAACAATGCAAGGAATTTTATAACTTTGAAAGATTTAAATAAGGCAATCGAACATGAATGCTAACCCAAGACAGCAGCTGAGGGCATCTGCCCAGATCATCACTGTTGTATCTTAGCGTAACTCCACTGAAGGCAATGGAGCTATGCTAATTTACACCAACTGAGGATCCAGACAATCATATGTAGGAATTTAAGTGATATAATTACTTTTATTCTGGGGTATATATTAACGGGTTTTGGCAAGTCTGACCAAACACAGGAAGTGCAAACCACTGCACTTTTAATTCCCCTTTTAGCGACTATATAGTTTATGCAACTTCCCACAGGGATTGCCTCAGCACTTGGGATATACCACAGCATCATGTTGCAGATCTTTGCGGATCTGGATGGAATGAGCAATTGGTTATGGTTTGCTGATTTGAAGCAAAAATGATCAACATCACAATGGGAGTTTGCACAATAACCAAATTGTGCCAAAGAAAAGACCCTTGGACTGAATACAAGCAAATGCCAGGCTGAATGAGATTAATTATGTAGGACACATTTAATGACAAAGAAGTATGACCAAACCCAAGGAAGGCAGAGGTAACTGTACAAATGGAAAGACTCCAAGACAAGAAGGCCTTAGAGAGATTCATTGGGCATGTTAACATAACTAAGCAAATTCATTGATAATTAATCACAATTAAGTGCGTCTCTCAGAATAGCTGCTTAGGGACCGCACAGAATGGAACTGGAATGACTGGTGAGAAAAGTTTTGAAAATTAAAATGAACTGTCAAATAAACATTCACACTGAAATATTTGGTGATTAGTGAAGAGCTTAGGAACTAAGGGTTGCATCTTCAAAAGTGCCTAAGTTGTTATTGCAGACACTGAATTACACTTTCGAAGTTAGGCAAATAGAAGTTGCAGGGATGTGGATGCCCAACACTTACATTCCTCCTGAAATCAAAGTTTAGACTTTCAAGCCATATAGGTTGTTTTGAGAAAATTACTCTATTTCAGTGAACATTCATCTGAATTGAGACTATTTTGGGTGATAACTAAGTGGTGAATAGTTTTAAATACTGATTAAAATTCAAACAGTAGAAAAATACAGCTATCAATATCTTTTGTTTTAAATAATTAAATGCATAAAGAAAGAGGCCATAAACTATTTGGGTAGTGTAGATGCCACTATGCAAATGAAGCCTCTAATTTCCGAGCATTTCATAGTATTGAAAACTTATTAAGGCCCTGATTCTGCAAGGCGCTTCATGCAAACAGTTTTGTGCCTGCATGGAACATTTCACAGCATCAGAGGTACGGATATGCAGGTAGCTTTTAAGGAGCTTTTTAGAGAGTGCATGCCTTTAAGACTACCTCTCAGTAATGAAAACGATAATGAAGGATCTTATGTAAACAGAACTCAAGTATTTTCCATTTTGGAGACAAAAGTTGACAGACTGAAGTGAGAAAAATGGAATGACTCAACCTTACCAGAGTCTGAATGGGTTATTCTAACAGAAAAAAAAGCCCAGCCACTTCCATATGTAAAACTTATTGCGACTACAGAGATGAGGTTGCTGCAGATGATGGGTTTCTATACAAAGGACATTATCATAACACCACACAACATGAGGTTGGAAATGCTAGGTATAACCTACAGTGCCCATTTGAGTATTGAGAAGTGCAGGAACAGAGCCCAAGGTGTTCTGTTCTGGCCAGGCATGCATGCTGCCATCAAAGATAAGGTATCCAAGTGGAAATCTGCAATAAATACAGGAAACAAAAATGCAAAAAAAACCCACTGAAACCACATGAGATTCCTAATTTCACTTGGCCCAAGGATCTAGCTGAACAAAGTGGGAAAGATTATGCCTTATAGGTGAACTAATATTGGGGATCTATGTTCTTGATTAGTTTTTTAATAATTTAAATTAAACTGCACGCTAACTTGCAATTTAATAACACATTAAAACTGCAGGGTTTTTACCATAACATTGCAAATAAGTTAATAAAGCACTATCATTTACAAATGATTCGCTGTAGTAATTTTTAACATTACTCCAAATACATTGCATCTGCTCCTTGCAATCACATTTTCAATATAAAAATTAGCTAAAGCATCAAGGAAACTTAAAAAAGTATCTGCAGATTCACAGGGTACATATTTAGCATCAAAGGAGTATTTCTTTATAATACAGGATTACTTTCTAGGCTCAATAACCTCAGTATTCAAGAATAACTGTAACGATAACATCTATTAAGTTTTCCATGTAGGGAAAAAAGTGAAATTAAAGAGGACACAAACAACAGGGATTAAAAAGCGATAATAAGAACAGAAATGGTTATTTCTCTTGCAACAAAGAGCAATTTTCTAAGAGAAAAGTGAGTGAAAGCTATAGAATGGGTCATAGCCTTATGAGTTCCTGTAGGACGACAGATGTAATCTCAGCAGGAAAATGGAAGGGAAGGCAAGAGAAGGCAAGGCAAGGAAAGGAAAGAGATAATACTCCAGTGCAGATGAAGCAACAAATGTACACCCATGCACCAAACATCAGAAACATCTCCAGCAGCAAACACAGGATGTAGGTGGAGAAATCACTTCAGCAGCTAAACAGATCTTTGCAGAAATAACTGTACATTGGGAGAGCTATCAAGGTTTAAGGAATATAGATACCAATCAATGCCCAACAAAATCTGGTTACTTGTCTAAAAGAAAAGAATGTTTCTGTAGTGTCTTACTAGTATATCCTATTAATTTTTGTTTCTGCATTTTGATTTTGTATTTGGAGAAGGCCTATTTTTGCCAGAAGAGTAAAGTGAGGAAGAAAATACCATTTTTTTTTTCCCAGTAGTATTTTATTTTACATATATTCATCAGAATAAATACAACACAAGCCTCTCCATTTCTGGGAGGATACTACTTCTTCCCAGTTGCTACTTCTTGATCAGAAAGTTGCAGTAAAATGACACCAATAAAAAGTTAATAGAGATTATACTACTATGGAAGAGTTTCCCTAGGAGTATGAGCTAAGGATATCCTTTCTATCCAGAAAAAATTGTACTGCATGGAGTTGTTCTTTCTAGAAGAGTTGTAGTTAACAGGGATAGCTTCAGAGAAGCTCACTTTTTCATCTGAACTGAATGGAAGACACTCCTAGAAGGACACATCTGGGAATAGGGAGACAAAGATAAAAGGAAGATAAGAAACAGTAGAAGACAACCACCAAAAATATGGAAATTAGGGCAGAATGACATGGAAAGAAGAAGGAGGCACAGAAATTCCAACTCTTACTTCACTGTGGATAATGTGCAAAAATAGACCGAGCTCCTCAATTTTAGTTAAGAAGAGATATGGAAAAGAAAAGCTCTCAGGTTTCATTGTAGAGAGAGAAATGAGACTGCACTCCTCCATGTGCCATAAGTAAGTGCCATAGAGGAATTCCAAAAGATGTCCACCACAGCAAACAATGACATGTAAAATCTACATAGAGACATAGATGTTTTGGGACTACAGGACTGGGCATATTACAACAGTATCAGATTAGTACCCAAACTTGTAGGCACCTGGCTGGACTCCTAATCTTTCTGAGATTCAGAGTCTTTACTACAAGCACTAATGGGATATTCTGGCAGAAACCTGATCAAAAGGAACAAGGATAAATGTTGACAATTTGATAGTCTGTTCCATGGTAAACCAAACTAATACTTAGTTACCTCTGGTCTTTGAAAAGCTATGATTATCTTTAAATCAAAGTAGCACTAAGAAGAACTAAACTGGTCGTTTTCTGGGAGTCACTGATATCCAGCTTCTCTGGTTCCCATGTTGGTAGTACACTGAGTAGAAATGTTTTCATTCAGTATGCTGCATTTTGAGTGATATTGATTTACTGATGATTAAAATGTGTGCTTTTAAAAACAATAATTAATTTCATTTTGTTTTGTGTTAATTTTATTTTGAATAATATATAAAGTGTTTCCAAATGTTGCTTTTCTAATAGGATTTATAATTCTACATGACAGTATGGATTTGAGGTCACTGTAACTGTTAAAAAAACCTCCTATAATATGGAATAAATAAAGACAACTGATAAGGAAAAGCCCCTGGGTAAGATTAAACTTCATTAACTTTTGAATATTTTAATATTGGTAGCTGTCATTGGGTGGGCTGCTAATTGCTTTCCCATCAGAATTAGATTTACTCATCCATACAGTGTTCCTAGGTCCTTTAAAAGTTAGTTGCTTTTCGGAAGAACTATTACCAAAACCATAACGCTGGAAAAGCTTGGGTTCTTGCCAGAGATCAGTTTCTTCCAAAAACCATTTTTTTATTTTTTTTTTTTTTAACCAGCAGAAGTGACTGAGAATTAAAGTTGAAGAAATACTGTCATTTGGAGATCATCGACCAGGCTGTGTAATGGCTTTAGTCTGCTGATAAATCACACACAAAAGCTCTTACGTTTCCACTGGGGCTTTGGGTGAAAGTGGAAAATCGTACAATCTGCACGGTAAACCTGACCAAGAAGCTTTCTCTTCTGTAGAAGAGAAGCACAAGTGGTAAGGAATAATTATGCTGACCCTGGAGCAATTTAATTGAAAGTTGCAACATTATTATTATGGGAGCCAGGAAATGAGTGATGTAATCTATGAAGTCACAACTACCAAAAGGCAATACAGTGAGCATAACAGCTAAGCAAAATAAACATTTCTCTAACCTTTTAGGATTCTCATATTATTTTGGTCATGAATACTGTCTGAATGTTGTTATTCTGGAATATTATTTGAAGTGTTTGTTATTTTATAGTTTAGTTGGGGCTTAAAAAGAATCAGCGTATTAGCAAAATTCTAGTTAGCAAGCTGCATTACACGTTAACTTGTGTGTATTGTACAATGCACACATGATCATGGATTCATAAAATATGATATAAAGGTTTTACCAGCATATATGTGATATTTGCCACAAGCTATGCATGGCAAAGCCATAAAAGCATGAAATTTTTCCAAACTATGCAGTCCAGAAATACAATCCCTACATTGCACTATGAATTCTTCTACCACACTATCAATTCTCTGTACCCTATGCATTAAAAGATTATTTGCCAGAAATTTTACAGAGGTTGAAATCTTTATGGATGACTGGGAACAACTACATTGAAAAACAGAGCAGGGAAAAAAAAATGAAGAAGAGATGAGAACAGTACAGATTGGTAGGGACAGGACAGAAGGGATCTCAGCTTGGCATATAGAAAAAAAAATGTGTTATACATTTCTCTCTACAGCATGGGACAGGAGCCAAGGTTACTGACTCTCACTACTCTTCTGCTGTCAGCAAATACGCATAAAACACACCAGCAACATTCCCCACTTCCTCTTGGTGCCAGTCCATGCAGAGCACTATACCTTCTACTGCTGTTTGCTACCGTAGTAGTTAAGGTGATCTATAGAGACATTATCAAAAGTTCCCATAGTGGCTGGTGGCCTGACAGAGAGCCAGTAGGATCCCATAGTATAGACTTTCTGCTTCTTTTCAGCTTGCTCTTTTTAAAAGCAAGGAAATTATACTCCCAGACCTCACACACAGAAATATACCACATGTAAATGAAGTACTTCACAGTTTAAAAATTCTAAAATCAAAATCGCTTATGTAGCTTTGGTTTAGCTGTTTTGTGCATATGCATTATGATTTACATGATCACATCTTCTTCCATCCTAGGCAGAGAACAAGAGCATAAATGAGGGCTGTATAAAGGATGCTGCCATCCATAGGACTCCTACTTCCCTGCTTTCAAATATATGTGAGAAATGCAAAAATTCTTTATTTCTCTCTGTACTAACTTCAGCAGGATGTAAAGGACAATAAAATATAATAATATACAGGACAATAAAAATATAAATGTGATGGAAGCAAAAGATAAGCTGCTTAGACAAAGAGCTTGAGACAAGGAGAAATATAGAAAAAATGGTAAATGAAAAGAACAGAGTGAATGGACCAAGTGGAAGATGGGACTGATCAGTGTTTTAGGGGAGGAGAGAGGATAGTCCCATGGCTGTTCTGGAACACTGGGCTCTGTCCTGCTTTTTCTCTAGAGTTCATCCATTTTCACAAAGGCTTAATCTCTCATTATGTAGAACCACTGAATTCCCACAGCTCCAAGCAAATTCCATGGGTACTTCACTTTGAACACATACAATTCTCTACAATGTGAAGAACTCTTAACAAATTGAATCCTGGAAGTCCCAAACTGAGCAATCAAAATTACATACTTAAGTTTTCTAGCTTTAAAATGGGGTTAATATCAATCCTGACTTATTTCAGAGTATAATTGTAGATGAAAATAAATTTATTCCTTTGTAACAAAGATAAATTAATTAGTAAACACTCAGATGCAAGGGTAGTGATAAATGTGTGAGTGAATTAGTAGTTATATCTTGATAGTACAGTTTGAGAAAAGTACAGTGAGTAACAGACAGGGCAACACATGGGATAATGAGGAAAACAGAAGAAATTCATTAGTTACTTCTGCAGTGATTACTGTCTGCCCTGTGCAACAAATTACTTTGTCATCCTATGGAAAAATATATCACCAGAAAATGAAGGATTGCCTTGTGATGAAAACGCAAAAGAGAACTGAGTTGTTAGCCTGCTTAAAATTTCAGCATTTCCTAACTTTTGAATTCTCTTAACAGAGGTTTCATGTGTTCAATAGGCATTATAGCTGCAAAATAAATAGTTTATACTACATTCTAAGTAAATAATAGATGCTAAAGCTAAAAATATAACTCTAAATAGGACTTAATCTTGTTCTCTTTGCTTAGGCAAAACCTGAAATAGGTACAGAGAATGGCATGAGATAAGAATGGGTTCTCAAGTTTAAAGTGATTTTTTTGGTTGTTTTTTTGTTGTTGTTTGTTTTGTTTTTCCTGGTCTCTATTAGGTACACTTGACTGCAGATGCTTGAAAAAGACAGAAGAGATAGGGTAATTCAGGAACACCTTCCTAACACAAGTAGAAACTTTATAAAGGGTAAGAGCAGCAAAGTATATGCTTAAAGTATAATTCATGCTGCCCCAAGAGTCTGGTCTGTGTTTTGCTTATGTAATTGCATTTTCTTGTGATTCATTTGGCACACCCCAACCCAAAATACAGGTCCAAATCTGAGTTTCTCTGGGGTTAGGTGCTCATATCTTGCTCTGCTTATACTTACATGTTTTCCCTGATAGAGTTTACATCCCTTCCCCTTTCATATCACAAAGCCTTTTAGCAGCATATACCACCATGATCTAAACTGAGAGTTTCAAAATGGTATTTTTGACTGGGTGGGAAATAAATCATAAATTTTGTACCTATTGTTTTCATCTAGTGCTAGAGCAGCTAAAATTAGAGAGTAATCTTACTTCAGCATATTTCTCATGCTTGCTTTCTTATCTTTCCCATGCTTTACATCAAGGTTTGCTTTTTTCATTAGAGCATGTACTGATACTCAAGAAATGCTATTTAAAGCACTCACGTATGATAAAGACAGAATATTGCTTAGCATGGCAGCATTAGCTATCCATTCATACTTTCCCTACCCAGTCTTTCCTCCTTACTTGTGAACATCTTTCCATATTAACCATAGTACCAAGTCAGGAGTACCGCTATCTCATAGCACTAACAAATGCTTTAGTTCTTCCACATACAGAGTTGCAGTTGAGCATATGGTGCAGGAAGACAGATCAAAGCTAAGTCTCACGATTCTCTGACTTCCATTGCTCACAATTGTCACGTCAAAGAACTGAAAAGAATTGTAAAGAATGCATTTTAAGTAGGGGAATAACTAAGGAAACACTAAAAACCGCAGTCAAATGAGAAAATGCATTAAGCTGATAACAGTGATACAAACCCGGAGAAAACTATGCAAGCGTTAGGGAAAATCAAATTGTTTTCTTTTCCCTCCAATCTATGTCTGAGAAACTACAGCACTCTACTGGTTCTGTAAACAGAAGTATTGCATCAGTTTAATCGCACGAGAATTTTCTGTTGTAACTAGCAAACTCCAATGTTCAGGAAAAAAAATTGAATAGGAATTCAAACATTTAGATGAAATTCCAGAAATTCTGACTTTTGTCCATTCCTATCATCTAAGGAATACACAAAAGAAAATACTACATCAACAGACATTTGCATAGAGCCAGCCTGAGTGGAATTTCTAGAGACTTCAACCCATGTTCCAAGCAGGATCAGCCCCTTCTGTAGCAGCTCACCGGACAGTGTTTCTAATTTCTGATATAACTATACAGGATTGGAAGTCAAATAAATATGTATAAAGAAAATATGTGTTCTTTATATCTTACTTGAGTTCTTGTGAGCTTGTGGCCAGCATACTTCGAATGCTTTTGTCAGCCAAGGGACAGCCAGATAAACTGCAAGACATGTCAGGACATACAAATAAGTTAATCTTCTCATTAACTGAACACTCCCAAACAAACACAACATAAAAATTAAAAAGTAAAAGTTTGTAATGCAGAAAAGCGATGGGGCAAGTGCTGTAATATTGAATTTTGTAATATAGTTAACCCTCTGAATATATTTAGGTATCAACATTACTTCCAAAGTGACATACTGTAAATGTTCTTGTTTGTTTGTTTGTTTCTCTATGAACTAGTAAAATGTAAAAAAAAATATTTGAGATTCCTGGGTTAACTACTTAAATGCTTAAGAATACTTTGGAAATTTTAGTAATCTATTTAAAAATAAAAGACGTTTATACAACACACAAATTAGCATGCTTTTAAGATCAACATGTATTACTCAAAGGGTTAACACATAGTTCAACGTTTTACTTTGACAGCATTGTTGAGGTAAGCTGAAAACAATAAATTGAAAAGACAGAATCCACCATGAAAAAAATGAAGTCACACCTTCTATGTGAGGCGTAATTACCAGTCACATGACCACTCCCATCACACCCTGGTGTTGGACATCTGCCACCAAACAAAAACAAAAACAGCCAAAATAGTAAGTATGTTTAAAAAAAACTTTTAAATGTTTCATTGTTTCCAGTTTAGCTGCAATGACTGCAAGGGGTTTTAAGCATCCTAATCGAAAAGCTGCAAAATGAACAGGTTTAAATGAAAATGGCGTCTCAATACAATATAGCATCGTTAAGAACAAGCAAATACACGTTAGCTTATCACTTTACTTAACTGGCAGTTTGAAACATTTATATGCTGCAAATGTTGCATGCTCATACTGCAAGGCGTATATGTACTCGGTTGTTCAAAGAAAGACAAAGAGAGAAAAGGTTAAAAGGAAAAAAATAATTTCACCTCACATTATGCTTACGTTATTAAATCCTTTTTGCTCTCTTTGCATTGAGGGTATTTGGGTTTAGGACTTGGGATTGTAACTTCACCAGGATACCTTCTTTCTTCAAGAGCCTCTTGGAAAGGATCCAAATCTTCTGGCTACAGGCAAATATATGCGCATTAGTTTCAGCAATGTGAGGTTACAACTCGCACAAAATAATGCAAAACAGAGTCATCAGATGTTATCTCCTCCTTTATCCTGTTCTGTCAGGGAAAATTAGTGAAATTAGTTTATATTCTTTCACCTGTTAAAACTTTAAATAATATTTGGATATTCTGATGAAGACCTCATGGTATGTGGAATATACAGTTTATTTAACGAGAGAGAAAAAAAAAAGGCAAACCCCAGCTTTTTATATAGCTATTATATCATTTTGCTTTAAAAGAATCAGTATTTTTTTCCTAAGTCGCTGCAAAACAGAGTAAAGGGATGACTAAACACAGCATCTTATGCATCAAAAAGTCATCTTAATAACATCTTTAATGGTTTAGAACATCTCGAAGATGGAACAGGAGCATCTTAACATCTGCACACAGAATCTCAATCCGAGGCAAACGTTAATGAATCTGTCTGGCAAAACAGAATTATATAATTTGTAATAAACTTTACTGATGTGTTCAGAAAGGCAAAATAATCTGTTTCACGAATTAAATGGCTGAATGCATCGGTTTAGCAATTCCTGCAGATGGTGCTATAAACAGCACAGTAGGAATAGGGAGTTCTGCTTGCTCTGAAAAAAAACATGCTGTATTGTCTGTTTTACCTCACGTTTCCTCGAGAATGAAAAATTCCTCCTAACTTTGATGAAATTAATAGTAAAACTGTAATTAACACCAACACTAAAATGCATTCAGTGTATCTAGTGAAAATGCTCCTTTATTATGTTTCAAAGTCACTGAAAATAGGTTTTGTGTTTTAATTAAAATCAGCAAGAGATGTGCTACGAGCGAGTCGCCTAATTTTCTGTTATAAACCAAGAAAAAACAGAGAACAATCTCTAGGCATCTCCAAACAGCTAAATTGCATTGAGTGCAGGATTGTAAACTGCACAGTGGATAAGGTTAAAACCTGGTGAACAAAAACAGTGACACCGGACCGGACCTCGTCACCAGATCTCTTCAGTGTCTTGGCTATTCTAAGTTTTGAAACGTAAAATAAATTCACTAACATATTTTCTTCATTTGTCTCTTCTACTTAAAGAGTTTTGCTATTGTCTTGGTATTATGAATTGAAAAGTAACGCTGATCTCTAATATCCTATCTTTGTATTCCTGAAAGTATTTCATTAATACAGGCCCTTTCACAGACAGAGCTATCACGAGTGTGTAAGTAATCTAGATTAGCTGAAATAGTTGAAAATTTACATTATACTCTGCTGCTTTTCTTTAAATTGGTTTCTAAGTAATAGATGCTCTTAAATACTCATCACATTATCTATAGTTTTCAAACTCAGGAGAATATCTTGTTTTAAGAGCTGATTATCCCAGTATTGCATAGTTATGTCAACTTGCTTATACAGAGTAACACAATCTGGATATAGCAAAACATCTTTCTTTACTGCAGAAAATATTTGTTAACAAGATGATGCTGTTAGAAAACATGATTCACACTCATGGTTCAAATGTTGTCTTATGAACTTAGTCACAAATCAGATGTGTGCCAGCATGATATAGTCCTAAAGATTAACCAGCAGAAAGTTCTTTTTGTAGAAAACCACTATTTTTATCATGTATTAATTTTGTTTCCTCTTTCCCTCCAAATTTCAGAAATTTAATGAATTAGCAAAATTAGATGGCAACAAGAACTAATAGATGAAAAAGACATACATTAATCTCTTTGGAATCATCTTCGTCTATCCTAGTGGGCTTCATTTTAGTGTAGTCCACTGGCAAGTCCCAGCAGTCACCCTCGTTCAGCTGGTAACACCGGTTATTCATCACGGCTTGTCGTTGTGGGGACATTGGCTCCAGTGGTGTCAAAATGGTACAGCAACCATCTCGCTGCCTCTGCTTGTTCATGCTCAGATCCAATGTCCCATTTTCATCGACTTCCATATCAGGATTCTGTCAAAATAAGAAAAATAATGTTAATTCAGCTTCACACTAGCAAACTATTACCTCTTCTTGAATCTGATTGCCTAGCAGAATGATAAAACGCTTTTCCATTCCCGTATAGATTGTAAGCATTGAGCCCCCTCCCACACATAGCATGATGCTGTTACACAACATTAATGCTGTTAAAGTAGATTTCTTACTGAATGGCTAATCTGATGTTTGGGGGAAGACAAGAGAGTCTTCATTAGCCCTCCTGCCAACTCGCACACAGGTGCAAAATTTGGAATAAAAATTAGAAATTTCTAAAGGTATTTTCTTGTAATTGTCTTTATGTTCTTGATTTATTCTGTGACAGGTGAGTATCTATGAGTTAACATCTGCCTAATTCTTGTTTCCAGTACTGACATCTGTCTGGGTGATTGAAGTAACAAAATCTAGATAGCATTAAATAATCTTTGTTTCTTTGTATAATTAACATTAACAGTCAATGCTTGAATACATAATGTCAGAAAATGAAATGAGTCCTTTTGGACACCATTTGCCAATGAGGAAATACATTCAAAATTCAGTTCCTTCCCTGAAGATGTAAATGTATTAACATTTCATATATCTATTTTTTTAATCAATAAATTTTGGCAGCATAATAGTTGCAACAATGGTTGTGCCAATTTCTGCATTGACTGAGGTACTCTGAAAAATAAGGTGAGTACGGGCTCTGACTTCTGTTACAGAAACAAACAAGGGTTGTTTATTACATTAGAAGAGAAAAAACCAAGATACCTTAAAATGAAGACAAATTTAAAAAAACTAAGCAAAGCTAAAATAAAAATGCCCACAGAGCATCTCTCATCATTTAAAAAATGAAATGCTCCACAAGAAATTCCAAAACTAATGTGAATGCGACTAGCTCCTCGTATGTCTGGTGACTTTCTCTTCTCTTGAGTAACAACAGAGCTGCAGGAAAATGCTGTGAATGCAAATGTTTCTTTCTGAATTATCGCCTTTTGTCAGAGCATATATCTAATTGCTGGTATCCTGCTAATTTAATTTAGAAAATACTGGTTTATCTTCTCAGATTCATTCCTTCACTCTCCATATAGGGTGGCATATTAGGAAAGAGGACCCTTCTCTTGGCATGTTATTCCAACTTTTTCCATTGTGTTGATATAGAGAAAATCCGCATTGATTCACATGCCAGAAAGAGATTTCCCTCTTGAACAGTATTAAATAAACTAATATTAAAAGCAGCATTTGAAAACAAAGTCACCTAGCACTCCAGCTTAAATCATCATTGTTCCTAATACCTGCTGCTATGGGTTTAGTTTGTAACGAATGAACAAAGGACTTTATACGATGAGGGGAAGAAAACCTTTGTCTATATGTAGAAGAACAGAACATGTCTGCCAGCTCAAAAGCTCTTCTATAAGCACAATAAAAATGCTTCCCCTGCACTGCATCTGCCTTCTTAGCCATCTAGTGGTCTCCTATAGGTAGCACCGTACTGTTTGCTGGTGCATGTTAAATAATCATTTCTTAACAGCTATGAGAGTCGAAACTTAAAGTTTCCAATGAAAAAAAAAAATAAAAATCTTCTGGTCAGTTTTTAATGAATGTCAATAGTGCACCACTTTTCTTAGTATAGAAAGCTTAACAGCTAAAGCTTTTATTTGCATCTGTACAGTCATTTCATAACATACCGAGGCTCTATGAACATGCAGAACATTAGTGACCATGCACTCCTGTTAAGCACATTTAAAGTCACCTGTATTGGAGAATTTTTTAATTTCAAATATATTATGCAGTGACTTAAGAACTGTGATATCACAGACAGGCAATAAATTATAACACACAAATAGCACAGATTTCTTTGTACTAGATCTTACAACCTTAGGTCTCATTTGTGACTTTTAAATGAAAATACACTTTTACATCTCAATTCTTTCACAAAATGTATGAATCAGACTGCGTTTAGCAAAAAAAAAAAAAAAANNAAGCATTGTTTAAAAAAAAAAAAAAAAAAAAAAAAAAATCAGTAGTGCAATTAATACCACTCGATCAATCCAAACATATTTTATAATAATATATCTCCCTAGTAAGAGACAAATTATAAAAAGGAGTACATGCCATCAGCATCACCAGTTCATATAATGATTGGGATCTCCCGAGATACTTCGGAGCAATTTGTATCTTTTTTTTTTTTCTCCCTGCTTTAGCAGAGCCACCACATTATGCCAATTCTGAGGGGGAAAACAAAAAAAAGGAAAAAAAAAAAAAATCAAGATGCACTAAAGCTATTCTTCTATCTATTAGGGCCACAGAGCAAGTGCAGTAAAGAGAAATCTTCATCAACAAACAGAATTACTAATTTTTACCCTCGCACAGAGATCCTGAGGCTTAGTGGAGAGGTTCTGAGGCATCTCCCTGCAGCGAGTGGAGAGATTCAGAATAGCGGTAGCAGCCATGTGCGCTGCCTCCATGTCATGAGTATAGTCAAAGCTGCTCTTGCTGCAGGTACTGCTGGCACTGCTGCCTCCACCACAACTCATATTGCTGCTGCTGCTAGGGGCATAACTGCTTGTTGTGCTGCTGGTTGGACTTGAATTCTTACAGTAGCGTTTAGCTGTGGGAAGAAATATGACAAGGATGACTCAAAAGAACGAGCATTTTGCATAAGTGAAGAGAAAAACAAACTGCTGGAGGTGAAATTTATAATGAGCAACAGTAACCAATGCCAAAAAAAAAAAAAAAAAGCCTGCAATAAGAATGATAGCTGTATTTCTTGATTTCTCTCTGTAACTTTTATTTCCTACATACGTGAGTTTGTATGAAATAACCTGTAAATATCTGCATGACATGATTATGAATCGTTCTGACAAACAGGCTGGATTTTAAAAACAATAAAAACACAGAAACACTGCTTTTACCCCACATATATAGTCCGACAGAAGGTAGAACCTGCTCAGCTCATTAATTTTTATTAGTTAGGGACAACATAACACTATGGAACCTTTTCCTATTTACATGAGCAAACTATGAATTGAAGGCCTAGACTCCCCAGAGCTTCTGCAGATCAAGCCCACTGTAAGGCTGATGGGCTTGGTCTCTGGGCTGCAGTGCTACTCATATGTCCTCAAACACCCCATGCTTCCTGAAAGATTTCTTCTTTCTATATCACAAGCAAATATGACACTGGCCATCAGAAGGAAGAGGAACAAAATGGAAGAAGAAATGCAGTGGTCACATGTCAGTTTTACCATGACTGGCACAAAGGCAGAAGCTGTGGCTGTACAAATGAGAACAGATATAAGCAAAATGTCCCCACCTTCAAACAAGTGCCTACAACTCTTCATAAAATCAATAAGGATCAAAGACACCCCTTCCTGCTCACACTGAGGACAACAGCACTCAGCTGGACTCTGACTGACAGAAGCGGCAAGCGGTCACAGAAGAGCTAAGGCAGTGGCAAAGCTCACGTCCACCCCATCTAGATAAAATGCAGCACTGTTGCTGTTTTTAAGAAACGCTGTCTGAAGCCAAAGGTACTGTAGTATTAATGCAAAACAGCCCTATTAGCCCACTTATTTCTCCAACCCTCTTCCCAAACAAATTGTTTTAAAACTGTGTTTATGTAAAATGCAAGAAATTCTGAGCTCACCTCTTAAATCTAAATGTTTATGCATTTTCATAAAAAAAATATCAAAATCAAAGTCGGAGGACACGTACACGCATATGATAGCGACAACTTTCCCTTAAGATGGAAATGTATACTGCAGAGATCCTACCTTAAAGCACAGTATAACAATAACCAACTAGCATGCTGATTAGAGAGCTATACAAAAAAAGGTCAGGCCCTAGCTAGAGCTCTGCCGTGACGGGCCCCATTTAAATGCCAGATTCTTCAGGTGTATTTGTCTGAGCAGACATACATATAATAATCTGCTCCCCTGAGCACAGCCCATTTGTGAACCACAGGCTGCTTTGGTAGGCAGGCAGGGTTCAAAAGAAGAACCTGAAAGTAAAATATCTCTGCTTTAGCTTATGTCACCCTCCTTTCTGTAAAAAAATGGGAAAAAAAAAATCATGGCGTTATTTTTACTGTAAAGGAAATAGCGTTTCACTTAATTCGTACCAGATGGAGTTTTCTCAGGAAAGCCACATAATGCACAGGGTGTGATTATTTTTCTTTAAAGTGAAGTGAATGTTAAACATTCATCACATTTCTTTGTTTTGAACACATGGTAGCCCTACTTTAGCAGGGTATCCACTAATAATAAATCTGTGAACTATTTTTTAAGAGTTTCATTATTAATATAATAGTCAGTGGTGGTCATTAAAAATTCAGCATTTATCCATTGTTACTTTGTAACAGTATCCAAGCCACATGAGAATTTGCCTATACTTAAGGAAGGAAATAATTGAATAATTCAGTTTCTACTGTGTTGACACAACAAGCACCCTGTACCACTGAACGTCTGAAATTATAAATATCTTTCAAAATTCATATGAACAAATAAGACTTCTGTCACTTTCAAAAAATGTTAGTCTTGTTATAGCAGGTCACATTTATACTCATAAGAGACATACTACATGAGAAATTAAATATATATATATATCAGAATGTGTGCTAGAGAAGGGAAAGGAAAGATACAGCTTTAAACTGGCAGAAACTCATGCAGGCTCTGATCTGGACTCCTCTGTGGCCTTGGTCAAACTATGTTATTTCTCAAACTCGTTTTCCCTATAAATAGAAAGTTGCTTCTAAAATTTAGTTGTATTGTGATTCACTTGCAAACCACTTTGAAGATCTAAAGTGCTATAAGCATGCTAACCAATAATTAGTGTTTAGATTACCAATAATTTAAACAAAACTTACTTAAAGAGAAATGGCCATAGTTATTTTAATTTGACTGTAGCTGTGTATTTTAAGATGAGTCACATAACTCAGACTGCTCATTTCACATTAGCTCTTCAGGAGAAACAAAGATCATCAATTTATAATGAACTAAACCGAGTTGATCTTTAATGAAGGGAAAGCTGCATTATTTCAATACCAGGTCATTCTGCTTGATGCATCACCCAACCCTGTGGCAACTTAACACCTAAACTTCCTGATCCTCAGCGAAGCTAAACACAGATAACACCTTTCCCATTAAATAACAGACACAGGTATAAACAGCTTCACACCCAAACTGACCTCCCATCAGCCCATGCCTAGGGGCTTATTACAAAGAAGCTCTCAAAGTCTACAGGCTCCTCTTGCTAATTAACAGTGGAGGAGTGGGTGAGATCCCAACAACATAAAGGACAAAAGGAAGATATTTGGAGTGGAATTAAATTCTGCGCAAGTACCTTCATCCCCAGTGTTGCCTAAATACTGAATGGGTTACATAAATTAAGTACAGTTTCAACACTTTTCCTGACTTGCACAATAAGAGATTAATCTCATCTAACTTCGGATATCTGACCTAGTCATTACAGACTTCCTATACAGCCAGTGGAATAAACCAGGAGCTTTCAGGCAATGATTCACCTGACCAGTTTTGAGTAAGTACTTGAGGAGGAGATTAGTTGAGTTAAAGTGTCTCTCTTTCTTCTTGGATCTGAAAGAAGTAACAAGCTCAGATGTAGGTGCTGACATTATAGAAGTGTAGATATGGTCAGATGAATCCTAATCCTAACATATTCTCAGTGTTTTCAAGGAAGGACCCAGGACTACTGGTGGAATGACAGGAGCTCCTGTCATCACTCGAGCAACTGAAAGAGTTGCTGCTGTCTGCTCTACCTGCTTTGTCTAATTGTTCTTATATTTCCTGCTATATACTATAAGCCCAGCATCTAACACACTATGAAACTGATTTCAAATGAAAAACAAGCCCCCAAACACAAGATTTCTCAAGAATTATCGGAGCATCCTACCCTACAATACAAAGTATCCATATTCTCTTTGCTTTTTACTAAAACTTACAGGAAAAAAAAAATCAAGAAAACAATCCAAGGGAGCTATTTATGTTCATGTCACTCACAATCATGCACTTATTGAATATATAATCCTTTTCTCTGATGATAAAAATACAGTGCTAGCTTACAATTAAAAAGAATTGAGACAGGGAATTGCTGATTTTTTTTTGTATCCTTAGACTATTTGTTCATATAGTCAGAAAAAACTAAAGGGCTGTTTACTTGGAAGTTCCCCCCAAACCCTAGGCTTACTTTCAGGTTTTTCAGGATGACTTTTCAGAACTGAATCTGCTTTTATATAAACATGTTTTGCTGACATACATAAAAGGTGTGCACTTTGTACCTCCATAATGGCTTTAGTAGCAATTATTAATACATTTTTTTTACACACAAATATGAAATCACCTAAAAACACTGCAAAGTTTCTTGAGGCAAAGTGGCTTTTTTAAGGGAAGAGCCTCTTCCTGAAATCTCCTTCATATTCCTATTATTCACAATAACTGTCAACAAAATCCTTGTTACATTGAATGTTAGTGCCAAAACTTTGACCAATTTCGGTTTCCCCAGGATTTCACTTCATCGTTCTATGAATTTAGCTGTTTTCCTGAGGAACCTCAAAACCCTTTGCCAATTTAAGTCAAATACGATGGAGTGCTCATGGAATATCAGAGATATGAATCCTAAAGGTTTCATGAAAGTTGCTGATAGGGTACAAAGAAAAACTCAAATTGGGTCCCACCTCTGAAATCATATTAGCATGTCTGTCTGGCCAAACAGCACACATATCACTTGGAACCAGGTACTGCGTGTGCCACCTTCTGCAGAGCCAAGGTATGGAACAAATCCATAGGGAATCAGTCTTCTTTTGGCAAACAACCTGCTCCAGCTGTCATGGGCTTCAGTTGTTCTGAGTACGCAAGAATCACATACACTTGCTATACTAGCATGAATCATAGCATATACACTATATATCACATATATAGTGTCCCTCCATCCTCTCTGGCTCACATTATTGATCAGTGAAGCAATCTAGTCTTAATCTTATCTCCAAGTAAAATTCCTATTTGTATCAAAGGGAGAGGAGTGTGCATAAAGAGAGTGACCTGTATCACCCTAGCCTTTCATTATTTAAGGTCACTGTTAAACTTGTGTTAAATGTTACATGTGTTTTCAAGTTCTCGTGATTTGGGAAAAAAAGGTGAAGTTTGAAAGTATTTGCTGAAAATGGGTCTTAGATGTGAAAAATAGATATCAGTTGCTTAAGCATCACTAATTTGATCTGAAAATACTCTTCTCTACAGGATCCCCAGCAATACTCTGATTCTTTCCTTTCTGCGAGAGTAAACAGAGCACGTACACAACAGTTAATACTTCATTTAACTTATATTAATGTACACTCATTAACTTACTAGCCACAGTTAGAGTTAGTGCTTAAACATTAATAATGTTCAAATCGTTATTCTGACATAAGAAAACAAGGCAAGTGAATGAAAGGAAAAAAAAAGGGCACTTGTACTCAGAAATATGTTGCCTTCTCCTTTCTGCTATAGTGCAAGTACGTGCCTGTTGATTCTATGAGAAAGTAAAATATCCAAAACAGCAAAAATATGAAGGTAAGAACTGTAGAAATTTCCCCTTTCTCCACTTACCTACTTTTGAATGTCAGAGTCTGCGTTCAAGCAACAGCATAAATTGTTCTAATAGTATTTTCATTTCTGTTTTCCTAGACAAAAATCTGACACCTGCCTGAAATTTCCTATGGTCGTCAGCAAGTAGTATCAAATGTTTTAATCTAAACAATCCCTGTTAACATTCAAAAAAAAAAAAAAAAAGCAAGCCACAGTTTGTTTTATATATATAAATATCTACATTATATGTATACATATACTGCTCTGAAAAATTTCTGATGCCTAAAAAGCTACAATCCAAGTCCTCATTCTTTGTCCTGCAATTCACTCTTCTCCCCTAATAAAAATCTACCTGCCTGATAAACTTGATCCATTGTCTTCTCCTGAACTGAAGCCACTTTTAGCCTGCTCCTAAATGTGTTACTTATGTTTGGTTTTCCAGACAATTCATCAGGTGTATTCATGAGGATAAAATGAGCAGAAATGCCTCATTAAGTAAGTAGCAGTGATTTCAGAAGTGCAATGTGATCCAGGTTTTCTACTTCCACATCCCCACAGAGCAAGTATGTTATCTTATGAGTTACCTGAACTACCGTATGGAAGCAAGAATCCTACTGTGACCCTTGAGGCCAGGTCTCCCAGATAGCAACATAAGGGCTAGCTCTATTACTTAGCTTTTATTGCAATCTCAACTCATCCCAGGAGCTTAATAGCTGGAGATGTTCTTTTGCCAGCATAATATTCCTGAAGCAAGCACCATATAAACCAATGCTTTTTAAAAAGGCCTTTAAAATAACTTACACATGACAGCATTCCTCATAAAACTATATGAACATGAAAACATGTCTTATTTGTATGATGTTTACATATACAACAACATGATTAACTGCAAACTCGTCTCTCATGTATAAGAGTGTGCACCTCCTACCATCATATCCTTTGGGGGATATATCCCTGGATTGCACCTTGGGAGCTATGGCTCTCTTGCCATAGGCATGGTTGTCATAACTGTTATATTCAAACGTAGTCTTAGAGTATTTCTCTAGTTCCTTGGCCAAGTTGGAGCGGGGTGTGGTGGTGGGGACATTGTTTCTGTAGCCATACTGAGGGATCTCCAATTGCTTAACAAAGCACATGGGCCTAGAAATTAAAGATATGTAAAGTTTGTTAGATGCAGTTCAGTTTACTATGTCTGTGCATAATTTATAGTTCAGATTAGAAAGTCTTAGTTATTTCTTGTACTCAAGAGACAGCAATATATTATTGCATTTGCTTAGTTTGGTTATTTTCAGCAGACAAACAATATATATTTTCTTGAACAAAGCCTATACAAAATGAATTCTATTACCACTAAATGTATCCTGTAGCTAAAAGTATTTTAAAATTCTGTTTTAAAATACTTCAGAGTTTCCCTTTCCACATGTAATTCCATCACATAGTAAACAATTTCTCTTTTGGGAAGTGAATTAAAGAGGGGCAAGCAGGCTGACAGAAGATGTTTGGGCAAATTCTTGAAAAGTCAAAAAGAAAAAAATAACACCGGAAGCTCCACTTAATTAATGGAGCTTTCTCTGAATTTCTTTCAACAGAGTTGTATGCTGTTTTCCTGTATGCTTTCCAAAGAAGCTAGTCCTGTTTCATCCTTCTGCATAGAAATCCATCTTGCGAAATACACAGGAGAGTCTCACAACCTTTGTTGATGCTGAGCTGCAGCCTCACATGTCCTGCTCACCCTGCAAGGTTCTGGCAGGAGCTGCGATTCCTGACACCCAGATGCAAACCTGAAGGAAGGTTGTGCCAGAATAAAACTGTATCAGCTAAAATTCGCTTTTGTTTCGGTTGGGGGAGGATAGTCAAGGAAAGCTCTGAGTGATCTCATTTGGCCATTGGAGAAACTTGTGAAATCTCAGTGAAAGAATGCTGCAGTGAGCTCCACTCTCACGCTGTCTTCTGCACGTGGGCACAGAAGTCATCAGCTCTCAAAGCAGGTAAATGAAGGTCAGATCCTGCAATTCTTATCTGTATAAGAAAGTGTTGTATGACTAGGCCATAGGGAGCAACTACTACACAATGCTGCATGTCTACCTACTGCATTAGCAGGACGTAAAGATGATGAGCAGTACACCTGCGGTGCTTCTGCTGGAACTGAGCATCACACAATCAAGGCTTTTTTCTTTTTAGATATATAATTTCTTTTTTTCTTTACTGCATTTATAACCAGAGGAAATGGAAGGAACTTTGATAGCAACATAAACTCAGTCAAGACCAGAAGGATCATCATCCTGAGTGACAAAATGGAATGTGATAAATAGTAAGAAATAGGTTTTGAATATTATGTTTTTCTGAATGAATTAATTTTCATAGAATTAATCAGGCTATTTATGTAAAGATCACCCAAGAAATCATTAGTCATACTATTCCCTTTGATTTATGTATGTTCATTCCTTTAGACACTTCTGCACAAGATTCAGTGGGCTTATTTATACAATGAGCTGATATGAATATTTTGATCCTGTCTCAAGATAATCTATATTTAGCTAAAAAAAACGTTATTCAGATCCTGTACATGAAATGCAAATCCAAAATTTCTGTGGAACAGAACTCCTATGGATTGATTTCCAAGTAAAGTTTAAATGCAGGTGGGATCGAAACTGGGATGAAGACAAGGTTTACTCTTAGACCATCTCTATCTGCCCATCAGATGCCTGTATGCAAATATTACAAATAGCTCCCAAGTTCTTCATCTTAGATGCTTCAATGACTTATGGTAAAAGGGAAGCAGGAGACAAGATGAAAGCATTATCTGAGTTGCCTATAAAATCTGAAATGCAGGGCAGGCTCACAAGCAAAGTTAAGATTGCAGAACAACTTCCTAGGGAGTTTAACAGCAAACTGGATGCTGCTTCTGAGCAGTTGCCTTCTTTGTACACGTCAGTGGCTTCCCTCTAATGAGCGGTGGTAAAAGCCACTGCATTTTTGATCTGTCTTTTTCCATCAAGTGAGAAACTGCGTTATTCTCTCAGAGGGTGTTTTTTATTAATAGGATTTGAAGAACCCTTCTCTAAGAAAACTGGAATGCTGTATGAAAAATTGTACAATCTGAATTAGGGGCAGTTAATGTAAAGCCCACCAAAACCAGTCTGAGGAAGGAAAATAAAGTCAACAGGTATGATAAAAAAATCTTCTGTAGATGTGAACCATAATTCTGTGTTCTTAGCTCTATGGAAAGACTGGTTTTTGAAAAGACCATCAAGATGAGATGAAGTTTTAAGAGAATATTCAAAGGATGATGTCAATAATACACTAGAAAAAATTAATTTTAAGCCATCTTACCAGATTTTAATTACAGAAGACAGTTAAATTCTAAGAAACCTATGGGATAAATAGGAAATTCTGGACACTAAAGCAGTGGCACTTCCTCCATGCTCTTCGAGGCAGCTGGGAGGGATGTACCTATCCCAGCCCACAGATATCACAGTATCCATGGAGAAATTCTGCAGCTCTTGGGGCATCATCAGCATAAGGCTGGTACAAACATGCAGAAGTCTAGTTCCTTTACATGTATCCTTCACACTTCAGCTCCTTAGAAATAATATTTTTCCACCCACGTATCTCAAAAGAGGAGACAATAGCACAAAGCTGGATACAACTTGGATAAATGCAGCATCATATATGGATGAAGATTAGGGCTATAGTTATCTCAAATTGTTTCAAGGTCCTTCCTGTATAAAAATTTAGGACAATTTTTCTCTCTTTCTATCCTTCCTGACAGTGAGTAGGGAAACAGAGACAAAGAACTAAGCCTGACCTTATTTTGGAATCTGAACTATACCTGACATTTTTTCAAGTGTCCTGCCGAAAAGTGTATTACTGGTTTGGTAATGTAAATAGGGCTTCTGGTTTAATTTAAACTGATATTTACTAGTAAAAGCCTGCTGAAAAAACCAAGACTTACCGGTAAATATTAGTTTATTCCCAAAAGATACCAACTTTTTTCACATTGTTCTTAGACTTTGCACTCCAGCAGTCATCTTTACACCAAACAATGCCTAAGACAAAAATGAGCTTTTCAGCTTTACATGTATTTGCCAAAATAATTACCAACCCTCCCCCATGTAATTGAGTGGGAAAGATACACTGTGAGAATTGGATCCAGAAGCCCTAATTCTAACTCTTCTTTAAAGGAGATATATATGTGTATACAACATATATAAAGTCTTAGATTAGGTGAATGTGTGATGAATTCTGCATAATAATAAGTATTATAGTGATTTCTAATACCTTAAAACCCGATCTGATGCCTGGTTTGATTTTGACACATCACAGTTCTGATGCTTCTCTTGAGCTTTAGCCAGTTTCTCTGCTGCAGCAATAGGACATCCAGAGAGGCTGCAATTACAGAAAGGAAATTTAATTGTCTTGTCCTGCATAGTTTCACATTATAGCACTGATCCAATTACTCCTTCTCCTCATTAGCCAGCATCAGGAAGAATCTGAAGGAAAAGAGTTTCCAAAAGCTTTTTGGTCATATATGTTTTCCCTAGACTTCCTTTCTTTTGCTATCCAAGTTGAACGGTAGATCTTACATCTGCTCTTCTTCTCTGACTGCACATGGGTACATTATTCATGGATGTCAGCCAGTGGACATATGGGTAGGAGAGGAGAATATAAACTGGACTCTACTATGCAGCTCTGATAGCAGACTGGTGACCTTTATGCATCTACAAAAGTGGCCAGTGAAATGGCTCCCGAAGATGATTAAATGGCAACACCATAGAGGCCAAGTCTTGTGCTGCTTCACATCTCATTCAGCTCCATTAACTCTAGTCTTTTTGCTAGGCATATAAATGAGATCAAAATTTGGTCTTGGATCTCTAAATCTACATCTCAACTATGTTATACTTAGTGTTTGTTCATGAATTTCAGCCATTAAATGTGTTTTCTAATAGTAGGCGATGTAACATGAAAAGAACTTCTGCACTTGAATTGGAATTCAATTAAATTTGCAAATGGTGAACTACTATTGAAGTGCCAATAATAAGCCTGATTCTTCTGGAAAAGATTTAGAACAGAGGAAAATACATATATCGATGCCAGCAGATGGTGCTCTTCGTGAAGTTGTAAAAACCTGTGACCTGACAATGGAGGGGGGCCCTTCCTTGTCATAGTCTATTGCGTGCTTATGTGACTGCAGCTCTCTGTGTTCTCCACAGGAAAAGAAATTAAAATGAAAGGCAAATCAGTGCATTCCCAGATGTTCCCTTCTCTATAGGAAAGAAGGAGGGGGAGAGAGAATAAAAAAAAGTGAGGCAGAGCAAAATGCCCCAAAAGCTGCAGAAAGAGGTGAGAGCACAGACTGCAGACTGCTCCTCCCAGCCCTCTCTTGCTGCCCTAATTCTGCAGAGGGGTTAAGGGGCTCTGTGACGTTTTGGAGTCATGCCAGAGGGCAGCTGCACTCCACTGACATGCTCTTCTTCAGACACCTCAAATATTCCAGTAGATATTCAACCAGACGTGAATGCTGCTTCAAGCAGCAGTAACTCCCACAAAGACTTCTCAGAGGTTTTTGCTGCATCTACTGGCAGCATCGCTGCAGAGAAGAAAGGGGCACCAGAGCTTATTGCAGATGGATTGGTACCCTCAAGAGTCTTCTGGGAGATGTGTTTAGTCTGAGGGTCTCTAGTAACCCAAAGCTTGATAAGACTGAATATCCAGTAGCTGTGTAGTCTCTTAAACCTCCATCCTACAATTAGCAATAAAAACCGAATTCAATAATAGGAACCTTACATAGTTTCTTTCACCCTCTTGCCCACATTTCCTGATTTTTTTAAAATTGAAAAGAAATAAGGAAGGTCTCACTGTTCTGTGGGAAAATTATGACACGTACTAAAAATTATAGTAACAATTTGATGGTAATTTTGAGGGTTTTTTAATACATAATGGCATCCGTTCTATAAGAATCTATTACTAATCTTAGGAAATTATAGAAAAGTTTCTTATTTTTCTTGATCTTTTGTTTGGCTAGAATAGTTACATCTAACATTTCTAGCTTCTCATTTCTAAATTTAATGAGATGTTTTCATAATGTTCTTAAATAGGCAAAATTCTTGTTCAGTTTTAGCTGAATAAGGACTTTTGGGTTGAAGTCAGTAGAAAAACTAAGTCTTATAATGTCTATATACTTAAAATGACATTTCTCATGTATTTAAAAAATAATTTCTAGGAGTGGATTTTTTCATGCACTATAAAGTAATCACTGAAGAGAGTGAAGTTTGATAACAGGAACTCTGCCCTAGTCCTGATGATGTTGGCAGACTCTTCTTTCTCGCAGTGGCATACCCGTAAGGAGTCGTACCATTTCTTTCATACCACTGCTGTTCCGCTAATAACAAAAAGAAAAAAAAAATCCACCCAAAAAGCTAAGGATGCTTAAAATGTCTTCTGTGGATCAATTCATCCATACTGAAGCAAACTCACACTCGTCCTCCTCAGAAAATACATGAAAAAACTCCTTAAAAAGGATAAAGCACACAAAGCACCATCTGCCAATCTTCAGAACAAAACAACAAAACACACACTCACACCCCCCCCACCAATGAACTGCTAGAAGGGCTGTAGTTCGGAGGTACTGTTCCCTCTAGATTGGTGTCCAGCGACGGCATCCTTACCTTCGGTGGGAATTCCTGTTGCTATTTACGTGGCCCCGGCCTGTGCAGCCTGGTGTAGGACACTTAAGAACATTTTCATGCATGGCAAGAACTTGACAAGGAGAGTAAGAGAAAACAGCAGAGTATGAAAACAAGAAAAAAAAAAATCAAATCCCAGTATATATGAAACCATTTTAAAACAAAGCAGGATTCATTAACAACCAGCATTCCTCAAAATACATGTGACACACATAGCCAATAAAGCCTGATGAGGGAAGTAAGTATTCTGACCCTATGCTCATTAACACAGGGCAGCACTGAAAGTTATGAAGATTACAGAACCTATTAAAAAACGCATCTCTGGTGCAACAGTGAAGCAAACGACTTCCAACATCTTCATACAAAAACACTGAGTGAAGATCAGCTCAACAGTAAAGGGTGATCTAGCAATGGTCCCATACAAAATTATAGACTAGAAAAATTCTTTCAGGAAATGTATGCATTCATAATACATAGCTTTATATACACAAACTCAAGAGCTGAAAATCTGCTCTCAAGTTATACTGATAGGACATTGAGTTATTTGAAACACAACTCAGTACAACCCTGAACAGAATTTAACCCTAACTATAAGACAGCCCAATTGAGCTAGGAGCCAGTTCTACTCACTTCCACATAGATACGTCTTTCATATCTATATGACAAGCAGAATTGGTCCTTCAGTTTTCATTTGTAATCTCTACAGATGTGAAATTTGCAGTGGATAGATTTTTTTTTTTCAAAAGACTAAAAATAAAAAATAAGCACCTAAAAACCAAGGAATGGCAGAAAAAAAACACAAACCGTAAAAAAAATGCAACAGTGGTACAAGCTTAAGCAAGTAAACTGATTTACATCTGCACCCATTGCAAGCTCGATGGAAAACATACTCCCAAGGCTGCTCAGAGCAGTACCCCTCTAAATTAAAAAGCTCATGCTATAGTGTCAAATTATCATTAACTTTTTGGTAACACAAAAGAGTTTTGTATGATATGAGACAGATCTGAATCTATGTCTCATAGCTGGATGATGTCACTCTACGAAAAAAATGTCATCCAGCCTTTGTGAAGTTCTGGTTTTCTCATACAAGAAGTAGTCTGGAAGCCTGTATTTAGTTCTCACTCAAAAAAAAAAAAAAAATAAAACAAATCTAATAAAATAGGTGAATTCCTTGACTGAGTTAAGAACTGAATAAAAGCTGTTCAGAGACTTGAGAATTTAACCACGCATACTGATTAAAAGACAACCATCATCATCACCCCATCATCAGTGTACTAAAATGTACATAGATGCAAAAGCTTTACTCTGAAATTCCTACTATTCAAAGCTGTTCTTGAAACATGCTTCACAAGGCCAACATCACAGGAAAAAAATAAAAAGATGAGCTCACCTTTTTCATTTTAGTAGGTACAAGAGCATGCAAACAGTTTAAAGCTATATTCTTCTTTGATTTACAAAGTCTTCTACAGAGCTTTTTATTTACCATTTATAAAAGTGAGAGAACTTTGAGCAACGGAATAAATATTTGTATTTCAGAAAATTACAGGGTCTTGCAAAGCAGAGAAATTACTCTATTTGTTCTACTGTATTCAGAGATCGACCAAGCTACAGCAAAGTTTCCTAAAGCACTTCCTCATTACTTAAATTCTAGAAGAAGCTGCTCTACAATTAAAGAGGAGGCTTTTTATGTCTGCCACTCTTGGTGTGCTAATCTACTTTCACTTGGAAACTGGGGACCATTTTAGCCCTGCCATTATAACATTTCCTTTAGGCTGTTGTAAATCCACTAACGTTAGGCCTTATAAATGCTGATGGACAGTGGGGATTTTAGATCCATAGGCTTCAATAGAATAACTCTATTTAAAAATTGGTATAAAAGAGAAATCGATGTTACCTAGGTACTTGCCTGGTGTAAATCAGACTAGAGCAATTAGCTTTAACTGAACTAGGCCCATTCCACCAGCCAAGGAGGTGACTTCCAGAAATGGAGCCCTCTGCCTTCAGGTGAGTGTACATGAGCTCACATAGGGGAATGTTCTTTGCAGAGAATCCTCTGATATGGCAGGAAATTCCACCCATGTGACCGACAGGAGATATCTGCTCAAAAGCCTGACCTGTGTGACTAAGCAAACTGTCAAATTGTGGGTTTTTTTTAAATAATATAAACTAGTTTAATATAAATCGTATTTCAGACACAGCAACAACAAAGCAAAAAAGTTGTAAGTTTTTCAAGTACAATTATTCCTGTATGAGACAACAGGGACAGTTGAAGTGACATCAGCACGCAGAAGTAAAAGCAGTGCACATCTTCCGGAAACCTTTTTCTCTGTTGACTGAATACATCTATAAAAAAATAACCTAGGATCCTTAAAATCAAAGAATACAGCTTTAAAAGTTGTTCTTTTAGTGTAAAAGTTAGTACAGAATGGAAATGATGGAATAAAGAAAAAAGTATAACACAGAACAGTTGACTAAGTTGAGACAAACCATACTGAAAAATGAAATTAAGTTTTAAAATAAAAGGTTTAAAAAGCATGCTAGAAAAATCTTGGTAGTTTTATCCCCGGTTTCCATGAAACAATGTGAACTTACTTTCTGGAGGGACCCTATCTTTGTGTGGGCATCCTGACAAACTGCGGTGATGGGGGTAAAGCCCCGTTACATGGCCAGTTCCATCACACCCAGGGGTAGGACATTTGCTCTCTTTCTTTTCTGTTCTTGAGGGATCTATAATTTACAACAAATGTGTCAAGTGAATGATGCTTTTCACATTTCTGTAAGAAGGTTAATTTAATTATGTCATTTACTCTTTGGTAAATGTTCTTATGAAAACCAGAATAAAAACAAAAAAAACACCTTCTACTTCTTAACACAGTTCTGTTGCTTCTATCCCATTATCTTCTTTGCAGACTGTAGGCTCCTACGATCCCAACAATATCCGTTCACAGTGATTGGAAAGGGACTTTTTTTATAGCAAAGTCACACCACTGTCAATCAATGTTCTGCTGGCAAGCACTAGCCCAAGGGTATAAGGTCATTTGGAAACTGGTTAGTTGGAGCTTCCCTTCTCTACATTCTTATTTGCCTGATGTATTAAGGTCTACAAATGTACTGTCAAAGCAGTTCAGTGTCCTGAGAGTAACAAACCCAGCTCTTTAGCATAATGATTCAACGATTCAGCACAAATAAATCACTCTTCCAGGGCTCACTGAGGAGACAACTCTTGTTTTCTTCAAATTCCTTATGAAGTGATAGAAATTAAGTAAATATTCCTTACTCTTCAAAAAATTATGGAGGGATAAACATTGTAATCATAATTACTTAAAGTATCACTTGCTGTGTAGATTTGGGGCATCACAAACATGCATACATAATACTTGAATATTCATATACTTAAAAAGTTAATGATCTTTCAGAATGTTGTTGGATCTTCGGTCTGCAAATCAATGAGAAGTCTAAACAGACATTTTTTCAACAAAATAAAGTTTTCTGCCAATAACGTAGCGGAACTGCTGGTGAGATTAATCCTGAACTAGAACTTTCTCACATACTTCATCAGCTTATTTCCTTTAACAGAACATCTGTAACATAACATCCCTACCCTTCCAGTCCAGCACACGATACAAATTACATCTTATCATCTTGATCACAATTGCCGTATTTTGGAGATTATCGCTAATTTTCATATTAGTAATAAAGGAATAAAATTCAGGATACTCTAATTGCTACCATTTTGGCTTCAAGATCAACCCACATCCCTCTTCCATTCTTTTATTCCATCCCCCTTTCAATATCCAATCTGGGCTATTGTCACTTAAGTATTTTATGCTGTTCTTGTCATTACTCTGCTTCTGTATTTATTCTTGTGTGTCTGGAAATTAGAGATTTTGCTACTTGTTTTCCATTAAGTCTTTCTTACATTAAATTACATCCCAGCTTCCACAAATACAACCCTTAGTACAATCAGTGGAAATGTCAGTACTTGCAGAACTTCACATACTTTTTTGGTTTTTTTCCGCCAGCATGAATCAATACAATCCAGAGTTCATATTTAGTGGTGAACTTATTTTTCTTTGATTTCCCCCTGGTAGCTTTTATATATAAATATACTTTTACATTTCAAATTCTTCCAAACACCTTCATATCAGAGAAATTCTTTAGCTCATTGTAATGGCTCTCCATGTCTTAAAACCATTCTTAAATTTTAATACGATATTTAAACCTTGTCTTTTGTGAATGGAATCTCTAGTTCTGAAAGTTCGTTTTAGTTAATTTGCATGTTGACTGTAGAACACAGTTCTTTGTTTCATGCTCTTTAACAATAAATACACACACAAATCTATCTCCAAAGTGCTATATGGTTATCACAACACTCCTGGAAATACCATAATCTTATATGTCAGGAAATTGAAGCAAAGAGATCAAGAAGTTAAACCCAAGGCCACAGAAGGAGCAAATGTCAGAGGAGGGATTTGAATTCCTGCCAGATAGGCCTGTGCTGAGACCACTAGAACAGCAAGCCCACAGCTACATACATACACAACTCTAAGCAACTCTTCAAGTCAAGTACTTTGGGATGTGTAAAATTATTAGATAAGTGAATAAGTAATGCAAATGAAATATAAATTATGTAAATATAACAATATTCAAGGACTGCAGAAAAATGTAGATGGCTTATAGACCATAATGGCTTTTTAGAGACCTTAAACTAGAGGTACTTCAGCTACTCCAGTTGTCCAAACTCCACCAAAGTCAAATAAGGTATTCTAATTTAGAGCAGCTGAGGATCTGGACACTTGCATTCTACAGTGTCAAACAAATCCTCCTCTGTATTCAAGTCTGTGCTATAAAGTTATAGCATGTAACAGATCCTTAAGAGCCTTTATGGTCTAATGAGTCAGAAAAGATGCTGTATACTATTCTTAATGATTTTAAAACTTGCATAAAATTGTACTTGCACAATTTCCCATTGCTTTTAATGGAAGACATGTGACTAAACTTTCCACAACTCCATACAGAACACTGGATACTCTTTTGTAAATCCTCTTCTGCAAATTTGGAGCAATATTGCATAATTTTATTTAATTCTGTAAGCTTTCCTCACTCCTTGCCACAATAGGAGCATTGCCTGACTGAAGGCTGTCACAGGATTCTAAAGGTTTTAAAACACATGTGTTTATTTCAGAAGAAAGCCTGTTTAGAAGGCTTTAAATAGTAGGGAAAAAATGGTTAGTGGTCCCTTAACAGTTGTTTCAGTGATCTTTGAAAGCAGAACTCCTGAAGCCAGGAGGCAGTTCTCACTGCAAACTTCTGTACCTAAAAACCTTCCACTTAACCATATCATACATCTCTGTGGGTATCTCTTCCAGGACTATTTGGAAGATAATGTGTGAGTGGAGAGTAAATGATATAACCAACTGTCTTACTCAAAACTTCCTCTCTCTACAACTACCAGAATGTTTCCTATGTTTTTAAAGTCAGAAAGGAATATTTTTCTCTTTCTTCCTTCATTAAAAAAGCATAGAACATTATTTGCCACAAAATTTCTTGGTTCGAACTACCACAATATTTAGTCCCTGGCTGGGGTTTGGACCTATTATCAATTCACCCTGCAGCTCTCAGAAGACAGGATGGTTCAAAGAAGCTCTAGAATTTACTGAAATAGGAAGTCCCTATTTTTGTTGCTGTCAGAAATTATATAGCTTTTTTTGGAGACAGCTTTCCTAGGCATACATGGACCGGAGGGACTTGACAACACCAGAGATAAAAAGTTCCTCAAAAATTAATATTGGTCTGCCGTGTTTCCTGTGCTTTTATTAGACGCATATATTCAAAGGAAAATGTATCTACAATAGGTCATATTTGAACAACATTTAGCAGAACATCCACATGGCTATGTACTAATACACTAACTATTCAAATGCCTGAAGTTACTACAACACTCACTGGATCATATATTTGTGTTTAAAACAAATAAAACTTTACTAAATAAATTGCAGAAGAGCGTTTGACATGTGTGATTTCCACGCTTTTCTAAAAGACTGGTCATTACTTTAGAGCTTGTGAAAAAAAGATCAAAACCTTTCTTGTTAGGATGTCTGCCTACCTGGATGTCACCGGCAGATTTTAGGGTATTACTTTTTCAAAACAGGGATTTATAAAAGTGAGAAAAATGCCCGCCATCTCAGTTGTAGAAAGGAAACCATGTGTAAGATTAACCCAGTCCCTGCTTAGCATCTCCTGAGAAATACCACATCCTCAACTTCCACTAAAGTCAATGGGAATCAGGGGTGTTCAACGAGTTTCAGGAGGTATTGAACAATTTATAAACCATGGCCCTACATGTACAGATGTAGACACATTAAAGAGAGGTGTGGCAATATAAACACACCAGCACCATGATAATCCTGTGAATTAAAAGGCATTCTAAAGGTAACCTTTAGTTTTTTTTTTTTTTTTTTTTTTTTCCTTTATATTGAATTATGGTCAAGGCAGCACCTTAACTGTTTCCACAATGGAATGAAACCAGTGAAGTGGAATGCACATAAGAAAGAAATTGCTATTGATCTCAGCCCAGGCCACACCATGCCTTGCATAGCAAATGGGTTCTATTACCCTACTATCTTAAGATAATTAATGTGCAGTCACTGCCCCTATCTCATGTTATCGGTCATTCTGATACTGTTCAATTTCTATCAGGCAATTCTACATTTTAGATCGGAGAGGCTTCATCAATAACTGTCATTTGATGATAATTTTATAAGTCACGATGCCACCTACCCAATCCAATCTGTAAAATATGCACTTCGTAGCTGATTGACTACCTGCTACATAACTCCCCCCTCCAATATAGTTTGCAATGTAATTATCTTCATTGTTTTTTAATTATTACTATAAAATATATTAAAAACTTGAGAAAAATCTTTGCCTCTTTCAACATGATCTCTTATTTGTTTTGTTTCCCTGAAAAGTTATTTTTTCAATTTAGCCAAATGATATTCACTGAAATACTGTACATATTTCTAACACTGCAGAAAGAATTCTTTATTTCATAATCACAGTATGATGCTATTTTACAATCATGTGATACTACTACAATTTAAATAAAGTTACCATTTAATGCAATTAATAAGTTCACTTCAGAAAACTATGCAAAACTTAACACATTAGCTCACACTTTCTCATGACATAACATACGGTATATAGAAATATTACCTTTACCATAATATGGCTTTTTGACATGGCCGTCACTGGGTTTAGGCTTCCTGTCATCTCCAGAAAGATGTCTTGGAGACTGTTCCTCAAATGATCTCATATTATCCCTCCTTCCAGCTTCCACTGCCATTTTTTCTCTCATGGCTTTTGCTCTCTCAGTTTCCAAAGCAATTGCTTTCTCAAGCAGGGTTAAGTTACCTTTTGTCATATCAAACACTTCTTCAGACCTATCTGAAGTAATAGAGGTGGTATCATCGTCTCTTTCATGACAACCATCCTCCTTTGCACAGCTAGAAAAAGTCCTAGATCTGGGGCTCAACTGTTCTTCAAGCCTCATTAGGTTCATCATATCAGAGTAATTCCGGTCTGGTGTTCTTCCTTGGAAGTCATCTTCTTGCCTGATATGCTGGCGAGTATTCATGTTTTGCTGTTGATTTCTTTCCTGTGGGTTTGTCTCACTGAGTTTCCTAGCCAGATCAAAACACTGGTTCCTTAAGCACTCCAGACTGCTGAGACACACCTCTTCATCACTCTCCTCCACCATTTTTTCTGTAAGTCCATTGTTCACAGGCTTCCCTAGCATTACAAAGTTCATATTCCTATTATCTTGCTGTGAAGTACTGTCTGCATAATTTCTGTCATTAATGTTTTCTGAAAGCACTACACCATGTCCTTGTGCTAATAATTTAAGGGAGTCCACTGTTTCCCTAACAACATCGCTGTCTAAATCTAAACTCAGCTCACTTTTCCGACCAATATTTTCATTTTTGTCACTATCATCTTCAAGACTATTAGATGTATTGCTGTTCATTTCTGATTCTGTCCTGGCTCTGTACGCTGCATCCTCTGCAATTTTGCCAAGATTTAACAATGACTTGGCCACCAGTTCATCGTAATTATCATACTCATCATTATTGTTATCGTCTTTTTCTGTGTCTTGCATTATTCGTGTATTGTGACAATTCATTTGATGGTCTTCTGCATAAAAAACAGAAACAAAGAAAGAAAGAAAGAAAGAAAAAGAAAAAGGAAAAGAAAAGAAAAGAAAAAAGTGGCTACAATTGGAACTGTTGTTGCAATCGTACGGACAGAAAACAAACTGCATGTCAAATATTGTTAATCATACAGCAATTCTATAACACTAAGGCCCATGTGAAGTGCATTTCTCTATAGTCCATAAGGCTATTTTTGTTTATTTGCTAGTTATACGAATTTCTTTCAGAGAACCGATAAGAAAAAGGCAATCAAAATGCTAATTACTGCTACTGCTAAATATTATGGCATAAATACTTATGTTTCTCCTTTTATGGGGTTTATCACAATCATGTTATTAATACGACATAATTGCCCATGATTCCAACTTTTCTCACTCCTGTATTTCCTGTAAATATGGTAGATGGCAAAGGAGTGAGTACTACTGGATTTATTCACTTTACTGATGAATGCCATTCACCAAAAGAGAAAGAATATACACCAAACAGGAAGTATTCACTTTTTTAACACCATGGCACACCACTAGCAACAGATAACCAGTAATTATGTGAAAAAAATCAAAATGGCATTTTACTTAGTGGATCCATCAGTAGAAGTACAACTCTCTCAGCTTAACTATGCAGACTGTGGAGAAGCAAGAATTTCTAAAGAGTTATTACATGAAAGGAAGTTAGAAGCAAATATAAGTAAATACGCTAGCCCAAATTTTATGGTCATATATGCATGATAGGGCTCTTATCTACTGTCCTGTCTATTGCAACATAATAGTGCAGAGTTACCACATTTTTCTTAGCTTTGTTTTAGTGAGTGTTGAAAAACAGAGGGAGAACTTACTAAGATGGTGCCAATGTGAAGCTCTGAGGGTGAGATTCATCTCATCTAACTTTAGACATGAGCAAGGCAGGCACCTCTATCTGAGTAAGCTATTCAATGTTTCCATCCTTAGTCATTAGGAGAAGCAGACACTTTAAGGATACAGTCCACCTCATCTGAGTAAGGTATCTTCTTGAGAATAAAATTAATAACTAGTAGAAGTGCCTGTTTCTCTTTATTAGTCAACAAAGGGAGTCAGACGAGATGCCTACCTTAAAGATATCCATATTTGGTCAGATGAATATCATACAGAGGGCATTTTCTGATATTTATTGTTCATTCAGAAGTTATGTCATTCTTAAACCCATTCTTAAATGACATATATACATTCATCATTATCTGTTAATGAAGGTCTCACAAGTATCCTGATATCTGGCTACTCGAGCAATATTTAAATGTTTTGCATCACGACTGGAAAAGAAAGTTCCTAAATCTGTCATTACACTCACATGCTAGGCCAGTTTTTCAGCTGGTGCAAACTGAAAGAAACCAGTAGAGCTAGGACAAATAAAACCTGCTCAAGAGCTAGTCCACCAAGTATTGATAGCATCTTTCCAGCTCAGATGTATTTTCAACACTGGTACACCTAAACATGTAGCATTTTCTGAAGTGTGACATTTATATTTTGGGTTAGACAAACCAAAGTGGGAAATTTCAGGTAGTACGTGTTTTGTACACTAACATTTTGATGACAGGAAATAATTTTTCATAAAAATAATTTTGATGTCAGTGAACAAGATAATAAATCAGAGTTTTAAATACAAAGCTCAACAGCACAATATTGATATTTTTTAGCCACAAGATAATATTCCTTCCACACAGTGGTTAGGGATCCTGGGATGATAGTAGGCTGTAGTTAAGCAGCAGAACTGGTAGATAGATGACTAGGCTATGGCTAGGGAAAAAAAAAATGTTCTAATAGTAAAATATTATACTTACTTGAATATAATGGGAAGATAATTAATAGATAAGGATGTATGGAATTTTTACATGACATGATATTCCAAGGTAATAGTGGGTTACCTATTTATCATCAAAGGTAGTTTTATTTTAGTTGCTGTTGTTCTCGAGATAATCATAACTCGTATTTGCATTTCAGTCCCTCAAAAGTTAAGTATATCGGAGTATGAGATTTTCATTGTAAAAGTAAAAGATGCCACTTACACTTCCTATCTGAAAAATGTCCTTCTTGAATGACTGCGTAGAAGTCGGCAGTTAAAGATTACTGGATAATTAGTTTGTGCTATTTGAAAGACAAATGTCTTAACATACTAATAATAATTTTCTAAAGTGAAATGTACAAACAAATCCCACATTGATTTAAATATTAAGGATAAAAGCTGATGCCAAGAAGACTGTTCAGTAGAAACCGCTGCTTTTGTAGGGTGCTTCTTGTAACTACATCTCGTGGGCAGTCAAATGTAGCAGAAGGAACATCAAAGTAATTAAAGAAGCAGTGAGCTATAGCTCCAAAATTGCCAGTGCCTTCAAGTTTAAGATGAGACAGCTACAAACACTGGGGAAACTGATATAAATCTTGCTCTAACAGGACACTGAAATAAAGAGTAGAAAAAAAAATCATATTTTCTCAAGCCATCCAGAGAACTGTTCAGGTACACAGTGACGACTATTCTAGGCCAACTTCTGAAATGTGAAAAGCTTCAGGGTTCGGTTTTTTTATAAAGGGGGTTTGTGTTTGTTTTTACATGAATGAGAGTCATGTAAATGATCACCAATGGGAGGAATATGTTATACTTTGCCTCCACAACAGTGAAAAGTCAAAATATGGATCACGTACTGTATGAGTGAAGACATGTAAATTCCTTTTGAGTAGGTGAAGCTGGGTGAAAGCTGTAACTAATTATTTTTTATTCTCTTTGTTTGGTTATATCCTTTTCAGTTCTCCTGCCCGTTCAATCCTAAAAAGAAGAAAAAAAAAAAAGGTGGTGGAGGAGAAGAAAGTGTAAAGCATGAATCCTGGACGAGAGAGGCAGGAAAACAAAATATTTTAATCAAGTTTCATTCCTCCCCTTTCATTTCTCGCCTTTTCTTGCATCTATATTCTTTAATAACTATTTTCCTCATGTTTCTAATTACCATGCAGCAGTTAATGTTAATGAAAAGGATATTTATGTATACTATGTTATCTCCTCAACATCAATCTGTTAAATGCTGAGTTTGCTCTAGTGAACCACCCATGTCACTTGTTTATTAAACTGAAATTTTAAATACTGAATTTGTGTATTAGTTATGGGTCTTCTGGAAATTATGTTAGCCTAGAAGCTCTGTGCGAACCTATGTGCCTTCTCTTTGTTTCAGATCTGTAAAATCTAATCTTGCTTTCATTTCACACTTCTATGGTTCTTAAGATATAACCTTTAACTCAGTAAGTACCTTTACACTGTGCTATTTAATGGCTCTTTGTTAAATGACTGCAAAACACATAGGACTAAAACATTTACTCTACTCCTTACATAAGTTTTGCAACCATTGGCCCAAGCTGCAGTTTTTTATTTGGTGAAGAGGCTGAGTTTGTCTCAAAAAGACACAAGTTACCCAGTTTAGGCAAAGAGCGCACAAAGTTATCACACAGCTTTTTCCTGTTAGCTTTAGGGTTGCATAGCCAAGGAATAAGCAACAGAGTTTTAAAAGAATATCAGATTGTTTTAGCCCTCATTCACACAATACTATGACAATTTAGGTATTCTTGTAAAATTTGTTCTTAACTCCCAGCAGATATGACAACAGGAGGGAAATTATGGTGAAGAGTAGGTGGAAGAACTGGAAGCCTTTAGCCATCTCAACAGAAGTGCACTCTCGTATTGCACTTAAAAAAATGAATAATTTGATTTCTTATTGCACCTTTCATCCAAGGATCTCAAAGCACTTTACAAACATTATTTTGAAAAGCCTCACAACACCCCTGTGAGGTAGGTATTGTAACCCCATTTTACAGATGGGAAATTGAGACACAGAGAAGTTGAGTGACTCTCTCCGTGTCATTCCAGGAGTCACTGGAGAATAAAGACTACAGCCTCTACATCCTTGATTGTTTCCTTCCTTTGTTCCTATCACATCCATATTTAAACATTTATTTTTTTTTTGGCAGAAGAAATGGCTTCCTGTTTTTAGTGTAGGGAGTCATGCAAAACAGCACCTTCTTTTTGAAAGGAAAATAAGCAGCATTTAGTTTGAGAGATTCTGCAGAGAGAGGCAATGATACTTTAGTAATAACAGCTACATCCCTATCAAAGGCCGAAGACTTCAGAAACAAGACTTTCCAAATCTATGGTCTGTGTATCAAATTACTCACTTTCCCCAAAGCGTGGGAAAATGTGATGGCTAACAAGCTGAACTTATATGTGTTCATAGAGGCTTCCTGCCTAGATGGATGGTTTCATTATCCAGGCAGCACTGTCTGTTTTAAAACACTTCACGTCTCTTGCTACTGCCACTTGTTAATTCCTAAATGCTCAGTATACGATAGTACTGCATCACCATTTTTCTCCCTCTAAATTGTAAAGCAAGTGCATGCGTACACCTCCACATCACCACCTGTGATAGCCGGCCTATGAGAAATATTTAGCAAGACAATGTTGGCACAAATGAATCCTAAATATTAGAGAGTTACATCACTGTATGGGGCAGGGGGTTGTTTGCCTTTTCCTTTGGGAAAATCTTACGAGTAAGGAAACGAAAAAGGTGGAAAACTTAGTGAGCTCTTTACAACTTCTCCACTACACACTGAAGAAATAGAGCACACGTGTAACTCTCCAAGTGCGTAAGCAAGGTCTCTAAAAGTTCGAACGCTCCCTTTCCCATGGGATTTGGATCAAAGCCCAAGCTTTTGAGTATGCCTATTTCAGGGACGCAGTGAACATGGAAGTTGACCATGTGCAATTTTTTCTTCACTTCTACAAAAGTCCCTGAAGATCTTTTGTGCTGTAAGTACCTTGGGTAAAGATCGAAGAAATTTGTTTTTATGGTAGTTAATTCCTTTATGAACCTTATATTAACTAATGAAAATCAAAAGAAAAAGATAACTGTTCACTTATTTACTTGATGCACTGTAATTATTCCATGATATCTATTTTTTTTCCCCCTCCTTCCTCTCAGCCTGCTATACCTACTTATAACTGTTAGAATACTGGAATTTACTGTTTAGGCTCTCCTACAATAATAATAGTATTCAACTAATAACCAATGCTCACAATAAAATAAATAAATGTAGAGTCAAAGTCATTAAGCATGGCAAGGAAGGTCTGAGCTAAAGAATACAGCACATCACAGTAGGATTCAGTATTACAGAGTAAGTAGGAGTGAGGACCACAGTGCAAGCCCATACAGACTTTTAAATACTGTACTTAATTGCTGGCTTACATTGTCTATTCTTCCTTTTTTTTTTTTTTTCTATTACATTTTGATCTTTTCATTTCCTATGAGTTCCACTTTTTATCTGGCTTTGCTCACTGGAAAATTAAGTAATTATTTTCCCCCTCCCTAAGGATTAAAAGGGATCCTCACAAATCTGAATTTCTTTCCCATTGTGGAGTGATTACTGACATATAAAAGCATGTTTTTTCTTCTTTTTGCTATTAAAATGCATTTTAAATAGAAACAATGAATATTAATAAATTATTTTGGCACAGCAGCATTTTTGAAGATTTAATTTTCTGTACAAATCAGTGTATTCTCATCTAACTGCACAGGTGTTTTTATACAATAAATATCCTGAAATACTCTTCTTTCTTTTCTTTTGTCATTCTTAAGATCTGTTATTATGCCTCTGCCTATGTCAGACCTGCATGAATAGCATCCTAATCTACAAATATTTACATAAAGTATTGGTAGAATATAGATGTTCTTGTTTTGGTTATTACTTCTAATATCATAGAATCAGGCAGGAATTTAGATAAAGAGAGAGCATATCAGGTAATCCAGATGAATGGGAATGCAACAGATTTTTGAAAATGAAGTCATCTGTTATTTATACATGTTTGCTCACCCTAAATCCCTGTCAGCTACCTGTACCAATAAAGTCTTGGAAAAGGATCTGAAGATATCTGACAGTTCCCACATCAAGATTATGACTGTGGTAATTTTGCTTCCAGTGACAGACTGCAAGAGCTTCTTAAAAATTATCTAGGTTCCGACTCAAACCAATACGCTCCGTTTAAGGTTTTGTCTTTTCACCATAAGGTGCTGCTTGATTTTCTTTGATCTTAGAGCATCTCACATGCCATCTACATTGCACTGGTGCCATGGAATCATGAGGCTATCCGGCCCAACCCTTGCTTTAAAAAAGGGCCAGCTTTGAGCAGATTCTTAGGGCCCTCTCCTGTCAGTCCAGTTTTGAATATCTTCCAGGACAGAAATAACCAGAGCATCTCTGGGAAATCTGTTTCGGTGTTTAATCACTCTCATGGTGAAAAATTACTTCCTTATTTCTAAATGGAATTTCATTTGTCACAATTTGTTTCTGTTGCCTCTTATTCTGTCACTGCACACCACCATTTTCTCTTTACCCTCCACATAGGTAGCTGAAGACAGGCATAAGATCACCTCATAGCCTTCTATTCCTCAAACGAACAACCTCTTTTTTCTTAGTCTCTCTTTGCATATCATGTGCTCCAGCTCTTCAGTCATACTGGTTGTTTGCCACTGGACTCCAGTGTTTCAAGGCTTTCTTGTACTGATGAGATCAAAACTGGGTTTAGTGCTCTACATATAACAGTGCAAGTGCTGAATAAAGGGGAATAATCACTTCTTCCAGCCTCCTGGTTACAATCTCCAGTCTTCTCATTCCTGACAGCCAAACACCATTTCCAAAAAGTCAAAAGGCAATATGATGGGGAATGTTTTTTTCTTCTACCACAGAGAGAGCAGAAAATACTTCTTGGTTACCTACAGGCATCCCTTTTAGTAGATAAAGTCCCTGGTTGGTATGAAGCCCGCTTGACGGTTTGAAGCATCTGCATGGTATGAAGTCATATGTTCAGGTTCAAGAAGGAACTTGTTGAGAGTATCTGTGATCAGAAGTGGATATAATGGGTTTGCAAGGGCAGTACAATTTAGCCAGTCATTTCCATCTGTTCCATGCTTCTTTGAGAATCAGGATCAGGGAGCCCTTAACTGTTTTAACTCAACTTCTGTCTGGGCAGATAATGAGATGGCTTTAGATGATGACTGGTATTCATATCATCCTACTTTTTCTCCCCAGGAAGTCTATATGAGGGAGGGGAGATACTCTGTCTCATAGGCTTATAATGACTCAGTGAAGGATGGCAGTTCCTTGCTTTCTCTCAGGTTTCCACAGCTCAGCAGGGCAGCAGGCAATGAGGAAGCCAAAGCTATTTTCCAGATACTGAAATACAGCAAGGAGACAGCAGGGGAGCAGAGGACCAGCTGCATCGATGGGAGAACACCCACTCAGACAGCTCTCAATATGGAGCTTCTATGGGGCTACTCCAAAGGCTGCTTAGGTGACAGTGCCCCCTACCTACACTTCTCTACAAAAGACGCAGCCTCAAGAATACATTTTCAAATCATATACCAAGATTTGATTTCTCACATATAAATCTCTGAGAAATACAGGTTGGAAACTGTTATAGGGATATTTAATCTCTTTTCACTGGTTTTGTTTCAGTTCAGATCTCTGACTCCATGCATATGTCCACATTGAACATGTCTCCATAGACAGCTAGACTCCATTTATAAGCAACATACAAACACATGCATCCTGGGATGTGATCTATTCCATCCTAAGCTAGGCATCTAAAGTAGTTTGGCTGAATTATTCCCTAAAAATGACTATTTCTCTTGATCACTTGTAAATTAAACTGATGGGATGAATCCTATCCCAACAGCTTTTACTCAAAACTTTCTAATTACTCCTTGTTGAACTTCAACAATATCTTTAGTATGACACAGTGGAAACTGCAGGGAGGAAGGAATGAAGGAGCTACCCAAAAGGAGCTATCTTTAGGTTGTGGACAAAGTTATATAGGGAAATATTGGTGTGGATGGTTTGGATGGGATAGATGCCTGTGATTGCATGAGTTACATGGAGAGAAGTTTAAATTATTGGATGTGTTTGATCTCCATTGTAAGTTTAATGACTAATTTTTAGTTTTGTTTGATTATCAAAGGAAGCCTGTTTCTGCTTTGATAATAATCTGACCTAGCTGGCAGAGGAGACGGAGGCACACATCACTACTGCCATTCTAGAAGATAAGAGAACTGCTGATTATAATATCATTGATATTTCTTCTTCCCATCCCTCTTTTTGTTCCTTCAATGAGTTCAGTGCCAAGGGATCGGGAAGGACAAAGACTTTACTTCGTCTGAAATGTAAAGCTTTTTGTTAGGGCATTTGCCCCTTTTTTCCTTATCTTCTCACACAGCTTCTTCATCTACAGTTCCCTCATTCCCCATCTTTTCAGGGAAGGCTGAGTAATACTGCCCGGAACAAGAAGAAAGCAAATACAAAGGGTGCTTTGCCTCTTTGGCTATAGTGATTCTAATATAAACTAATAAACAACAGAACACCAGCTCAAGTGGTCCATGTGGTTATTCATACGGCTATACTCTCAGTAAAGCCCTGGCACGATTTTGACTTGAGCGACTTAGCATCCTTCTAGTAATGTCCAGACAATGTGTAGAGGTGCTAGTCAGGGATCGTTCTCAAAAAGAAGTTTGAATGTGGTGATCCTATTTTGGAAGATAAAAGCTTATCTGTCTGAACTCAAGTCATGCAGCTGTTGAACTCAGGATTAAATGAGTGGACTATGGTCTGTTTTATTCACTCACATAGATGTAGTCCTTGATTACTGTTATTGAAGAGACAGAGAACAAAGCAGAAAAATGTGTTAGTTGACACTATTAACTGTAGCTTTGGAAGAAATAAAGTGAATGGGAACCTCTTCTTTTAACCATGCTACTCCAGTCAGTCAAGAACTTGTATGCAGTGGACCTCAAAAAAAAGAATTGGACAGAAAATGGTGACTCCATGGTGCAGCTAGCTCTTAGCTAGCTACAAAGAGTCTTTATTATCTCCTGTTTAGTTTTCATCTATATTACGTGTACAGATGCCCCCTCTAAGTAGAAGATTAGACTATCAGGTACCTGTCAAATGCAGGAAATGTATGCTATGGTAACAGACCTAAAAAACCTTTTTCTGTCACTATTGCATCTGCAGAGATATTTCTAGTGAGGCTGTTCCAACTACCTATTCACCTAAAGAATGCATAGTGCAACCATTTTAGAAGTTGTCAGTTCCTCCTTTCTATGAGGGATTTCCCACTTCTGTTCATATCTACACTGGAATATCTGTCCTGATGATGAAAGCTTGTTTTCCATAAAAGGAAAACTTCTGGACAAATGTAACCGCCAACTTATTCACATATATTTCCAAATAAAGATATGCCTGCCAGCTATGATGGCAGTGGCTTTGTAGCCAACCTCACTGTGCTTAAATTGACTAGAGTAGTAGAGTTTCAGTGCATGACATCTCTGCTGAAACTCTACGCCAACTGGCATCACAGAAACAACAAACTACAAAGTGGATCAATCAAACAGCCAACCACAATAGCCAGTTGTCTAAAATACACGTGTACACACATAGATACAGAGATAATCTTACACCGTACAAAACTAAAACCTGAGTCTGAGTCTCCTCCTAGGATGGTTCAGCTCAGAACTTGTTTCGCTGGAGTTCACCAGTGAAAGTAATGTACATGAGATAAACTCAACGCCTCTACTTCTGTCTGAAATTATTTCTGTTTTTATTTTTTTCTTCAAGTACTCATCAGGTGATTCATACTGAAATCACCTTACCATCCCTGGAGGTGTTTAAGAGACGGGTAGATGTTGCATTGCTAGGAAAAGGGTGGATTCAATGACCCTGAAGGTCTCTTCCAGCTGAAAATATTCTATGATTCTATTCTATGATTCTGTTTCTGCTTATTGTTCGCTTTCAATTGCACTTGCTATGATTATTTTTAGGCTCTAGCCTCATTAACTTAAATTTCTGCACACTGAAGTACCTTAAGAGCTTAGGAATTAACCTATCCAACATGAACTTTTCCCCTCTGTCCCTTTGTATCTGGTGCTGTATATTGTTTTATGACTTCAAAATAGGTTTATTAAATGGTACTGCATCAAAGCCATTCCCAAAACTCCGATAAACTGTACATTATTTCCACATTGACTGTCTTGCCAGTGATGTGCAATTTGCAGGTTTAAAGCAAAACACGTATTTGCCAAAGGACAGTTGTTCTTTCTTTTATGAATATATTGCTATTACTTTTAGTTATGTATTTTTAAATTGTTACTAATTTTGGCTCATTACTTTTTGCATCTTCTCCACAGATCAAGTAAAGTCATAATCCTGGTTTTCCGTATTATAAAAAGTCTCAGAAAGTCTACACTTATTGGTTGGGTTTTTAAAAGTGCTCTGCATCTGTCTAGTTCAGATTCTACTAGTGACAATAATCTAAAATTTCATCAGTATGGTATGAAGACACAGTAAGTTGCATCATATCATGAGCTGTAGGAAAATGCTCACGTATTCGGGAGGGGAAAATATAACAGCAGAAAAGAACTGTGGTGCATCACCTGTGGGTGCTGGCATTTCATCTAGCCCTGATCCTTATCAGCTATACTGTAAAAATTACTCTTCTTTCTTAAAGTTGTTTAATTGTTATTTTAACAATTCCACATAACATAGATTCTAGACTTTAGCTTTCACATCTTTGTCATTTCCTGCTGTCCAAGAAGGAATCCTAACAGCATATTTCACTTGCTCATGCTGACCTCCTAATAATTTCTTTATGTCTTTCTGCATTCTTTTTCTTTTTTTTTTTTTTTTCTGCATAAGTAAGTCCTGTACTCCCTTTTACACTTTGAACGTATACTTTCCATTTCTGTGTCAGAAAAGCCTCCAGTCATTGAATCAAATTTGTTCTTAAACTCACACTTATCTTTAATGGGTAATTCAACATGAATCACTTAAAAAAAATTCTTATGAATAGCAGCAGCAATTTCTGTAGCACTTTCAGATTGGACTTCACATGTGGCATGTTGCACAGAAAGGAACAGTTATATTTCTGTTGGTGATACAACTACATCTATGCTCATTTGTGGCTTAAACCTGGAAGACGTCTAAATTCTAGCACTGATCAACGGATCAAGGGTCTGCTTATGTGTGTACTTAAATAGCTCCAGTCTTAAGAAACTCTCCACATATCTGCCATCTAAGCCTTGAAGGATTCTAGACATTGGGTATTGTTTTACATAAATTCCCAGAGAGACTCAATCCACTTTAATGTGCATCTGAGAGAAAAAGGCTTCCCATCAAGTGTTGCCTTGACTGCCTTGCTTTAATTTGTAGCCAAGGGAATAACAGCCTGTGTCCTCCTTCATTTTCCCTGCTCACTCCTGCATGCCCATCCTCAGATAAAATACATTGTTTAGTAGGTCAGTTCCTAAAGAACTGGAAGACTAACAGTAAAAGCTCTCCCATTTTTGAGTGCATTTAATACCAGTCCAAAAAAAAAGTTTGCTAGTCACCACAATCAAAGCTATAATGGATGCAGGCTCCAATAGGAAGCAGAAAACACAAGAGTTGTGTATGATACTTTTTTTTTCATGCTATTTGGGTCATACAAAAATACACTTTATGTCTTTATATGCCTATACCATATATCATTGTTATACATATTATACAAGGAGACTTGCCTAAAAGAGAGAAATGTAGTGTTTGATCTCTTCTCCCAGGACTGATTTTGTAACCTAATATTAAACAGTCAATGTCTAAGATGGTTAGAGTGTCCTTGGAGTAAAGACAGGAACACAGCATGTCCCACTTCCCCAGAAGAATGACCTTCTTTGGTCTCCTACTGTTACTGAAATATTTTTTAGGGTGTGATAGAGCTTCACCAAATGCTTAAGAGCATCGCTGATGCAGAGCAAACACTGGCCTAGCCTTCTGTGTTAGGAAAGAAGGAAATGTTGCATTGAACTCTTGGATCACCTCTCACACTCAACCCAGGTACCTGAGTTACACACAGGGGCAGAATTTCAATTTCATTCTAGTCCGACACATTATCTCACTCCATCAACGATCCTTAGCGCCCATGAAAGAATTCCAGTTTCTAGTAATTTAAAAGATGTCCGTTCTGGCTGTATTTTCAGAGGACATCCACAGACTGCTCTCATTAGATAATAAACAGACTGTAATATAAACATTAGGATACTCTTTTTTTTAAAGGCCAATGCCAGCCTAATTCCTAACAGTCTGGTAATAATTATCTGTCAATCTGTATTTCCACTGTTACTTTTGAAAATATATTTTGTGCTTAATGATCTGAGGGCAAAGTTTTACTCAACATATTGCAATAGCAAAGCAATTTTTCACTTTCCATTGGATGCCATCCTTTAAAGTTGAATGATGTTTTAATTATTGCAGATGCTAAAAAGACAAGTCTTCTGTAAAATCTTTAGTCCAGTGTTTTAGAGGGTGTCAAAGAAACTGTTTAGCAGATGCATCTTGTTTATATAGAATTTCTATCATAAGTTGAGGCAATTGGTGAAATAATAGATTTGATAGAATAGAAATGAGAAAAAAAAGCAGTTGAATAGCATGTCTTAAAAATATATATGATAAGTAAGGAAGGAATCTCACCACATATGCTTTGGAAAATATAAAAACATAACCCTAGCCTAACAAGGGCCTGGGCAGCTTTGCAAACACTCCTGTGTTAGGCAACTGGAAGCATTCATGCCACACAGACCTTTCCCTTGTTAACATCAGTAATTCACGGCAACAGAGTACAAGGAAGAAAACATCTGCTTCCTTGGTTTGTTTTTGTAATCGCAAATTCAGGTCTTCTGTGGTGTCCCTTTAGTGTCTCAGCAATACTGTTACTCACTCTTCCTATTAATAGTACAGTCTGCAAAATTAAGTTTTTAGGATGACAGAACTATCTGATGAGTTTATCTAATAAACCCCCATTAGGTCTTGAGCTGTCAATCCTTTTAACCGGCAAAAACTTCTCTTACAGAGCCACTACATTTTTGTGCTAAAGCAATATACGCACAGAGCATATAATACCTGTGAGGAGCTCATTGGAAAAAAAATAATTAAAAAAAATCAAGTATGTATTGATACCTGACATGCCTAATGTTAGTGAGACTATTTTCAGTACTTTCTGCATAAAGCCTTTATGTGCCAAATAATTCTGAGGATTTCAACAACAGTGACCAAAACCAGCTTGAGTCCATAACTACATCAGCGCCCTTTCTACTTACTATATAATGTCCTTTACCAAACTCCTTGAGGTGGTTTCTTTCTTAGCATTACTATTCTGCCTTCTGCTAAATGACTTGGTCTTTCTTGTTATCCAGCTCCATAGTTGTAGTTCCCACAGTCTGCTCTCAAAAAATACATTAATTCACAGAAGGGAAAGTATCTCTTGTGGTATAAACAGACTATCACATATGTGATACAGGTATCAAAGAAAACTGAATTGTTCTGAGACCTGTAAAATGAGGAAGGAATACTTCCATAATAAAGTATTCAGGATTATATATTCATTATATATCTATGCTTTTGTTTCAAAAGAATGCTTTGTTACTGGTGTTGTTTATAATTTTCAGTTAAATAAAATTTCTGTGACTTGAGGCATTTGCCAGGACTGAAAATTTGATTCATGAATATAGACATGAATAACAAGAAATTATCATTCCAGTCTGAAATTTTATTTCTTTTTATTATTTCATGAAGGGAAAATCAACTCCTATAGCTATCAAATAAGGTTCTCTGCTTTTCAGAGTGAAAAGCTGCCACTTGTGTTCACACTTTTATGACAAATACTGTAAGCCCAGTAGGAATTGTGAATGAATGGGATGATCAAAATCTGTCCTTAGAGCTGTACTCAAAACACAAAAGGAAAAACAGGAACAGCAAACACTGAACAAGTAAAACTTATTTTAAGAATCATTACATCTGTAGTGTTAAGAAGGATTCATATAGAGTCTGTGGTCACTGTGTAAGCTGCACTACCATGTGGGCAACGCAATCTTTGAAGTAGCAGTGTGAAAAGCAAAGGAATTCAAGGAGACAGAGTTTCGCATAACCTGTGAATATGTTTCCGTAAGTGCCGTATCCCAGATGTGAAACTTTCTACAACAACATCAGGTCATTATGTTTGCAAAATGGATGCAACGAGCTGGAGTTGACTATTGGTTTTTTAAAGCACTGTACACATAAGCAAAGAGCTTCTTGGCACAGTTGTGTCAAAACTAGGAGATCATTGGTAATGAACTGGTTATAGAGAGTCTAAGTGAGAAAGGTAATACAGTTCTAAGGCTACAGCACTTTCACTCAGAATTTCTTCTGTAATTCGTCTTATTCCAGAAAGAATTAATTTTACTCTGTGATCTTTCCAGACAACAAAGGAAAGAGACAAAATCAAGGATCCACTCAGCATTTATCTGCAAAGTGAAGGATGTAATGGAAATACAGAAAAGGTAACCTCTGCACAGCCTCTTCTTGAGGATTTCAATCTGCAAGAATACAAAGCAGCACTATTGAGACACGTAGTTCCTTTCCAGAACTAGTGCTCTGGCAAGACTAGAGAAAGGTTCAGTCACATGTAAGCACTGTAATAATTTGACATTACAATGGGCCAAACATGTTATGTTTTGAGCTAACACTGAAGGAAAGGGTTAGTGAGCTAAAAATACAAGCAAGCAACTTCATGCCACGTGAAATAGACTCAGAATGAAGTAGCATTTAAATCAGATGCGGTGCTGAATGTGTTCTGTGATGCTCTTGCTAAGGCCTTCAGTTCAGACTCCAAACTCCTTAAGCATCCCAATGTCCTCTACAGAATTTCTGCTTACATCAACAGAAGTTGTGTATGGCAGAGATCTATAATGTGTCTCGTCAAAGATGAACAATTTCTTTACACTGCATAAAGCCATAATTGAGTCATTTGCTCTTGAAGGATCAGATATTTCACACTATCATTCAAGACTTTTTATTTGTAGGAAAGGAGCTAAATATGCAAACCTCTACATCAGAAGGATACTTAAGCACTTTCCCAACTTTAAGCATGGAAATTAAAGTGAAGTAGGCTACTAACTACTTAAAGTTACATGTAAGTTTCTAGAAACAGTCAGGGAGGTTTACTGAGCTTCTGAGTTAAAAATTCATATAGAAGGTCAAGGGGAGGAAACGTTAGGCATGACAAGTTCAACACTACCTCACATAAATGTAACTACTGACATAAAGTTATTCTTGATTTGTCCTAATGTAAACAAGCTTGGTATCAGACCCAATCTCACCTCAGAAAATTCAAAAATAATGTTTAAATAATGCTCTTCACAAATTATACTGTCTATGAGTAGCAAACAGTAAAAACCCTGAGCATGGAACACAGCAGCAAGCAAAAGTTTCCTAACCTAACACACAGTCGTGTTTAAGCAATTCACCAACCAACCACAAACATGCAACAGCTGTAATAAATAAACTTGAACTTCTTCCACAACAACGCAAGATATCCAGAGGGTATTTACTGGTTAGCTCTTTCCCCACTCTACTCCACAACCTTGAGGTTTCCAGCTCTGAAGCACCTGTTCTATTGTGAAATAATATGCAAAATAATAAAAACAGCTAAACATCAGAACAGGTTGTAATCCATGGTTGCACCTTCAATCCAGAAGGAAAGTATGAATAAAACTCCTTATGCTGTGGTCTGACACAACCACTCCCAGGCTTGAGCACTTTGTAACTAAACCAGAAAGACAAATTTAACTTCTCACTCAGAGAAAACCAACACAATGGCCAGAATAAATATCTTCCAGCTGCAACCCTGCTTACTCTTTTCCTGTTCTTCAGATTGCTACTGGTGAGACACCCTAAGCACAAGGTATCTTCTTTTACGAAGGAGGTGAAACAATACAACAACAGAATTTATTAGCAAAGTGTTAAGATTTGCTCCACCTTGTGAAACTGTCAAATATTTATTTAGTCTTCTTTGGCCCTGGAAAATGCACTTCTTTCCACATACATTGTCCTAAGCAGTGAAAATACACTTTCTGGCCACTTAATTTTCTTCCATTAGAGGTTTTGCCTGTGAGGTACACATGAGTCTAGCTCTCTGCTCTGATTAATATTGTCCACCTGCTGCATTCACCAAGTAGATGATCACTTTCCTACTAACAGTTTAAATAAATCAATATGATTATTGGTCATCAGGGTAGACAGGTGACCCTGCTAATATAGATATGTCATCTTGATTTTACCAAGAAGTACAGTGTCTTCAGTGGCAAGCACAGCTGCAAAGCTGTACGTGCCACCACAGTTTCCTCAGCACATGGGCTTCTTTCATCTTTAGACTGGTGCTTTCATCTCCTCTTGCTTAAAGGACAGAAGCAATCTGACTAGGGGATGAGGAAGATACTGGAGGGCACTAACAATCTTAATATAGCTGATAGCTGGATTTCAAATTCAAACATATTAAATGCAATCCTACAATTCAAAGAAATGTGAAACAAGGTAGAACATCTATCTCTCTGTGCTAGCTTTTATTTATTTTTAAAAACTATATTATATCTCCTTTGAATATACAGTTACCTATGCTTTACAGTAATTTTTGCAATATTCCACCTGAAAAATTAGGTGCAGTACCACATATTGCTATATTGTATATGCCAGCTATCTTGAGTTTAATAGAAAATGTAAGGGAGTGTCTAAAAGATTTATACATCCTAATAATTCACCTCATGGGAAAATGCAATGGGTTTTGTAGCATCATCTGTGAAATGGATTTGATTGATGTATCAAATTTCTTTAGGTCTAGAATCAGCCTGACTCTTCCTGCCCCTGGCTGATTATGAAATACCTGGAGTACAAGCCATCTTGAATGTCTTCATGTGATATGGGCTAAATGATGCCTTGGAACATCTGTTCCGGGAGCTCCTCCAGCGGAGATTTCTTTCTATAACAGAAAAGCTTTGTGAAATAGTCTTTGGGACCCAACTACCTGAAGTAAGCTCTTTTCAGAAGAAAGTACTTTGGTTTGCCTTGCAAATCAAATGCACCCTTCAGATTTCAATCCAAAGGTTCTCAGCTGTTGCCATTACAGATAAGGGGCACTCCAAAAGCAGTCTTTTCTCTTACTCCTTTCCATCTGTATTGCAATTTACAGGTTAGGGTATCATAATACAGGTCATCTATCATCTGCCCTCTCTTTCTAGGTTATAAGGGACATTGGAAAAAATAATTTTTCCTTTAGTGGTGGTGCTGAACATGAGGGCTTCTCAAGTGTATTCATATATAGATGGATAAATATCTGTTCTTCAAAGAGTTTTAGTAGCTTCAACAGAATTTTAAAGAGGATACGCTGGTTATTGCTGGGAAATTTTAAGCTTTAATTTTGGTTCAGTGGACCGTGTACATAAATATGAGCAGAATTTGGGGCTCATATAAAAAAGTTTGAGGTTTTTTTTAATTTTTATTTTCAATTGGTATTTTGAGATTTGTAAGAGTGTTTCTTTAGGATATATCTGTATTTTCCAAGTCCTTTAGTTTATCAATGATGAGGCTAGAAAGATGTGATTTTCAAACAGGCTGAGATGGTTTCAGTGAATCTCCAAGTATTTTCAGTAAGAACTGTATATCTACATTACCTGTGTATTATCTATATCCTCTGAGAATCCCCTCCAAAATTCACTTTCTTTCAACAAGAAGCATGGGTAAAGAGATGCTAGTGAACTTGAGTTTCCCAGTATCTACCCTTCTCTGAGAACTGAATTTGGTCTAAAAAATGGTCAAATATCTTTACCTTCCACCTCTTTCCCCTTCCCCCTCCATTAATTGCTGCCTCTGTAATCCTATACTGGTTGATGGATTTCTTCTCTCACTGATACTTATGATTTTAACTGTTTTGTCCACCTAGACTGTAGTTACTTATGGATTTATTTTTAACTGCTATGAACTACAGCACAAGTGACAGAAACTTTTATGAGAACTGTGTAGGCACCCTGGTGTCCGGTTGATAATTCTCCATTTCGTTTCCATATGATAAGAACACTAAGACACACTCAGATTTCCTACTAACATGACTTAAAATGTGGATAGCAGTTTACTACAGTATCTACTAAATTCAGAGCTAACAGAGCTAATTTTCCTATATAGTAAATAGATAAAAGCAAGTGCTATATTCAGACCACGTAGTTTTAGAACCCCTAATTTTGATTACACTTTGTTTCCCTGGAAAATCAACAGTTCAAATTACATCAGAGCTGCTTGTATTATGAGCGGAAGAAAGTGAAACATCTGGATCCCTACTGAAAGCATTAGGCAAAAAAAAAAAAAATCTAAAAAAATTCTAATTTATTGATTAGCTTCTAGTCCTCGCTAAGAAGAAACTATTATCACTCTTCTCTCCTTGGCATAGACATAAGGAACTCCATACTACTTTTCTCTACATCAACTACTACTAATTCTCTCTAAATCAGTTGTGCTCTAACTGGGATTTTTGCAGTGACTACTATGTTGATCCTTAAAAAATTATGAAATATTTTTCTTTAAAAATTCTGTTATCACTTTCCCCATTTATTGAAGATTATTTCTTAATGGCTAATATTTGACAGAGATGTCTTATTACTGGAATAGAATGGGATCCTAAGAAAAATCTGACCTATGCAAGTTTTAATTCCATGCAATATGCAGAAGAGCTAATACAGTTATCTCTGTAAATTTTTTTCCAGTTCTTAACCACAGCCTACTATATATGGAAGGAAAGCAGTCAAAAAGTAATATCAGCCTCTGTAGATTGATTAGGACCACTAACTGCATGTGTAACTGTGTTGCAATAAGTAAACCACTGTGTTTCATTATGATAGTAAATGTAAACTGAGTACAAGCCTGCTGGCTTGCCAGAAGCAATTTTCTTGAGCTCTTGAGTTTTGCTTATTTTTTTTTTTTTATCCTTTTATCATTTTTGATAGTGTAGATTCAAAGTTTTTCAAGTCAGCTGAAATCACAGCAGCAGTTGCACCATAACCCGAGCACCAACAAACTCAGTCAACCATTATCTCTTAAAGAAACTGCTAGGCATCCTGTGCTCACCCATCAGGACAGCAATAGCAGTTGCACATCAGCCTGACCTAACACAGCTTCTCTTCCAGGTTCTGAAACACCAGAGTTCCCTGCAAAAGCAAATGGCTTCCCTGCTGCATCAAATTCATGCAACATTTAAGACTGGGCATTTATGCTCTGCCAATTTTGTTGGCAAATTCAAGCGATTGAGGAAAAGCTACAGATTCAGATATCTGAGAAAATACGTATAGTCACCCAGCTGGCCACCATCTTGCCCAAATGGAAAGAATACTTCCAAAGCCTGTCTATAGGATTCAAGATCTGACCTTACAGAGTGCTGAAACAAAAGTCATACAACTTTCATACCTGGTTCCTAAGAGGAATCCAACTGAGGAGTGCTGAAAGCTTTTCTTATATTTTTTATTGGTTAGAAAGGTGAATCTACCCAACCAAAAACGTGTTCCCTGGAAATGGGAACAAAATACTTTTTAGATAGCTCATTAATTTTTGCATAATTCTTTCATTTCACCCCAGTGCATTATGATGTCTGTCATCAGCATATGGACTCTTGAGTAAATGGACACTGATTACAGATTTTGAAAATACTGGTTATATAGAGTCCGATATCCCCAAAAAGCGAAAGGTGAATAGGTTAATCACATTGCTACTACATTAATTTGGCTGCTATCAGTGACCTATATATCTAAATGGCATTTATGCCATGGTATGATAAACAAAATATACGAATTTTAGAAGGACTTTGTCTAGGTAAACTTCTCGCTGTCTATATTTTTAATAGAATCAACTAAAGTACACCACATTCAAGTCTCAAAGAACCAAAGTATATTATAAAAGTTCATTCTGGACAGTTTCTTGGGGTAGGGTGAAGTATGGAGCAAAATTGTCAAAGGGAAGAGGCCCATTTTTCCTCACAAGAATTATCTGCAAATTTGTGACAGCATTTCTGTGGGCAATCATTGATGTTATATAAGCAGATCCAGCAAACACACTTGCAAATGATCAGTACAGGCACCCAGCTGTAGCTGATGCTTTGCTTGTACCTTTGCAAATATTCTCCTGGTAACTGCATGCATTAATCCACTAGTAGGATTATATTTTATGCAAACTTTTTTAGCACAAACACACCTCCACCCTCCTTGTTTGAAATGTGAGTGCTGGTGTATTAAAAATTATTTGGAAGACAGACTTATTAAAATAAAAGTTAAGAGAACACAGCGGGGTATATTTTCAGTGTGGAGCAGAGAGATTTAACTGCATGACTTCCATTAGATTTAATGAGAACTGCACGGCTAAATTCTCACACACCACACTAGAAGATTAACCCAGAAAACACACATTGTTTACTTTTTACTAATACTCTGATTATTACCACGTTCTTCCTCCTCCTCCTCTTCTTCCTCCTCCTCTTCTTCCTCCTCATCTTCATCCTCCACATCTTCACCTTCCTCTTCATCCTCCTCTTCCTCCTCTTCGATCTCCTCTTCTTCTTCTCGATCTATCTCCTCCTCATCCTCCTCCTCATCACCTTGCTCCTCATTATCATCAGAATACTCTTCCTCCTCTTCATCCTCTTCCTCCTCTTCCTCTTCCTTTTCATCCATCTCCTCTGTTCCATCAGTTTCATAGCACTCATCTACCGAAGAGTTGTCTGCTTTAACCACAAAGGGTTTTCTTTTGGGGGCTGGTTCTTGGGGTTGCTTATCTTGTGTTTTTCTTTTTTTTGCCAAAGGACAGCCATAAACACTATGCAAAAAAAAAAATAGATGCAAATTATTATAATATCTTGCAGATTACTGTAGGTCACATTGTATAATTCATGTCATTTAGTCACATATTCTAATTCTACACCATGATTAGCTGCAGTTCTCAAAATGCTTATTTTCTAATGAAAATGCTGCTTAGGCAGTAATGACCAAGGGGTAGGACACTTGCAAAACCTGTGAAACTGCAAACAACTATTATTTGCATGAAAATATCACATACACATTCCAGTATAACAGTTTAGGAATCGGTACAAATCTGTGTTTTACCTTCTCATTCTTTTATCTCTTCTGCATGTTGCACTCTTTTCTAAGCAGACAAACATGGTTAAAAAACCAGCAGTCCTATCCTACCTGCTACCTGGTATAACAACCAGCAAGGAAGCAACGCTTCACAATATTGTAATATTCAGTAAGGTTTTGATTGTGTATAATTAAGATATGTTTCAATGCTATTTAAATAAGGAAAATACGGTGCTGCTTTTTTTGTTATTATTATAGATGATGAATTGCTTGTAAATTCTCTACTGCTATGCTCAATTATATGCTACAAGGCTGGATAAATGGGAAAGCAAGCTCTCCAACACAACCAAACCCAACAGTTTCAACGGCCAGTATTGGAAGTCTTCTTACATTAAAAAAAAATAAAAATCAAGCACCAAACAAAATCCTTTGTCAGTGAAGAAAGTCAGAATTTTGAAAGTTGAGTGTTGCTTCCTCATCGATCATTTTAATTCGTTGTAATATAAATAGCATTTAAGAGTGTTGGTCTTCTATAAGAGTAGCCACCTGTTTCTCAAAGGCCTTATCATCTCTGTTTGTTGAATGTGATCTCCCTTGTGTAACCCCTATAATCTTCTACATGGAGCGACTGCATACATGAATTACTTCTTGTTGAAAGAACTTCCTCTTTGAACTCTTTTCTTGTGTGATTAAAATGCTACTCAAGCTACACAGGCTTTTGGTCTTCTTCCTGGGATTAACCAGTTTTGGGACATGTAACCTCTCCTTTCTAGCCCTTTCTACATATCTACTTATAATTTCCTCTTTTATGTATTTGTTCTTTATATCCAGATCATAAAACACTGAGGATCTTTATAATTTTCTTCCACTCTAATAATGCTTAATATTCTATTGACAAACCACTGAAAAATAGTTTCACCACTGGAGATGATGTAAACTTGAAATTTGTCACATTAAAGCAAGAACATTAACCCCACACAATCTTTGTTCAGTTAAATACTGCTCAATACTTGCAAAAGTTTTCAACTAGTAATGCCTCCAAACAGTTCAAACAGGACAAAGACAAGTAAGATAACAAATGTATTTATTTTCCTTTGAACTGTTGCCTAATTTTTACATTTGGCATCTACGCATAATTGTATGACTTTTTAGACACAAATTATTGGTCAAAGGTAGAAAGAAATTGCTGTCATTGCCATTTTTGGTCACCTTTAATTTTTTTTCGTGGCTTTATGCTTTTCTATACCACATTTTATGAAGCTTGTGAGAATCTAAGGCATTACCTGAGATTCAAGACCCCCTGGAAAGTGCATAACTGGCAATGGAAATCAATGCCAGTTAGCTACTCGATCGGTTTTTACACTTTTATATATCTCATTAAATAGCTATTTGCAACTCAACTATTCAAGTAAAATTTTTAATTTCACTTTAGTTTTTCACTTTATTTATCTATTCTCAGTGCCTTTGCTCATAGAATTAAAAACAAGGACACATCAGAAACAAATATTTCTGTATTTTAAGGGTTGAGTCCAGCACTAAGGACTTAGCAATATGTCACTTTTCCAAGGTAATTAGTTATGTTAGTTAACTTCTACCTAGCTTTTGCAAACTGTTTCCTCCTTAGTTTGTACCAGGTCTCTGCAACCCTGAATTTGTTTTTTGCCTGTGCTTCAATTTATACTTTATAAAGCTACTGTTGCATGGGGTTTTCTTATAAAACCTTTAGAATACTGGCTTCCTTCTGCCCTTCAACTATATACTTCACATAGCTTATGTATACCTCATGTACTATAGACTTCATAGTCTGAGAGAGTTAAAAAAAATATCTATGTCTTTCAGAAACCTGGGAAACAGGCCACCAGACCCGAAGCCTACTGTTTAGCTGTCCTATTTTCTTCTTTTTTTTTCTTAACCTGTTCCGCTCTCATACTTTGTTTCATTAATTTTTCAGATTCTGCCTCCAGGACACTTCCCTCTGTTTCTGGCATGTTCCCCACGGTCTCTCCAGCAAGCACGCCAAGGGGAAGGCAGCGGCGGCTTCCCAGAAGCCTCTGCCGCTAACTTCCCTGGCCGACCACATACAGGGACAATGTTTCTCCCATTGACCTCTTGTTCCCTCTATATTTCTGAAAGCTGTTATTGGTTGTCTATATAGCTTCTGCAATTTTCATTTCTAATTTTGGCTTTTGTGATCATCCCCCTATTTGCTTATTTTTTAGACTTGTTTATCGCTGCTCAGAGCAATGACCCCATTGATTTATCTGTCTTGCATGCCTCTATCCATTCTTTTATTGCTCGCTGTATTTCCCTGGTCAGCTGTGTTTGTCTTATTTTCTCCTCACGCTTCAGCTCTCTTGGTTTTCAGCGGAATATATATTTAGGCTTCCTGAAGCACACTTTTGAATATTCCACATTGCTTTGCTGTGTGTCTCAGTCATCTTTGGTTTTCAGAGTCTGTCATGAATAATTCTTGTGGAAAGAATGTTGTTGGAGCGATAAGCTCCAAGAGGATGTATAGAGATTAATAATTGAAGAAATTGAAGAAATAATATATGAATTTAGACTCCTTAGTTAGAAGATGATTTATGGTATTTTTTCAACTCTCACGCAATTATTCTCCATTAAAAAACATACGATGTTACTTGCTGATATATTCAGTACAAACTTTCTTCAGGAAATACATATTTCCCAGAGTTGAATTTCTTGCTTTTTAATATATTTCATTATTACAATTTTCAACATAAGTAGTATGGTTATTATTTTGAAGCTATAACAAATGTATTTTTAAATATATATTTAATATAGGACTAAAGAAATACAAGACATATTCTAAATCAAATTACTGATTAATATTCTCTCCTTCATGATATGCCAACTTACACATTAAAGGTGGGACACAACACCTATGTCTGGAAAATACTTTCTTCATAGAGTGTCTTATTTCCCTACATGAATTACAAAGCAAGCTTATGTATGTGACTAGTAAAGGTTTTGTCAACTTTAAATACCTAATTGGAACAAAGTGATTCCTATCATCTGCCATGTTTACCAGCCTTATTTTTTTCATTTGTGTCTCTATTTTATGGAATATCAAGAAAAATAAAAGTGCAGCAATATTATGGCCTATATCTGAATAATAATTTTTCCTGGAGCACTGTTATATTTTTAAAAATTTTTATCTCATTAGTACTTTGAAAAATCTTACAAAATGTTTTTCAAATCTAAAAAGTGTTCCCAGCAACAGTGCTCTCATTCTTCTTTTTTTTCTTTTTTTTGGTGTGGGAATTAAATTTAACATAAACCAAAACATTTGGTAGGTTACAGAATAAAACCATTTACTATATAGACAGCTAGTGAGGTTATCAAAAACATTTAACGAAGCACTTGAGTATCTGAAGTGGCACTGAGGTGGAATCTTATCATATATAGTTGAGGACAGCAAATTAGGAAGAGTCTGCTTGGAAGTGCTTAAGGCTTCAGGCAGAAAGTTCCCAAGGCATTTACATTTGTCCTACTGGATACTTTAAGCGTTATTTTTGGTTTAGACTGGATAATTTCCAATTCTCTATCTCCAGATGAAGACTTTTAGGATATTGAGAAAGCAGGCATTTTGCAGGTAAGTCCCCTAACAAATCCAGTATTCAAAGAATATGGAAACCTAATCAATTTGCATAACTGCACCTATTAAATCACTCTCAAAGCAGTGATTACTTTTAGCCTTAAAAGGCTGATACTATCAACTGATAGCAGCTGATAAGAAGATAAATATTTAGATCCACCAAACCCTACATCTTGAACTCCCTTGCACTCCAGAAGGATGCCCTTCCCAGCAGACTATGCACTATTATGAGGAATAGTTGGTAGGACTCTTACTGAAGTTGGTAGGACTCTTGCTGAAGTTGGTCCTTTGAATTGATAGGAATGAAAGAATCATAATAAATTCAGAAAAAGAGATTGACTCAAGTCTAGCGATTTGTCTGCTCAATTGCAAGAATAAATCCCTTCAGCTGAGGACAATTTTCTTTTCATATTTAAATGACTGCTTAAAGTCTGCCAAATTACTACAGGAATGAGCAGTAAACCCAGTGGAAAGTGGTAACTGGTAGGAGCGGTGGTAGAGGCATACTTCTTTGTGGGAAATAATTTTTACTCTCTAAGCTATGCTGGTCAGGAATCTTTTCTATTCCTGGCAATTGAACCAGAGCCTTGAATTCTGTTCCATGCTTCTTGCAACCATTGCACTAGCATCATGTCGTCCATGGCCACTTACAGAGTGACTGACCTCATCCCTATCTTCTCAGTTGGAGTTAGGTATTAATCTGGAGTCAGTGCTTTGGAAAATCTATGTTCCCATCCACATTTTACATGCTTAAATATTTTTGTAAAAGCGGGTCCAAATTACTATGGTTTTATCTATTTGAATTGCAATTAAAAGTAACAAATACTCTTTAAAATTAAATACAATAAATTCATTTCTACAATTCTGCTGCACTTCAGACTTTCCCACAAGCTTCTGCTTCTGTTTCAATACATCATATTATTATAAGCAGGAAATGCTTTTATGTGTGCAGTGTCAAAATATATCATTTTATTTGAATCAAACATCTCTTATTTGAACCAAATAGAAGTCTGTTGACTTTTCAGATCAGGTATGTATACAATAGTATCTCAGTTAAGTGAAAACTATTAATTTACCTGACCAGGTACAAGCTCGACTAATAGGAATGAGTTAAATGTAGAGCATTTTACCCCTTTTGTCCTGATGTTTCAAATATTTGTGTATTGCATTATAGAACAGTAAAAAAAAAACCCTACAAAAGTGCCCAGAAGCATGCTGGATTTCAAAAGGTAAAGGAAGATGATGTATTTTTTTCACAGAGCTTTAAAAGCCAACTCAATCCTTTTGCATTTCAGAGCCTTTTTAAACACATGAATGGCCACAAACATGCCAGAGATCTGCTTGTGTACAGCACTATTGAAGTAAATAAGCCCTAAAGAATAGCAGAATCACAGAATAATAGGGGTTGGAAGGGACCTCTGGGGATCATCTTGACCAACATCCCTGCTAAAGCATATTCACCTAGATCAGGTTGCATAGGAACACATCCAGGTGCAACCTTATGTTTAGGTGGAACTTCCCGTGTTCTAGTTTGTGCCTGTTGCGTCTTGTCCTATCACAGGGCACCACTGAAAAGAGACTGGCTCCATCCTCTTGACACCTGTCCTTTAGATATCTTTAAGCCTTATAAGATTCTCTCTCAGTCTTCTCTTTACCAGGGTAACCAAACCCAGATCTCTCAGCCTTTCCTTGTGAAACAGATGCTTCAATCCCTTAATCACATTTGCAGCCCTCTGTTGGACTCTCTCCAGTAGTTTCCTGTCTCTCTTGAACTGGAGAGCCTGGAACTGGACACAGTACTCTAGATGGGGCCTCACTAGGGCAGAGTAGAGGCTGCCCACACTCTTCTTAATGCAACCCAGGATACCATTGGCCTTCCTGGTTACAAGAGCAGGCTGCTGGCTTATGTTTAACTTTGTCACTGGGACTCCCATGTCCTTCTCCGCAGAACTGCTTTCCAGCAGGTCAACTCCTGACCTGTACCGGTGCATGGGGTTATTCCTCCCGAGATGCAGGACCCTACACTTGTCCTTGCTGATGTTCATTAAGTTCTCCTCTGCCCAACCCTCCAGTCAGTCCAGATCTCGCTGAATGGCAGCATGGCCTTCTGATGTATCAGTCAATCTTCACAGTTTTGTATCATCAGCAAACTTGCTGAAGGTACACTCCATCCTTTCATTAGGGCCATTGATGAATATGTTGAACAAGACCTGTTACTGACCCCTGGGGAACTCCAGTAGATATAGACCGCAAAAATTTGTTTCTTTAAATAATAGCATTGCAAAAATGAGTTAGGAGTAACAAATAACATGAGAATAGAATGATGTGCTGGAAGTAAATGATGGAGCTCAAAACTTAAGGTAATCTTGTTTTTCAGAAAGCCAAATACTGAAATATGTATTTTTAAATAAAATAAAGTAGACTAGCGTGGATATAGTCAATACAGTCACAGTAATTTAAATCAAATTGCATATCTTTTATTAAATTTGATCCTATACATCTCCAATATGAAGCACCTTTCTACCCTGATTCACTGAGATTCCAAACTGGTGTAATTGAACCCTGTGATTAACAGCGGCAGACTTAGTGGCTAATCTATCCTCTGGCTGGTGAGATCATTTCGTCCATCACCAAAGTCTCTGCTCTCGGGACACAACAGTTGAAACCAAAAACTTTCAGTTTTACAATAGCTAACCCATTTAAACAGGAAGTTTATTTAATTGGCTGAATCTAATTCAGTGAAGAAAAATGAGGCACAGTAATGTATTTCTAGGTGTTGTACAAATACACAGGAAAAATCTCAGCCCTGGAGAGCTCATTTAAAGCAAGATGTTAAAAAATAAATGTAACAAATCATGAGACTAAAAACTTATGTGGCAGCATGGGTTAGCAAAGTACATGCCCTGCAGTTGTAGACTATTCAAAAGTATTTATATAAATAAATCAATATAATATCTGATTGCCCCATGACTTATGATATCACGGATGGGGTTCATCTCTCACCTACCCCTAGGCTTCTAAAAACTAAGTCTATACGTGTCACATTAAGCTCCCTTCATAAGTTAATGTAGAGAAACTGAAACCTCCTGGGAGGCAATTCATCTCACCTTTCTTAGGCATCTTGCCTATCTTCTCTCTGCTGACAATAAAGGGAGTTCTACCACTTAGAAATCTGATAAAAAAATGAGAGGAAGCCAAATTTTTTCATCTCTTTGTTTTTGGGTTTTTTTTTAATATCGTATGTTCATGCTCAACAAAGATAGTACCTAGTAGATTCTAAAACCACACACCACAATAGTTTCATAAAGTGAAATTCAAAACCCTTCTCCATTCCTTTCCTGCTATATCACTTAACATGAAAAATTCTCCTCCCTATAGCTTAGCTATCTTTTCAACGCTACCTGCATGATCCAATGTCAGACAAATGATGTAGTTGCTCTCTAATTTTAAGATCGTAAATTCCCAACTTAACTGCATGTTCAAGTGCTGGAACCCACAACTGATTATGTCTTGTTGGCAGACCTCTGAATACAGGGACTGACCAAAGAAACTAGGATAGTGCAAAGAGCACAGGTTTAACGACTCATATTGATTCATTAGATGAAATGCAAATAATCAAGTTTTGCTAAGTGGCTATTGATTCTGCACACTTTGATGTTGATTTAGATGTAACCCAGACACATAAAAATGGGAGCATGCAGAGCCAGTGACCACTTCTGCACTAACTCAAAGAACACTGACTTCTGCACCAACTCAAAACTCTGAAGTCTACATTTATTTGAAAAATCTAAACTGGAAGAAAAACATCAGGAAAGGAAATCCTCTGTTTTTGCAACATACAGACAAAAATGAGGTTGGCTACACTGAGCTGAATCAAAGCAGTATCTAGAGTTGCCAAGATGTCCAGATTTGTGCGTATCCTGTGTTTTCAGCCTCGCTGGTAATGCCAACTCTGTTTATAGGTAGAGAGGGAAGGGCAGGTTCAAATTTATTGATTTTTCATGATAAGATGACAATATAAAACGGGAAAAGTTCATAATCAATCATTCACCAATTTGAAAGGACTAGAACACACTATGGGAGCGCATCTATCAGTTACAAAGCATCTCTGTATAGTCACAATGTTTGAGCCTTGGACATGAAATGAAATCTTTTTATTCCGACATTTTAAATGTAATTGCTTTTAAGCAATTCAACATGCTAAGTTCAAGCATTCAAAAATCAAGTGAAATAAGCTGCAGGGAATCAAAGGTGATTCATGTAGTTATACTGTCAATCATTTAACAACATGGCTAGATACCTATTAGTAGAATCAACACCCTTAGACACAGACTCAATAGATCATATTTTGCAACAACAAAGCAGGTCAAACTATCATTCTAGCATGTACTTAAGTATTGAGTAATAGACTACGCTGTCATTTTATCACATCTCTAATGTGGGGCTACTATAATGGGACTTTCAGTTACAATTCCTATCATAAATACTCTTCTCATCATCTCTGCACAGATACACAATAGCATTGGCTCCCAACTTAACATTAAGTAAGAAAGATATATGGCACAGAATTAAGAAATACAATACACCAATTCTCCTGTAACTATAGTAACAAGTATCTTACTTGATCCAAAAAGCTCATGGCTACAGAATATAACCAATGGAAAGGAATAATACTGTGGAGCAGCTTCTAACACAAGACTCTCATCTGTAAACATCTGAAATTACATTAAAAAATGAGAAAAACAAAGTGATACAAGCTGCAGTCACTTCAGTGCTTATGTACTGGATTCTCACCTCCAGCATAAGCTACAGGATACTGTTCTTTGTATTGCATGGTTGGTTAGGAGTCATTCAAGTGCAAAATATTCTAAATTCTGGTTGTTAGAGGACTGAGATGTTTAAATCTTCCCATTTTGAAAAAAAAAGCAAAAAGTTTGTGCCTTTCCGTAACACAGAGAAAACATGATTATTCTAAAACAGAATAGAAATGACAGCATTCTCTCTACTGCAGCTAGAATTTGTCTCTTGGTTAAAATGTTAACTATTATTAATATGCATTTAGCAAACATTATTATGAAGGAAGTGAAAGTTTATCCTCCATATAAAGTTTTAAGGGTGCTTGCTTTCTAAGAGGGTTTTGCACCAAGAGTTATCATAAAAATCTGTTTAACATAAAGAGGATTTCTAAAATACGTTTTTCATTATATCTCCTTGAGCCTAATTTCTAGGACAATATTTTGGTACTAGCTAGCTGTTGTGTCTGACAGTTTATTGCCGCATACAAAGTTAGAACCACAGGATTATAACAAAGACTTTTATGTTCTTTGCTCTAGGTGGACACAGTTACTTCAGTATTACGTAATTTTCAAGTGTCATTGGAGGCCTTATTAGCAGTTCCTATCATTAGAGCAACCTGGGGTTCCAGAGCCATACAATTCTCTCGCTCTGACTTTTGCTCAGTGTGGCAATAACGGGGCACATCCTTCAAGCGACACAAATATAACGGCAGATGTTTTTCCACTCCATGCAAATATCAGGCAGGTGTTGTGGATCACTAGTCTCCCCTCTGGAGAAATTGCTGCTGCACAACCCCTGCCCCCTGCCATGACTTATACCCTGCAAAGCACATATTTGCTTGTGCCAATAATCCATCCAACTAGCCTCCTTCTGCAGTGCATAGAAGTTGCTTTGTGGTAATACTAGGTAGTCTTGCAGGTAGTATTTCCTCTAAGACACAAGCTCATCTGTCACAAAGAAATTGGTTCAAGTTGCTGGCAGATTCAGAGGACAAAACTGTGTCTCCTATGTTATCTCTTTTTTTTTTTTTTCACCTTTTTGTTTTCTTTCATGATTACAAAAATTAGAAGTACTCTAGTCTAAAAATGAATGTTTACCTACCAGCTTAATCATATGACTCCAAAAGCCAGATGTCTAGATATGGGCCTACACGGCTGTGCTTTAATCTGGCCTTTTTTGGTATATCTGATGAAAGAAAGGATGTCTGTTCAGGAGAAAACAATAAAAAATAAAAAATGAAACTGAATTCCATCACATTCCAGAATAGTGAGGTTCCAACTTGACTCATATCACATTAAAAAAAAAAATACTACGCCATATAATGTTGCTTTTTATAGCTGACAGTGAGTTCCATTAGACTGTAGAAGAGTCTCTGACGGAAAATGAAAATAGCCTCCCAAGGGAGTGGAAGCCCTGTACAGCATGATTTAAATGTGGCAGCTGGGTTGTGGGTGGAAATGGCGGTTTCCATTGAAAATCTGCTGCCAATATACCTCCTATGGCTAGATTTCACAGGGAAATGTGGCAGTTATCTCTCTCTGAAGTTCAGCTGCTCAGTTTTAAAAGATGCACAGACAAGAAAGGTAACAAGTCACTGGCTGAATAGTGAAAGGTCTAGAATGATGCACTGTCCAAGGACCAAACAGCAAAATTGGGAAATGGCTGAAAGTAGAAGCGTGTAACAGGAAGATGGCAAGAAGAGGAACAGATTCTTTAGATTTTAGCAATGAAAGGAAAGTTTTTAGCAAGTGTATACCTCTTCAAAGACCATATTAAATCTTTTGAATAGTTTGAGGCATTGGATGTTTAACACATGTCTCATTGGAAGTTGGTTAGCAATGTGTTAGTCACTTTTAAAAATGGTCCCTATGTATTTGGGGCAGAGATCTATAATGGGAATAGTTGTGGCAACATCAAATGTCATCACACTTACTTAACTTTAAAGTCCTTAAGTTTAAATGACTAAGTTCCTTAGTGAATAAATTCCCCAATGGTAATATGTAGGTATGTAAGACTGGGAGTCACTAAGTAAGTATGTTGACTGTGGTACATCTATGCTAAGAAATATGAAGTACTAAGAAAAGGATGTTTCAAAAATCACTTCTCTCTTTCTTATTGATATCTGCCTCTACTTGCAACTCCGACTGAAGCATCATCTTGAAAATATGACTCATAATCCAAAACAACACTTTCTAACGCAGGTACAAAAATTATGCCTATAGTACTGATGGCTACTTTATTGCTCCCTGTTTTGATACAGGCAGCGTGGTACTGCTCTATGCCTTGTTTTTTTAACAACTCAGGTTGAAACAATTGTCAAAAAAAAAAAAAAAATAAATAAAGGAAGGTCCTTTCTTTTCTTTTTGTATGGAACCCAAGCAATCTGTCATGGTTCCAAAACTGGTTCCTCTACAGGAGTCCTTTAATCACCAAACTAGTCTTTCTATGTCTTTCTCTGTTCTCTGTAAAAGAACCTCACACTCCTTTCTGTCCATAGGCTTGGCTTCAACAGTTCATCCTGGCCAATCTTTGCATGTCATGCTTTTAGTATGGTTCTGGCCTGGGAATTAACATTGTGCTTTGGACCACTCAGACTGATGGAGAAACTGAAGCAGCATTCTCATTGCTGGTCCAGGATGCACCACTAGCATAACATTTTCAGTGAAAAGTGGCGTGACTGCCAAGCTATCTATAGAAAACAGTGTTGTCCTTGCAGGTTAGTGTGAGCAGAGAATGCCTGCTGCACCTGCTGGATCAGAGGATGCTGGTGTAAGTACCTGCGGTCTGCAAATCTCAAATGTTCTGGCATGTAGAAAGCACTGAGCAGCAAAGTTTAGCTAAGCTGGCAGCACCTCTGGGCATACACAAATAGGTTTTCTATTACAAGTTTGATCAATTACAAACTTGGGATTTTTGTGGATCCTTCTCTTCAATTTCAATACCTAAGATATACTTAAATAGTGTTCTAGAAGTTTGTGCTTATATTCTGATTTGTATGTTGAAATACTTCTCATGAAAATCACAGATGTAGAAATTTTACGATGGAAAACTTTTATCTAAGTAGGTAAATGCCCTAAATGGAAGGTGGGCCAGGTATCAGAAGACATTTTGGTGTCCAAAATACCTTGAAGGTTTTGAAGGTGGGGATGATAAGCTGCATAGGTATGATGTCACTTCAAATTATCTGGCAATATTCAACTCTATTTTGTAATGTAGTCAGTAGGTAAATCTTTCCTGACTCTTCACCAGATGATTCTAAATTTCCTTATGGCTTAAAACATATGGAATTTGGTGGCTTAAGAAATAAAGAGTTTGGTATCACCTCTGTTTTGCCGACTAGTTAATAAATGTTTGTCTTTCTGGGAAGGTATTAGATTTTCTTTAACAGAATTCTACAGTAACATAATTACAAACTGCGCTGGTATAAGATGAATGAAATGATATTCCTACTTACACAAGAGATCATTTTAATTCATAGTATACATAAAAGGTAAATAAATAAATAAATAAATAAATAAAATGCTACTAGCAAATCTAAACTAATCATGATAGTTCTGTTTCTACTCAAGCTGATTCTGATTCTGATTCTACCCAGGCTGTCCACTAGACTGTCATTTCTAAATCTGACTGCCTGCTACAATTTTCAATGAGCAGTCAAAATTATAGTAGATAGAAAAAGCTAAATGTTTTCTCTGTTTCATAGTTTTGCTTAAATGCTGGCATTTTAATTGAGTGGTTCCACTTTTAGTCGATGCCATTTTAACTGTTCAGTCCTACTTCCTACATCTTTTTAATAACATAACTGGAACCAACAAGCTTGACTGCTAAGATAGGAAGTTAGCGTAGTAGTCAGAATTTATTTGCATTCTTTCTAAAAAGATATTTGTTTTATAACTGACTCAGTTTCTAAGTCTGTCTTTCTCTGTGATCTCTTAAGGTCTCAAGAGCTAAGCAAAGCCAGGCCACGTCAGTTCTGAGTATGTCAGTATTTCCAAGGAACACCTAGGTGCTGCAGAGACAGTACTATGACTCAGAAAGTACTACACTTTTCCTTGCCACTAGCACTGAAACAAATTCGCCATTGTGGAAGGGACAGAAGACTGTAAAGCTGGTAATACCTTATGTCACATGGAGTTAAAAAGAAGAGCTAAGTGTCTATGTTTTAAGAACTGCAAATGTTAATTCCAAAGCCCTGCTCATGATAAAGTCACGTGATGGCATTCTGTCAGAATTATTCCCACATTTTCAAGCAGATAAGCAATTTCTATTAATTTTTTTTTTACTTTCCATCCCAAACTCCTATGCACTATAAATTTACACTGGTAAAAAGTTGCAATGATCAGCCTTGTGAGTCAATGTGCGATTGGGAATGCATTACAACATCGTAAGCAGTATGACCTTTGGTGTCATTTGAAATCAAATATTTAATATCAGAAAATGCACTGAGGCTACCATGGTAACATTTGTGAAATATTTTAAAATTAGCAGCTGAAAATCTTTATGAGCATAAAATACAGTTGCTGTAGTAAATTGGGTGCAGAGCAGCCGTCCATCTAGTCAGGACTTTGCATCTTCTACTTCCTTTCACAAAATATGGCATACCCAGAGAATTCTCTGAGATTCAAGTTTCAAAATCAGGGTTTTTTTGTTCAGTGGCAAGCAACATGTAAATATCTGTAAGACTCATGTCAGAGAATATTCATCATATATGTTATGATTTATGACATATCCTTGTTTGAGATGACTGCATGTCCCCTTCTCCTGAAGTAGTCTTTATAGTTACTAAGAACCAACAAATAGTTAACCCTCATTGGTCATCCTGGAATAAACTGTTCCCGGCAAGATCTACATCAAAGAGGATATCAGTAATTCTAGTCCTTTATTCTTATTGTCCAGGCAAATACTCAATGACAAGAAGTTATTTGCTAATCTCTGTATAAATGAACTTTTAATATAAGAAGAATGGTCTAAGGTAAAAGGCACTGGAGTAGAATTCAGAGGCATGACTCAACTTCTGACTGTGACGCAAATTTCTTGTGTGGTAGTGGAGAGTCACGAACTGTTAGTTTACCAAGGGAGGGAATGCATTACAGCTTTCAGTTTCTATGCATAGCCACAGTGAAATTCTAACATCCAAGTGAGGTATGTCTGCTCCTCTTCTAATACCCAGAGACATGTAGGCACTTAACATACAGCAGAATTTAGACATTGTTATCTGGACTGGTATTTTCTGTAGTGGGGGAGTTCTGCCCCTGGAATTAATCACCTTAAGCCTTCTTTTTTTCTTACCAAAATACAGATTAACTCAAGTGTTTTGACTAGGTGATGATCAGAGGAGTAATCATGATCCCAGTCTTAGTTATTATCTAATCTAGAACACAGAGAAACTGAGAAATTTTTGTTTAATATCCTTTTTTTTTATTTTTTGCCAGAGGTAACTGAAGATTGATTTTACACCTCTCAGAAGACTGCTTGCTCATAAAGTTTTATAATAACACACATTGAGAGTGCCTACTTTTATAATATTATGCATTTAGAGTGCCACCTTTGCTACAGATGAAGGATCCGTTTCATTCTTCTCTAAAATGAGTGTCTATCTTCTAATACAAAGTGTTAATGGTGGGACTGGAAGCAGAGTTCTCCCTCCAAGTGACTGCTCAAAGTTACTAAACTGTATCCTTCTCTCTTCCTTTTGGACAGATTATTGTTCATAAAATAAGAATGGATCAAGAAAAGAGAATATAGACATCCTGACATCTTAACTTCCTTATAGTCGATGCAAGTTTCCAGAAGATGGGACAAATGTGTCCTAATTCCTATTGACGAAGAATACAATAGTGGGTGAGTGCCATATTTGTATAGATCACAAATTGGAGGGCTTTAAAAACATTTGTTTACACTGAAACATGCAGATAAAAGATTAGAGATGTACTAACTATGCCATGTACTTAGTATGACATAGGTATCAAGGTGCCCAAATAAATGTTTCCTTGCAGAATATCAGAAATTCCGTCAAGCTTAATGTTAAAAGTAAGTTCTACTCTGACTTCAGAGTTAGACACAAAAAAAAGGGCGGGATGATGAGGGTCTACCCTTTGGACTGAGTGACATAAAGCAGAAGTTGAACAAATGCCAGGTTTTAGCTCTAGCCTTTGTTCTCAGCATCTATTCCCCATTCACAAAGTACAGGTAAGATTTTTTCTTGGAGACATTATGAGGGTAAAAAAGAGTAGTAAGTGCATATCAATGGTGAATTTCTTTCAGGAGTATCAGTTGGACAGAAAACATTCATCTATTACTTGTTCATCCAATTTAGTGGTCTGCTCATTACTTTAAATAAAATATTAATGGCAGAGAAACCTGTCCCAGCCCTAGGGAACTGAACTTAAAAAAAGTTATTTTTAAATGGCTAGTATTGGCATTTAAAGCCAATCATATCTTAACTGGTCTCATTTGACTTTATAGTATCACAAATTTTATCATAAATTATAGATTTAGGACACAGTCCTAACTTCAATCAAAGGAATATTTTCTCTTAGGCAATATATCCCTTCTTCACACTTCCACGCATACCTGCAGTGTGGCACTGCTGGGTCTTCCCTAATAACAAAAGGACATTAGGTTCTGCAAGCCCTTTTCATGTAATAATTAAGCTTCAAGATTTTCTTGGGAAGGTGATTCAGGTGAGTAGCCAGGAAACTAACTCAGTAGGTCCACTTATCTGATTGAAGTTCTCACTGTTACAGTGTCCTAAGGTGCCTAGTGCTGAGGATGTCTTAAGGAGCAATCTACCCCTGGGCATTTGATTCTATACTGTGGATGTATTTATTTAGATTTATTATTGTCATCAAAGTTGGCTCAGGAGTAGCTCTCGTATCCCTGTCCTGAGCTGACACCACTAGAAGCAGTACTTCATATCAACCACTAACAAGAAGTGATGTCTGTGAAAGGGCTGTCTCAACTTATTGAAAAACTTCAATACAAGTCTTTAAAGACGTACTATAGTACATTTTTAGGGAAAAAAAACCAACAAGCTACTCTTTTTTTCTTACAACCTTGTTTTTGTTTTCTCATTTTCTCACTTCTTTATTTTTTGTGCTTCATTTCTCTCCTATTTCTACATAGACATCTATGTGAATTTTTCTGCTAGCATGGTCTGGTGGTTTATTTAGAACATGCAGAAGGCAGATGGACCTCCATTTCTGGTTCCTGCATATTTGAGTTGGTTTCTTATTTCCTTTGTATCCTGTCACCAGCCCAGGCAATACTTAGGATGCCTGATTCCATAAAATATGAATAGTTGAAAGAAAAAGATAACTAGAACTTTATCTTTTACTTACATGCTTTACTCTGCCTCTTTTTTTTTGATGATTCTAGCAAAGTTCAGAACATTTTCACTGAGGCACAGAATAAGGTGCAGGACGATGCTACTCTCTGATAGCACAGGTGCCACCTTCTTAAAAATAATCTATGTTATTTGCATTGGCTGGACTCTGGAGCAAAGAATAAGATTGGGTTCCCTGTCTATCCAGTTGCCACTATTCACCAGCAAATTCTCCTGCCTCCAAAGCCCTGACTTAGGATGCTCCAATCCACAGGCCTTTTGTCAACAGCACACACAGTAGCTATGCTGCTGCTCAGAAGAATTGTTGGTAGGAGGATGCAGGCAACTCCATAGAACCCTAAACCAAGTGCACAGTGTTGCTCACAGCTTTTCGGGTTTCGTGTAAGGCAAATAACCATGACTTCATTAACACTAAAATACATATTAATAAACTGATTTCTTAAATATTCCCAGATTTTTAAACTGCAAAATGTTGGGTTTTTTTACAGAAATGTTTTAAAAATAATTCAGAAATTATGGAATAGGAAAACTAGAGTTGACTCTAAGCGCAAAACTGTCTTATTGTTACAAATCAGTTAATTCTGCTCTATCCTCCAGAAAAATGTTTTGATTCAAAAAGCAAAGTTAGACTTACTCTGACATCAATGGCCATTTCACAGAATGTTATTTAAATACGAGATAAATATCAAAGACAGAGTTTTGGGCCCTGTGCTTGTAATAATCCTCTATGCTTCTGTCTACATCTCAAGATGATTTAAATTCTCTTTCTGTTTACAAGTGGAGAAACAGAGGTGTAGGGAGATGAAATGTCTTGCCCATCATGTGAGAATCAACTCTGTAGATCCTCTTTTCCATTATGAAAAGCACAAATTATCCAACCTCAAACAATTTATTTCTCTCTTAAGAGAACACAAAATTCTCAGCAAAGCTACCAGGCCAACCAAATGAATTTCTCATAGCCAAATTAAAAATGTGTAGAGCTACTTCCAGGATATTGTTGGGGAAATTATCTCCCCAGTATTAGTGGATGTTCTGCTCTTTCTTTCTTTTTTTCTTATTTTTTTTTTTTAAATTTTCTTCCCCATACTTTCTGCATGGTCTTCCTTTGTTTTCTGGCTGATGGCAACACCTCCAGACAGAACCTTCCATGAAAGACATTGTGGCTGTAAGTGGACTACTGCATGAGAAATGTGCCCAGCACCTGCCGCTTGAAAGAAAATGAGCACATCACTGCAGCAAGATACAAGCCCGGAGACCTGCTGCAGAAAACACATCCCAAATCTGCTGTTTGCTATTGCTGCACAGTTGGGCCAGCACTCTCCATGCTCCTACCTCTGATTTTATTCCCACACCATCACCTTTATTAGGCTAGTAGTCCTGGCATGTGCAGACCCAGCAATTTGCTGCCACTGAAATTGCTATTCTCAATCCAGCTGGTGGTAGGAGGACTTGAATTGTGGTTCCTTTGTACAGTCACCTCTAGACAATGGCCACTAGCATGCAGAGCCACATGCCAATTCCCGGTGTATATTTGGTTGACGTTTCAGACCCAACTTTGCACCTTTCTAATCATTAATCAACAATTGGACAAAGGATATATTGCTGAATCCAGACAGCAGCCAATACAGACCTCTAATACATTATGGATTCTCTGTCAGCACATTTATTTATTGTTTGCAGTGTTCTGTTTGAAAATCCCTATGTCCTTTCTCTTATTTTATTTATTTACTTACTTATTTCTCTTTAGCTGGATTTAAGAAAGCAGAAAAGCTGCATTTATTAACACTTTTTACAACCCCTGAATGGTGGATTACTTTATATAAAATATATTTAGAATATTATTCTTGGTATTTACCACAACTAACCAAAATGTTCAGCAAATACACCATTAAATGAAACAGAATTAAATTGCATAGGCAGCATCAGAGTACAATTTTTCCTCAGGTAAATATGGCAAATCATTTTATCACTGTTTAACACAACGATAAAGGTTGCCTATCATCTTAGAGAGAAATGAATATACATTTGTCTATACTTCCAGTATTCAGTGGGATCTTTCGCAGTATCATAAAAGTGAGCAGCAACAAGGACCTCACTGTTCTGTGGTTAGGCTTTAACACAAATGCATCAGTGGACCTCAGGTTCTGCACAGCGTGCAAGTGTGCTCTGCTATCAAATTAATGTTAAAATATGTATGTCCTGGCTTCTGATTTATAATATCATTGACAAATAGTAAAAAGGACAGGCATGCCATAAAGTTTACGGATGGAGTGATGGCATGTACAATGATGTCTCATAAAGCATAAAGGGGGAAAAGATATTTATTCTTGTGGATTCGAGAACTAAAATACAGATAGACTGGCTGCGTGCACAGAATTTTTCATAAATATCCCACAGTGCACCCTGTTGTACAGCAGCCATACATTAATTAGAGCATTCAGCAGACACTGCAATGTGTTACACTCACCCAAGTGAATCTTCATTTTTCACATGCAGGGCCTTACTAATTAAAATCAGCTTTGCAATTAAATGTGGAAAATTGTGTTAAACTTTCAAGCGTGGTTTAGAAAAAACGTATTTATTTTTAGGGTATTTTATTTTGATGCAAATGAATTCTCCATCAAAGTGAGACCAGTAAAAGGGAGGTATGAGGATTTCTCTTTTTTGTATTATAGATGCTCCTCTCAGTTGCAAGTTGCAATGCTCCACTATCTCTCTGCCAGTACCTGGCCCTGTTCCAATGCTTTTAGTGAGTGCTATCTGTCAAGGCATGAATAATACAGCCCCTAGGCTGTCGGCAGAATCCAAATGAGGCATACATCAGGAAGCAAGCACTCGACTTTAGCTCCAGAACATGCTCCTGTGAAGACAGGCAATTATTCACCCACGGCTGCAGCCATGGCAATCAAACTGGTGGGTGAAAAGGTATATGCAATGAAAAAATTTGAATAAGAAATATGGCACAACAAGCCACAGAAATTCAATAATTTTCTAATAAGAAAGAGACATTTGAGTCTTTTAATTTGGAAGTTTGGGAGGCTGAATTATTTCACTCACTCCATACTAAAATACAGATTATTAAACTACAATATATAATGCCAAGACAATACAAGGGTATGTGGAGCTTTTCCTAATCAAAACAGCAATGCCGAACTCTAAGGTGTTTATAAATTCAAATAAATCTGTTGTATGAAGTAACAAATCTCATGCTTAAAAACTGAAAGATAGTTAAAACAATTCTATCTGTATAATGTAATAGAAACAGAGACAGAAATGGTGATATTGAGAAATATGGTAGAAAATTAAAACACAATGTATTTTATAAGGTTAGGGAAGATTCATACATTATAGATCCAAACATTTTATGATCCCTCTTCATTTTTGCAACTCGCTTCTTTTTGCAAGACATTGTATCGGTGATTAATCCCTTATGAATGCAATGAGAACTGAAGAGGAGGCAAGCAAAATTCTGTGGTAGATGAAATGTTTCAGTTGGTTTATTTCCTCTGAATTCTTACTTTCAGAAATCAAATTGAAATTCATGATATAGAGAAAACTCTATCAATATTTCCATTTTAAATCTGAAGTGTTTATTATTTGGCCTTAACAATTTATCCTTTACTGAAATCTGGTGCATATTGTTTCAAGATGAAGATTGTGGTTTGCTTTCATTTCTATACAATGGCTTTTCCTGCTTTCAAATACACACTGATATATGCATTAAGAGAAACCTAAAGTAATATACACAGTGCCATGCTACCACCTTAAGATTCGTGTTAGGGTTCTTATTCGTTAGGACGCGTTTCGTTCTGAAGCATGTGGTATTTGGCAAGTGATTAATCCATTACAGAATCTCATTGCTTTTGTTGCTTGAGAAAAAAAAAGAAAACAAAACATGATGTTAAGAAGTTTTTAAAATAGGCCATTGCTTGTAACCAGTGTTTTTAAAATGAAACCTAGTTAGGATTTTTAGGATGTGTCTACATATCTATTTACATGGCAAACCATAGGCATCTATTTGGTATATGATGTGTTTAAAAAAAAAGCTACATGCATATCAATGCAGTAGGTTGTAGTATTTCTAAAACTGTCATTCACATCTAGTCGGCAAACAACACTGTCCAGTTTGTGCTCAGGTACTCTAAAGTAAATATGGGATTTACACCTGACCAGAAAACGGACTCACTTCACTTTTATGTTTGTATGCATAGAATGTAAACCTTGTTGTCTTTAAAGCTGATTAATGAAACTGGCAAAGTTTCTGCTAATTGCAATGAAAGAACACTCCAATCTATGTTTTTCCTCAGACACTTAGCTAAAAGATGTCCTGAAAACATAGTGCTGGGAACACTCTCCTGGTCTGGTTTGAGTAACTGCTACATACCCAGATTGATTGTTCACAGATAAAATTATTCAAGGATCTGGACCTAGTTTATTGTTCAAAATTAATTCATGACTCTGAAGGTATAAGAGTACTGCTCATTATTATGCTGCTATGCACAACAGACCTGAAGAGCTACCAAGTGCATAAAATAAACAGTATCATGAATGTGGCCTAGGGAGAGAGTCTGGTTTTCACTACTGACACTTGAATTCTTTCCTTGCCTCCACCACTATCTGAACGTGCCTGTGGCTTATGTTTTGGTTTTGTTTTCACATCTTTCACAACCTTTGTTTTTCTTTTTATTTTTTTAGGACTTGGTACTGCAAAGATACATGCATTGCTTTAAGTGCATGATCTCTGAGTAGTTCAGTTGGCCTCAGGTGCCTGGAAATATAAAAAACAGGTACTGAAGTCCAATCTGTGCAAACTCTTAACACTTAGGCACTGCCTCATGCTCTGCATCACAGACAGTACTAGAGGGGCCATGATAGCTTTGGGTTTCTAGATATTGCTAGCATTAAAAAAATAATAATAAAAGAGAAATAAAAATAAAATAAAATTTAAGCTACTTTGAAGAAGGTAGGCACACCACCTAACCGTGGGCACTTACCCTCAGTGCCCTAATTGGGATGTTAATCTTTCTGAACTTTCTATGCAGTCACTGGAGAGGGGTGCTTTAGCCAAGCTAATTTTAGAGATCCTATCATTCTGCTTTCAAGTGTCCAGCAGAGAAGCCCGCTCATCTTAGTTGTCTATTAGCATTTCAAACTAACAAGACAAAATTAAGCACCAAACTTAAGAGCTGAGAGCAAAGGACCGAGTCACGCAAGATTTCGCTTCAAACCAAGATTTGACACGAAAAAAATCAAAAAGGTAGAAATGATACAACCTGTTACCAGTGTTACCCTAGCTAGTATCAGTCTTCTGGTTTTAATACGTCTCAAAGGAAAAATCAACGACAGGTAAGGCCTGTTTATTTCCCTAGCTAACCCAAACATTGCAGCTCTTTCATAATTAAAAATACAATTGGGGTAAAAAACTTACGATACAACTCTCATTTAACTCCATAATATCTTATCAGCAGAATATTTCATCCTCTGAATCTGTCTGAAAATTTGAAAGGATCTTTTTACTTCAGTTCAAGTTTAATGTGGTATTTGAACATGGTTTTCGCTGTCACACTGGTATTACAAGGATAAAACTACAATGAAAAAACCTCCGAAATTCCAGAGACTTCAAGACGTTATAGAAGAAATAGATTTCTGGGGAGCTCTGACTACATCTAGTGGAAGCAAATACATTTCATTCCTAATAATGAGGCCGTCTGGTATTGTGAATGGAAAGGTCTTAACCTCATTAAAATGCTCTGTAGCTCTAAACAGAATTGAGTTAGGCATCAGCTGAGATATGCAATTCCCTGAACACATCAAATTTTTAAGACAGTCTGATTTCCTTGGAAGAAATGTTTGAGGGTCTTTCCCACGCAAATCACAAAACAAAAAAAGAAAAAGATAAATTCCTTCAGATTCTTTCTAAAACTTAAATTTAGTAGATGTTGGTTAGATTAGATAAAAAAAAATACCGCTCTAACAAAATAGAGATGTACTTTGTAAATCTCAACAAAGAACTTTGTTCTTTTCACACTAAATAAGACATATATTGGTTAAATATATTTTGATTAGCGGATTGCCAATAAGGGTGACAAGAAAACATAAAAACTCCATAAATTCTTTAGCCAGTAGAAAAAAAAAAGGAATTTTTGATGTATTTCCAATTTTTATTCTTTGCGCATCTGCCCAAAATTTCATTTAATTAACAGCTCTGAGATTCAGTCTGTTCGTGTACTGACATACCAGAATCATGTCAAGAAAGCAAAATATGGAATTAACATCTCAAAACGGCATGTAATCTTTACAAACCTCACATCTATCCCTTCCCCTCCTGCAAAAGGGTGGTTTTGCACAAGCATGGACACAAAGATCAAAGGTAGAACAATTCAGAAGAAAAGTCAGGGTTTTTTTTAAGCTAAAGAGTTCCTTTCTGTATATTTCAAGACTTACTTTTCTGAAATTTGCTTGTAAATCCCATGAAGTGTAAAGAAATGTATGTAGTTACAATCTTGTAACTAGAAAGGACATTATAATCATGTCATTTAACTGTTGACTGCTCATGAAATTTCTGAGGGAGAAGAAGTATTTGGTGCCATTCATTAATTACTGATGAGGTGTGTATGTACATGAAAAAAAATGGACAGAAGAAAACTATGGTTTGAAACGAGAAGTCGCAAGTGAATTTAAGAAGAATTATTTGCATTACTTTTCCTGAATCAGTGTTCCAATCTAACCAAATCCTTGAAATAAGCACAAAAAAAAATTACCACTTCTATGTGCGAAACAAAAGATAGGAAAGGAAATATGAACATAATTATTTTATGATTATATTGTTTAAATGTAATTCAAAGGAATTTTAATATAAGGCCTATCGCCTTTCTCGTTCTAATTTTGAACGTATTTTCTGAATTCATCCCTCAGCTTCATTCACTGATAAGAAAAAGGTGCATGAGTGGAACAACTGGCACTGAGTGAATTGACATGTCACTGTTTGGTATCTGTTTCAAATAAATGTTTTAACCACAATCTTCTCATTTCAATTTAATTCATAAAAAAAATATCCCCTCATTACAAAGCAGTTATCAGATTTGCTGTGAAATACGTGTTCTTATAAACACCACAAGTGCTTTAAAACCTGAAAAAGTCAAGAATGAAAAAAACCTCAACAGTTTCAGGAGAATTTAACACTGATTTGGACACCTCCCTCTGTACAGAAGAGAGATGGTCAAAACCTCAGCCATTTTATCTCATAAAACGAGCTGCTGTATAAAATATGTCAAATCCCACAGCATATGGGAAACATTCCTGTATTCTAGAGCTGTTAAATTTTCAAATATTGCATAAGAAATTAATGGACAAATGATTCAGGAAAGGAATGGTGTTTATATAAACGTACAATACTATTGAACATTGACATTGCAGACACAGAAATGCAAAGATTGAGCTCTAAATTATTTTGAAGCACATGTACCATGTGCAACCTTAATATATTATTAACAATAAAAAGAAAAAACATTTTCTGAAAGGAGATGTCTCTACATATCATGGTTTAGAAATTGAAGTACAGGTATTTATAACTATACTATAACATTTGAATCCTGAAGTCTTATTATCACTGATTTGTCTTAGGCTTTGACCTTTGAAACTAACCTGATCACCAAACTTAACATGTTCATTCAGTTGTAAAATACATTAAATAACAAAGTCACAATGGCACCGACATGTCAGTAAGGCCAAATTTTAATTTGCAACACAGGAGCAAGAGAACTGTATGAAAAAAAATGAGAAGATTGCCAACAAGAGCAAGCTTCCTCAGCAAAAATCTGAGATTTTGTGTGGCATTCAGAAAGAAAAAAAAAAAAAGTGAATCCAAATGGCTTCTAAAATGCCCAATTGCTAATTTTTATCATTGTTTGGTTTATGAAGGTCATGCCAGATAACTTGCTTACCAAACCTTTTTACTAAATTATGAAAAATTACATATATTACCTTCTGTGTCTTGCATATTTGCCACTAACATGACCACTGCCATCACAGCCAGGCGTAGGACAGCTGCAAAAGAGAGAGAATTAATTATATAGGTGCTGGTGTGCTGCAGAAAGATTATAGTAAAAGCAGGCAGCAGGTATTACAGAGATGGAGGGCAACAAAGACAGAAAGAGAAATCAAATAACTGAAGGGGAAAAAAAAAAAAAGAGGGGATGCTTTTTATTAGCAAGTCTCGAGGGAATTAATTTCATCAGTGCAGCAGGGCATGAGCAAACCACCAATGAACTTGAAAGTGCATTATACCCATTAAAAGGCATGAATTTTCTAAATTGCTAATGGGGATACATTTTACACTCAGAGCACTAACCTGAACAGCTCTTGTATGGCTGGTTCCACGGGAACTGCAGAGAGATGGAAAATATATAAAAATTTATCATCTATTACAAGTACCCCTCTTCTACAGAAAATTACCAGAAAGGTTGTGTAAAAGCAAGGGTCAGAATGAATCGTGCAAAGAGATTCTGGAGGATGAAGGTCACCCTGAGCAGGGCCCTTGAGTGATTTACTGAAGCAAGAGACGTACCTCGAACACCTTTGGAGCGTGTGCGATGGCGCTTCTCGTCTGCATCCACCTCCATCTGGGAATAGATTAGCAGGCAGTCAATGTTCTTATCCTGCATGCACAGACTATCAATGCACAGCCTGATACAGTCTCTCACACAATTTATTGACACTATTTTAATTCCATTGTATCCTGTAAGGGAAAGTCCACCTTACAGGGGATTTTTAGGATCTTTATGTTTATTTAAAAACAGAAAACGTGGTAATTTCTGCTTAGAGCAGTCTTTTTGCATGTCCTGCTTTCATAGTAAATTGTGTGCAGTTAAATGCTGGTTCCTCTTTTTGAAGAGACTTTTCAGACACAAAACCCTGATTACTCTCATATATTCTGAAACGGGGATTCAACAGATTTCTATACAATTTAAAACTAAAGTCAAGGGGTTGCACACCATAGGTCGCTTTCTAACCAGATACTTTGCAGTGGGAAAGAGAGGAACGAATAATGATTGAAAATGAGATAGAGTCCTCATTAGAACGTCAAAGATTTCGTAACGTTTAATATGACATTAGGACCTTTGCCAATGTGTCTAATTGTTTAGATGTGTTTTTCAAGTTTCAGGAACGTGCTTACTTGCTACATATGGCTTAATCTTTACCTTCATTTTATGAACACCATGCCTATCCGATGTAGCTTTCTATGCGATAATAAATACATAGCAATCTCAAATATTTACCAGACTTGGGCAAAGGCTGTAGATTAGATCTTGGAAAGTATCATAAACACACTACCATAGGGCCACATAGTTTCTGCTGATCTTCCATGTACTAACTATTATCACCAGACATTCAAAGGTAAACTGTATAGGCTAGCTGGAGTTTACAATTTTGAGCACCACAGGCAGATTACACTGGACTGTGTTGGGAGACTGTGTCAGGGAATACGTATGCAGTATCTGTATCATCAGCTTCTTTGGATGTGGAAGAACAAGATGACAAGCTGGATCTGCATTATTTCATACATAGAGATGATATTGTAAAGAAATAGGAAGCCCAGAAATCCACCATGGGATTCTAATTCCCCTCTACCCTAAGGAAAATAAATAAATCACTGGTTTATAGCAATATCCTTGACTGATACCTGGTAAAAATGTCACACATCTCATGTGAAAACATGGTAACAGGTCCAAGTGACTTGCAGCTGACCTTTCAATCAGCTAGCTTTCTTTGGTCAGTACCTTAACAAAGATGATGTGAGAAGTAACCATCAAGGAAGAAATTAAGGGGTGCTTATACAGAGCTCCCTCAGTAAACTACCTGAGGAGGAAAGAGTCAGCACAACAAAATTTGTGGATGATAGGGTTTTGACAGAAAGAAAGGGCGACTCTCACAAGGCTCTGCTGATATAGTTCTGCTTCTTGGTAGTCATCATCTCTTTCCTGGTAGTATGATTTATTCCACACTAAAGGGATGATCTAAAATAAAGAGATATTACAAAAGCTAATACAGCACCAGCCTCTATTAGGGGGTTTCAATGTAGTCTTCTGATAGGGACTTTTGCATCACTTTAAGTGTGTTTCACTTTTAAATCAAGACACCCACATGTAGCTGTGTGTGCATTAGAAGTGCAGGTTTCTATCATCATCAACCAACAGTGCTCTCTCAGGTACCGTAAGGTATCCCATCAAGCCTACAATTGCCAGTTCAGAAATGTACAGAAGGGTATAGGCAGGTCCTTTGCCAACCCTACCAACCCTGGGTAGATGTTTCAGGTATCCTCTGGCATTAGAAATGGCACCAGCTGCCTGTGCTTTGGCAACAAATCTCACCCCTAGTTAACACAGCCACCCGAGATCGAGGAACAATTCCTCGGATCAGCTACTAGGTATTAATTCAGGCTGGATAGAATTACTTACTCTCTAGACACCTTTGCTCATACGGTCCAGCTCTCCATTTACTATAGCATGAGACAGCTGCTATGCCTGCAGATAACTACTACAGGTACCTAAACTGGATCTTAAACTTTAACCTACCCACAGTGTCTGTCCTATACCTTGGGTCACACTCTAGCTGGCTTCTCAGCTCCTAAGATTTGATATGTATTTGAGGCTTTTTAAGTTGCCATATCAAAGCACAAATCAGCATTTCTGGAATATAAAAATTACCCACTAGAGGATGATACTCTTTTCATTTTACTAATAAGAAAACAGTACATTGTGCTACTCTGCAACTCTTGCAATGTGTAAGAACTTGACAGGAGACCAGAAGTGGAGCTACTTGATCTTCAACCTAGTATGTTTTTAAAAAAGCTTGATAAACACTATTTAGCATCATTTGTCACCACTGAAAAATCTGCTGAAAGAACTATTATGATCATAACCTGGAAATGCTGCTCCAGTTGTTATGACAGTCTATGTAAATTTAGATGGAGCAAACTACAAAACAGATTTGCCTGTCTTTCTAAACCAAGGTAAGCATTTCAATTCAAGTATGTTGTGGGTACACTTTTAACTACACTGACAGTCAAAGAAGGAATCACTAAGCTGGAAAAGCCCCTATAGGATCCACATAATCCAAATCCAGAAGTAGGTCAAAGAACTGAAAAAAGATTGTAAATGCTGTAGGCACGCAGTGTTATTCTAAATGTTGTTGCGTATCATACATAGCCTGCTGCTTCTTCAGAAAGGCACAGATCTACCTGTCTTTGTGACCTAGATGCTCTGTCATATATGGCAATGTGTGACTTGGATGCTCTAGGACACATTAAACAATGGGAGGTCCAGAGAAAGGAAATGTGGATCTTAATTGCTAAAAAGAAGTTCACTTCAGTAGTTCTACTTTATTCGTGACCTTTATGTTAACACTTCTGCAAAATGCTGATTCACTGCTGTGGAGAAGAGCTTGTGGACATTGAGGACAAGCTGGCTAGAGTTAGTTTTAGCCTGGCATCTAAGAGCAAAGACCTAAAAGATTCATATATGAAAGCAAAGAGCAAGGTATCAGGAGTAGGAAGAGAAGAAGTTCTTAACCTGGCTACAAAGAGAAGCTCCAGACATGAAAAAGGAAAGATCTAAGCTCGTAATTCTGATAATGATGATGATAATAATAACAACAATAATAAAGGTGTTGGTAAAAATTAAACCTGTAATTCATAATTGAAAATAATCAAATTCTTGGATATGCCTTATTTAGGGATGATTGGCAGAGAGATGTAGAGCTATCAACTCTGTACCAATGTTACGTGCATTAGTGATATCGAAGCTTTAGAAACAAGATCTTGGTACAAATTTAAAATAGCCCTGTGTGGTCACCTACATTCAGGCAATTAAGACTTGTCTTACTGTGCAGAATTTGATCCCAATAACCAATACACACATGCAAACATGAACACAAGGTGCTTTAAAATTGTCAGTATATGAAAGCTGGAAAGTATTATGAGCCAAACTGAATAGAAGCAAATCATAACATAAAATGACTAGGATTAGCAATAGTTTAAAAACACGTCATGAAATGCAGAAAAAAAAAAAAAAAAAAAGGGCAAAAACACAAAAGGATTCACTAAAAAAATAGGGGAAAAAAAAAAAAAAGAAAAAAAAAAAAAAAAAAAGTGCATAATCACAGAAGGATTCACTAATAAAATAGGGGAAAAAAAAGAAAAAGAAAAAAAAAAGAAAGGTAATAAACCCCTTTTCAACAATTCAAAGCTTAAACAAATGACTTGTAGTTCATGAGAATTAAAAAATAATTCATATTCATGTATGCACATATAGAGTAGTTTACTAGTAAACATAAACTATCAACAAGGAGAACTAAAAATATGAGTGAAAACCAAATGTTGAACAAGAAACACGGGAATAATGTTACTATATTAACATATTACTTAAACATATTTGGAAGAAATTTTTTTTTTTTTTAATATTTGGAGATAATTAATAGCTAGTATTAATAACCAACGAGAAAAGTTTCAAAAAGCAGCTATATGTTATTTTGAAATCTAAATCCCAGATAACATTTATCCTCCAAAAATTAACACAGCCTGAGAGTTCTCCAAGACATTGCTGTTGATATGTAACAAACCTGGAACACTTCAGAAATGCTAGAGAACTTGACAAAAAATCTGAAAAAAGTGTACTTAGAACTGTTTAAATTTATCTTTTAAGTGCTGAGAGGATGGTGTGGCTCACTGAGTTAATCTTCCTGACATTGACCCTTAGTGATATCAAACAAAAGCTGATACAGGGTACGAGATGATGATGTAATTAGCACCAGTCAACACTTTATAATGGAAAATCTGTAACCGAACCCACTTGAAACTGCTCCTTGATGTTACTTTTAAATTTGTTGAAAAAGGCAACTATGTTAGGATATCGTATATTTAGACACCTTTTACATATTTTGCTTTCTCTTACTGAACATTAGACAATAAAATGAGCACTTCATAAAATCTGCATATTTATAACAGTAAACAGAAAAAAAATATATACTTTCTATAAAAATTATTTTCTTTAAAATACTAATTGTACATTAAAAAAAAAGACTTTCTAATATAATCCCACAGGTATATGTTTTAGTCCTATAAAAATCAATATCTTCACTAGAAATCTGGAAGATTATATGCTACTGGAATACGCAGATAACACAGAAATTAATGGAGCGATAAACTATGTTGGACACAGGCCAGTTACATATACTGGCCTGCGTCATTTGGCAGATTTGACTTGTGAAGAACATGCCAATTCCAAGGTCCTGTATCTATGAACAAAGAACATGAGCCATGATTGAAAGACCAAAGGTCATAATCTGTAAGGCAATAACAGTGCAAAGAATCTGGACCGCCAGATGAGCACAAGCAATTTCTGCGCTGCTGTAGCTGAAGGGTAGAATGTGATCCGTAGCTGCACAACCTTTAAGGCTGTATTAATTTTCCAGAAAACCACTGAAGTATTCGGATATGGTCAGCAACTTTTAAGAATAGAGGGCAAGTTTTCATCAGGATGTTATCTATTTTTCTGCTAGCTTGTCAGATACTCTTGTAGTCCTCAGGTTTTTAAAGCATATAGATTTAAGGCTATGAGTCTCATCACAGACTTACGAGAGACCAAGCTCCCAAAAGTTTTGCATTCAGCACTGCTCTCCCCACTCTCCCTATGTCTAGATATGCTCACATAACTACCATATGGACTTCCTCAGGGCTGCCAACTGTGAGGGATCCAGAGCTTTAGGCTCCTTTCCAGGACAAATGGCGATTTTTGCTCCCTCGTGGGGAGATAGTTCAGCATTTTCTTCCCTTGCAGGCAGGTAGTCCTGAAAATTATCATTCTTGTTAAAATTCTCAGGGTATCTGAATTTCCTGCTAGGGGCATGGAGACTGCAAAGTTCAGCTCCAAGCTCAAAAATGTCCAGCTCAGACAGTGCTTGCTTAGTGAATTATTCTGGTTTCCCTCTAGCCATGATGTATCAGAAGTCTAGAAAGCCATCAATGAGTCAAAAGACTTAGATATGGACTTCCAGATTTTTTCATTCATGATTTTTTCCATATCTGAATTTCTTCAAATCCAAAAAATGGATTCTCAGCTATGCTCAGAAATTATTCAATGTTTGCTGAGGAAGAGCATTCACTATCTATACTACGCAAAGGCAGATGACCATTTTTGACCTCAAAACTCTATGACAAGTACCGGTAAAAGTAAGAATTACTGCATAATTGTTATTGTCAATCAAGTATGTTTCTAAAATGATTAAAAATCTTCCTTTACCCTAATAAGTAGTATTAGATGTACTTATATTGTGCTAGAAGTAAAATGTTCAGAGACAAAAATTCTGACTTCTTGAAAATGTAGTGAGTTGATTATATAAAAAAAGTTGCAGTATAAAATTTATTTCCTTGTGACTGTCAAGTAACTCAGTAGTGGAAAATTTTCAGCCAGCCATGATGCAAGATTCAACTTTCTACAGGTAAGATTCCTATACTACTTTTATAGCCAAGGTTTGCTCAGTACTTATTTTCATAACTTAAAAAATCTTTCTTCTGTGTGAAACTTAAAATGAAAGGGTTTTAGGATTTATTTTTTTTAAATCTAGTACCTCGAAGAATGAAACAAAATCTGTCAAAAGTATTTCCCACAGTTAAAATGTTTCTATATTCTCATAGTCAAATAAACATGACATGGAAAATGACAATTTATGTGAGCAGTGTATCCTATGTTACAGTAGCACTTTGTGCAATCTTCCTAAAAAAAATGTAAACTGACCTTCTGCTCTTCTCAGAAAATATCAAGCAAATCCAAATTCTAACATACTTTTTTTCCTCATGTCCATGTATTCCAAAAGCAATTCATTTTCTAATAATGACATTTGTCGAGTATGGTTCCTGATAATCTGAAGAATATTATATAAGCTGGATACATTTCGTGAAACACTACTGAATCAATTTGGTGAATGGGACATTTATCAATTTACCAAATTGCTTCAATAGGTCCCCAAATATCTCTGCGCTTTATTACATGCTTTTCACTACATGAGTCAATAACTATACTCTTTCAGCATACTGACCTCCACTTTCAAATAATAAAAGACAATCAAATCACAACTGGAAACACTACTGCATAGAATAAATAAGAAAATAATATCCTAGTTTTAAGCTGAAAGGACAGGAAAGTCAATGTAGAGTTTCCTACTCAAGTTACTGAGGTTTCTTTCTTTTGCACTTACTGATGCAACTTTTATGACAATATGCTCCCAGCAGATCTTCCTCTCACCTAAGCGTCAGCAGGTTAGACCAAACCCGAACTGAAAAGAACACTTGACCCTTCATTTATGCCTTACTAATCACAGTCTTGTAAATTAATTGAGTCTAGGATAAAATGACTGCATTTGTTGATGCAGGGAGAGCTGTAGATGTCATTTACCTCAACTTTAACAAGGCTTTTGACACGGCATGGTATCCCATTATGACTGTATTTGTGTAGTCAGTTCTTTAAAATTAGTTCTTAGTATTTCGATCCTCTCAATCAAACGGCACCTATTACTGCTCTTAACAGAGTGGAATAACATTCAGGATCTTGGTTTTGTCAGAAAATCTGTATGATTACTTAATATGATTACTTAATGATCTGTATGATATACTTAATATGCTTGTTTCTGATTATGAGATCTACAAGACAAAAGAGAGACAAAACTGCAGTATAGAAAGTTACTCTAAGAAGTTACTGGAGTGCTTAAGGACAAGTCAGGCAGAAGGGAAAGCAATTTCTCCGTCTTTTCAGACCCTTCCCCCCACAAACCCAGGTGTCTTCTTGCATGGTTATCTGAAATGTAGTTCAAATATTTTATAGCACCCTTTCCAGTAAAAAGGCAAACTTTATAAAAGAGTTATCATATTTGAATCTTGCCCTCAGGAAAACACTAGCATCCAACCAGGCCCTCTTAAAGTAGAGTTCCAGAGGGAACTCTATAATGATAAAAGTTACAAGTTGAGGGTACATATTGCAAAGCAACCGAACACGTACATGGACAAATCAATGACTAGAATATAAATTACTCCTTTGTCCTCATCCACTTGTGAGGAACACACAGAGCTTTTATTAATATCAAGGAGAGTCCTTCTTGTAGAACAATAGGAGAATATATCCTCAGGACTTGTTCTCAAACTTTGAGTAGGAGTCATTATTCTGCTATAATACACAGAGGGAATCCAATCCTTACATTTTCAGATGAACAGTCCAGCCAAATCAGTAAATGCAGGCCAGAACAAGGAGAATATTGGTTAAACTCACAAGTTCACCATATATTCTTTTTTTGGGGAAATACATTTGGGATTCATTGACTTATTCTGGAGGGAAGGCAGGAAACTCTTTCAAATATTTCTCATTGGCTTCTACTAGAGTGGAAAAGACTGAAAGTGCACACAGCTCATTTGAGCATCATTCTCTTATTACTATTTTTACATTCTTAGATATGAGGAATGAGAAAGTAGCATGAAAATTAAAGGAAAGAAGAAATATCACTGAACCTACAGCACTTCCTTCCTAGGAGAGAAGATATCCTTTCATCAGTCTGGCTCCTTAAAGATGGTTTGGATATGCTCAGTGAGTAGCCTTAGGGACATAAGCTGTAGTAGAACTACAACTTCCACCTGGAAGTAGAGATCCAGAATATGTCCACACAGTTGAGCAACTCAAATCACCCTAATTTCCCAATGTTTTGTAAGCCACTAAAATGTTTAGTATTGTCTTCAAAACACCTTTGGGACATAAGCTGTAGTAGAACTAGAACTTCCATCTGGAAGAAGAGATCCAGAATACATCCACATAGCTGAGCAACTGAAATCACCCTAATTTCCCAATGTTTTGTAAGCCATTAAAATATTTAGCATTGTTTTCAAAACACTTGGAAACACTCATAGCATTAGATGCCAGGTCCTAGTATCTAATTTTACATCTCTTATCTCTGCCCTAGCCTGTGCTTTCTCATGCATCTGTGAAGAAAGGCCAGCACAACTGTGAAGACGAAGTGCAACCACACCGTCCTTCTTTAACCAGTCCTCAAGTGTGGTGCTGCATCAGGCTGCTGCTGTGTGAGTGGTCAGGATGGTGAGTGCCAGTGGATGTTAACAGCACCCTGCAACACTGAAGTCTCAAGAGCTTACAAGTCAGTCCCGTTGATTCCCTCCCCTGTCGCCATTTATAAGCATTTCTGACTGGAGAGGTATTTATGTTTCATTCTTCATAAAAGAAAAAGTGCTGTAAAAGTTTTAGTGTTTCTATTACAGTTCTTATTTTGGTCATATAGGTTCAAACAAGGATTCATGCTTCCTTGCATTAGACACAGACATTTAGGGAAAGCAGTCTCTGATCCAAAGGCCTTAAAATAAGAAAAAAAATAAAGCAGAAGAGACATTAGATCTATATACATCTACATAGCAGTCATCAAAGCAGTCAGAAGCAGCACTGATTACAGCTGAATGTAAAAACTATAGTAAGAATCAGAAAATAAATATAGATAAATATTTTTGGACTTAAGAGAACCATAATTTCCTTGTTGTCATGAACAGAATCATATCATGCTATTTGAAGTGGAGGATAAGAAACTTAAACCTTTAGGAACTTCAAGAAATTAGATTTCTTGAACATTATTTTCTATATTGTTGGCAATTCTGAAGCAAATTTGCACCAAAGTCAATGAATTTGCAGCATATTTTAGACATTTGGTGGCAAAGGGCTACATCCATAAAAAGCAAGACATTATGATATTTTTTATCCAATAGTCTAGCACTTGTTAGTTACACTTAGAATGATTTAAAAAATGTGGCTTTCCAGTCCTGCTGTGTTCTGAAACTAGCCAAACCCATGTGAAGAATTTCTCATTCACTGTATTTTAAGGTAGTTTGGGATGAACTGTCACCATCCTCACTGGATTATGAAGGTGTCTTTCACAGAATAAAGATTAAATATTAATCTATTTACTTGGACTTAGAAATCACCTAGCCACTAAATTATTGAGTCAATCTGCTCTTCTGAGTGAATATCTAAATGCTTCAGATGAACACTTTGGGAAGGAGATAAACTCCAAAATATATCGTAGTCTGGTGGCTACAGTACTTCTAAGGGAGAAGAAGTCTGGCCCAGAGATTTGGCTTTAAAACTGGATCATCCTTCTCACTTTTCCTTGAGATACAAAGATTCCAGATTTCTTTTGGTTTCATTACTGACATTTGATGACTCAATGTTCTAGTTCAAATAAAAAGATTTGTTTCAACTTGAAGCAAACATTACTAACATTTATTTTTGGTCAAACCAAACTTTAGCATATTTTTTTTGGCTACTGAATTGAAAAAACAATTTGTTGATATATCTATATCAAAGAAACAACCTTTTTAGTTCCAACATCTCAAAGCTGACCCAAGCCTAAACTTGGGTATGAGGATAGAAAAGGTTCTGCAGAAAAAGGAAGAGGAAGAAGGCGTGACACAGACAGCTTGTAGAGTTTTATGGTCTTAAAACAGAGGAGCAAGGGGATAAAAAGGGCCCAGTTGAGTTTAAACGGTTGGCTGGTCAGTATGCTTCTCTGGCCATGCCCCACTCCTAACCAGCACAGTCTCTGTCCCATCTTCATATTAAATTCCTTTCTAACTCTTTCCTGGGTGAGGGCTCTCCATTCTGTCTGTGTGTGCATACGTGTGTGTGCACCTGTGTGTGCAGGGGTGCGAGTGCAGCAAGGGGGGGTCAGACCTTGACTTGGGAGGATCCATGTGTCTGTGGTACCAGCAACAAAAGAGAGCATGGCTGCAAGGTTGAGTGTGAACACTAGTAACGATCAAGCTAGATGAAACTCTGAGAAGGTGAAGTGTCCTGGGACCAGAGGGTTGAGAGAGTCCCTAAGGTCCAGCTCTGGGTGTGAGAGTGCCCATGTGTCTCTGTGGAGGAGAGCATGGAGCTTGGCTAAGGGCTCTGCACGGATTCAATCGGCTGTGTGTGTGTGTGTGTGTGTGCCATGTTGGTGACTGATGGTCTGCACCAGCACCTGGAGCAGGGCTGCAGCCTGGACGGTCCTGTGTCCAGAGGCCAGTAACTGGAGAGACTGGGATCCAGGGGCAGCTCCTGAGCAGACAGTGTCTGAAACCAGCTGCTGGAGGGATCCAGTGCATATATATATGGAGAGAAACATACATTCTCACTAGTGACCCTCCAACCTACTCAGTCAGAGACAATAGGATGAGGTTTTTGGTGATATCTGTGTTCACATGAATGCTTTGAGTGTCTGTCTGGGATCTGCATGACCAGTCATGTACGTATGTATTTATGTATCCAGGTACATTGTGTACATATGCCTATAGGGAATGTATCTTCAGCCTTGCTATGGGTTGGACTCACGGATACAGAGCAGCAGCAGCCTTGCCTCTCTTCAAGCTATTGGATCCATCATGATTTATTTTTTCTCTCAAACTGTTCCCAAATACAGTGTGTTGAAAAGTGACATGTATATGGCATCCAAAAGGTTACTTTCCTAATTCTGAAATGTGGCAATTTGTTATATTTTATACACAACCAAAGGCAAAAAAATAATTCTGCTCACAGCAGACTTAAATTTATGTATTGTGGAAGGAAATTGGTGAGAAGAGGGTTTTAAAAGAGAAAACGTATTAGAAAATTTTTAGTTTTAGAAATTGAGAAGTCAGTAAGACTTACTCAAATCTAAAGAGTTAAATTTCACTGACATGAAGAAACCAAAAGGGATTTAACAAAAGATTATGAAATCGTTTCCATTTTTCACATCCACTGCATGCCAATGGTACAGGTCCAAACTCCTCTAACACTGGGGCATGATGCTGCGGGAAACAGTCTTGGCAAACAGCAACTAAGCTAAACATGAGTTCAAGTTACAGAGCAATGCTAGCACATAGCCTTCCCTATTTCTTGCAATCTAGCCCTGTAACTTCTGGGATTTTTTTCCTTCTAGACTCCTGAGCAGTATCTAACATCTCGTAGAACACGAACGCGTGGCATGTGCAACTTCAAGTCTTTTTTACAACGGATCAAGTTAAATCCACTTAAACCAGAACTGATGACAACTTCGCTGTGTTTACCGTTCTGATGACAGGAAAACTGCTTGTACGGGCCTGATATTTTCTTTCTGGAAAAACAGACATTAAAATGAAATGTTTTGCAAGCTAGAAATAGTTCTGAGGTGTTCTGAGATACCATCTCTGATAGGCTTATGTGACCTCTTTCATTACCAGATTGCTGGGGAAGTGATCTTGGTTTGTAGTCATCAATGGCTGTTGCTCAGGGTCATAATCCATAAGAGTGTTAACTTTTCCATTCCATAATCCACCAATTCAAAAAACCCCAACTGCTGCGGGTTATCACAGGACTCATAAGTAACGCTGTTGGGCTTCAAATCCACTAGCTTAGGGAAGGCACGCAAGGCAGGAGTACAGTCTCTATAAAGACAGTCTAGTTCCACCTTTGATATACATCTGCAACTTGTGCTGACATTAACTGCCCATGGTGACATTAACATCCTGAGGTGTAATATGCTCCAAAAGACAGGTTTACTGTTAACTTACAGGATTTAACATTAAAAACTGGTTTCACAGAGGTCTGTTCTGAACAAGCACCAATACCTGAATACACCTTTACTTCATGTAAATCTTATAAGTATATATAATAGTCTTTTGCGTACAGCACATCCACTGAAAGTTTCCACAGTCCTATTTGTCTAAGATTTTGTGTCTATTTTTCTATAAGCACATATTTTATTAGCTGAAATGTAACTACTTTCAAAGGGCCATAACCCAGTCTTTTCTGTAACTCTCATACAATGTATTAGCATTACACATTTTTAAATTGTCATTAAAATCCTAGGAGAATGAAGAACAAATATGGGACACTTTAATAACCTGCACCAATATCAAGGAACATGTAGTACAGTACCTATCATCATACACAGAAATAAGACCACACAATAAAAAGCCAAAGCATATTCATGGAAATTCAGGTCAAAGCGATCATAACTTTGGCTTTAAATTTGAATGGCCTAATGGCTGTAATCACAGTCACGCTGTGTTTTAACCTCTTTGTTAGCTTGAATCACCCACATTCACATCAGGCCTAGAGGCCGTTTGATGGAGAAAAACCTCCCAGAGCTGGGCCCGGCAAACTGCTTGGAAAGACAGCGCACAGTTCTGCAGAAACATAAAGTCGCTGACTTGTTCCCACAATTCAGCCAAAAGTAGAGGTGAAGAGATGTAAACCAAAAGATCATTACTGAAAATGAGAGGGGAGAAAAAAAGACTTCAACTGTTCCATTTTACTTGGCAAACTTCACTTCCAGTTCAGCCACAGTAAGCGGTAGGCTCACTCTGCCCTCCTTTCAAGAGGGAATGGGATTTTTGAAGTGAAAATATGATGTCTGTTTGTGAATCTTGTGCGGGTTTTTAATTGGGTTGGGGTTTAACCCTCCACAACTTACCTGCATTATCTGAGACTGCAATTAAATTGTGTAGTCTGTTAGTTTATCTTGGACTGATTCACCCTTTAAAATGGAATGCATACAAATACATGTTTTTCTGAATCCATGAAGAAAATAGATCAGCTTTGGATAAGTAGTTTAAACATATTTAGTACTGTCATGTGTTCTGTTTTTTTTACTGAGAAGCACAAACAGATATGTATGATTTAAGATGCCTATGATGGGATTTTTCACAAGCCAAGTCACCACTTCCACAAATGGATATTAGTGAGTCTAAGTATGCCACAACATACACACACTGTCTAGGCAGACAAATTAATCTGCCTAGAAAAAACAGGATACTGGATTTAAAAATCTGCTTTCTAGTAACCAAAACTTAAAAATACACTACAAATAATTCATGTGCTAAAGTTTGTTGATCCAGTATAGCATCCACTGTAGACAACACTAGTATCTTCACTGACACTGAATCAGACTGATAGTTACTGAAGATGACTGTTAAGCATTTCAAAACACAACAGATCAAGGCACCACATGAAAAAATGGAAGTGCTAGTAAAAAGATGGGACTCAGGTTTAAGGTTCTGACTAGACCCAATTAAACATAACCTAACTCTAGTGGATATGTATTATGCAAAAGACAACTATTTCAAGCAAAGAAAGAGGAAACATTTATTAATTATATATTCTTTTCAGTTCTAAAAGCGCCCATGTAGGCCTTGCAGCTTAGTAAATTACCAGTCTTCACATCGAAAGCAGAATAGTATAAAAACTCCTCTTATTCTGATAAAACTAGCTAATGGCTGTTGCTATTAAGTAAACAAACTAGGATCCCTTCTTTCCCATTCATTACTTCACAACAATAAAAGCTCATCTTTGGTTTTAAGCTTTGCCTAATTGCAGAGATGGTGTGGGTACTACTTCAGAACTACATGATATCAGAAATGTTTGTTGCTATTAGTGTGCAGATCATTATGCTTATCAAAAGGTATGTTATAAATAGCTTATAGCTATTAGAAATGCAACAATTAGCTGATAAATTAATAAGACAGACAAGCAAAATATCAATCACAGCACTGCTAACATAATTAGCATAAATTAAAGATTACTGCAGCTGTTGCATAAAACAAGAGCACCTACTTCAGTTGTTCAATAACTTGCATACTTTCAACACTAAAGCTATACTACACAATGCTCAAAAGACAAAGAAAAAGAGACCAGAAGAAAATAATAATGAATATTCATTGGTAATTCTCTGCCCAAGATTTGTTTATAGCAAGTTCTGGAGCAAAAAATTAAAAAATAGCAGAAAAAAAAAAAAAGAAAAAAGCTCAGATGTATGGGAATTTGCAGCTTAACATGAGCAGCAAAACCCCGAGTATCTTCCTAGGACAGAGATGACAGCAAGTGTTGTGATAACTGTTGCATAGTGACCTAGTGTCCTTTACAAATGTTGTATTAAAGCAGGCCTGTTATTATCAGCCTAGTTGCAATTTCAGTGTTAGCATGAATTTTGGAATATAATTAAGCTGGCATAATCAGTGTCCCTTTAACTCCTGGAATGAAAGGTCAGTCTGGAAGGCTTTTTATTTTAATTTCTTAATATATATTTATTATTTTTTCCATTTTCTTTCTTTTCTTGCCACTGCTATGACATCGGAGAACCTGTAAATTCTATTAGTATAAGCAGAGATTTTTTTAAAGCAAATCGAAAATGCACATTTATTCCTAACAAGGCACAAAAGACACTTCCTGCTTCAGAAGCTTATGCTCTCTGAAACAATTTTAAGAACTAGAAAGAATTTAGCCAATGTTAAATAATTCAAAGCGGTCAAACAAGACTAGATTGGTAGAACTGCCCATATTCTGCCCTCCGTTAAAATTTGCCTTCTGACTTAAGTTAATACAGTTATTCAGATGACAGTGAGAGAGAATCTGATTAATTCTGTTCATGTTTGAATGATACCAGGATCAAGAATGAAAACCAAGACTTTCAAAATTAGGTCTCTGCATCCTTAATGTCAGTTCTGTGACATACTCTCCTATTATACCACCAGCCACACAAGACCAATGGTGTAAAGACTTTATCTCCTTGATTCATGTTGTAAAGATGGGAAACTGCATCGTTAGATTTTATTTTGACAACTAGGTGAAAGGATTGAAGTGAATTCTGCATAAAAAGAGTTCTCTTTTCATCCCTGAGTAACGGAGATAAACCTAAGAAGATTTATAGAAGTATGTATGTGTATTATTTTACACACACTTTGAAAGAGTTGATCTGATGCAGGACAAAGTCAGGGTTGGACTGTTCAGGTGCTTCCCTATTTTCTGGGCTTCTTTGCTTCTCAAATTCCATGTTAAATCCTTAACATGAAATTTAGGATCTGAGGCAGCATTTCTGAGGAGACAATATACTTTTAATACAGTTATTATGCTGTCTGGGTGAGAGAATGTTTCTTGGCAAATGCAAAGAAAGTCATTTATGAAGAAAAGGCATTCTGGCTCCCAAAGACATTGAAACAGGATGTCCAAAGTTCTGTCTGTTCTTTCCACCTATGGGAAAGGAACAGTGCCAGCAACAGGAGGGGAATCTGTCTTTACAAAATTTGCAACAGTAAAAAGGCTTAGTGCTTCTCATTTTTTGTGATTTTGTGAAGATGTAGCAACCTTTTTGCGTGAACCAGTGGCTTACGTGTCTGCAGAAGACCTTCAGATTAAAAAAGGTCACAATTTGTTCAAAGACTTATCAAAATAATTAAACAAATACCAGACATTATAAAGGTACAATGCAAAGTTCTTTCTCTGAGATGTACATCCCTAAAGTTGATACACAACACAGATATCACGTAACAATATTACATACACAAAAAACTGAAACTTGCATGCAAACTCAGACATTTTAAATATGTATTCATAAATGTAGATGTACAAATGAAACTGTTAAAAATATCTGAAAATGTGTCATCTGCCTAACAGAATACAAAGATACACCCCACCTGTGTGCTGAAAGTCATGCATGATCGTGCTCTATGATATTAGACGGTATTGGCCTACGACACAATCTAATATGCAGATCATGTCGTGTCCCACTGACGTAAAAACAAAAAGAAAGATATTTATTTGTTTAGAATGTAAGCCTTCTGGAGCAAGGCATATATTTGTACAGCTTTTGGCAACATAAAGTTCTGGGTTGTGATTACAGCCCATATGCCCTATAGTACTACAAGTAATATAAGTAATAGCATGTGCACGTAATCAAGTGTTTTCAAAGCTGAGCAGAGATGTTTAGCCTAACAGTGGCCTAACACCAAGGAAACAAGGTAGGTAATGTATATCTCAGAAGTACTTTACATGAAAGCAATTTACTGTTTTAGAATCATAGAATTATAGAATTGTCAGGGTTGGAAGGGATCTCAAAGATCATCTAGTTCCAACCTCCCTGCCATGGGCAGGGACACCTCACACTAGACCAGGTTACCCAAAGCCCCATCCAACCTGGCCTTAAAAACTTCCAGCGATGGGGCTTCCATCACCTCTCTGGGCAACCTGTTCCAGTGTCTCACCACCCTCCTGGTGAAGAACTTCTTCCTAACATCCAATCTAAATCTGCCCTCCTCTAGTTTGGATCTATTCCCCCTTGTCCTATCACTACCCTACAGAGAAAATCCCAAGAAGCAAAAAGCTATCTGGAAAATGGCTAAATACAGACACTAGAGTTTGATATTATTACCGCCTGAAGATATATAAGGACAAAAACATCATGAAGAAAAAGCATTGTGAAAGACAGTAATACACATAGATTTCTCAAAACCAGATTTTTTCAGTTTAACTGAAAATGGTATTATTCAAATGGGATGGAAAAAATTAATATTAGAGGAAATAAAGGAAGGAATTGCATCTTCATCAGAAGTCTTGCAATTCTGTAGATTTCTTTTTTTTTTTTACTAATTGTGCATTCTTAACAGAATGAGCGCTGCAGATCATAAAAACACCGCAAATTTTTGACAGCCACTAGATTTAGTAGAGTCATCCTAGAGATTAAATCAGAGCCTCAGCATAGCATAACACTTCCACATGTGTTTAAAATTTATCTTGTGCAACACCTATCACTTTACATTTCTAAAAGCTACAAATTCAACATTCAGATCAGAGAACTGTTACATAAGAATCAGAGAAGCCTAGGCTAAACCAATGCACTAGGTAGGGAATTCAGCAAAAAGAGGTAACTAAAAGCATACTACTTTTTAGTTGCTTTCCTGTTATTTTTGGTACTCTTGCCTGAAATAGTAAATAAACTAGACATTAGTAGAACAGCCAAAGAGGGCCACTTCAGAATGGTTTTTCTGGATGTTTTTTGTCATCTCCATTTCAAGAGAGCTATTAGGCTGCTTATATATATGAATTACGTGCAAAGCTCCATACAGATCTATGCAATCTATCCAGATAGATGCCTGTAGTTTCTCTCAAAAAAACCCCAAAACACCACACTATTGGCCCTATCTTCACAGAAATTTTCTGACTTGGTTAATGAAATTAATAGGTAGAGGACTCAGCCTCAAACACAAGCATACCTGTAAACCAGTATGATTTTGGTCCATGTTAAAGCCAGACTCCCTAATTACAGTATAGAGACTATCTACAAAGGANTGTTTCAGGTTTTTTTTTTTTCCTTTCTCTCACAGATCTCGATTTATTGGTCTAGCATTATTGTCCTTTTCTTGTGCTTTTTTTTTTTGTTTGTTGCCTTGTTAAATAAATAGTTTTTTCCTTCGCTTTCCTCCGGGGACATTTTCTTTTCCCGAACTTGGTGGGGAGAGGGGCCTGCTTTCCATCAGGGGATATCTCCTCCTCTAAATTTGTCTCAAACCGGGACACTGTTCAAATGCAGCCACTCTGCTTCGGGGATGGCAGAGCTTTTACCATAGAGAAGTGAGTTGTATAGTGCCAGGTGGTTTCAAAGACAGAGAATTATCCCACCTCTGCCTTATTTACAAATGAAGCTGTTACCACAGTAATTCTAGAAGCTGAGTCCACAGGTGAGCCCTTGCAGTTACATCTTCACCCTGTCTTAGGTCTTACCCAGAACATTCTTCGTTCTGCTTAGATTTTCATTTATACTCCTGTTATGGGTATAATGAAACAGGGCTGTAAATGACTAATATTCATAAAGATCAAGTCAAGGACAATTCCATCAATGCATTGGACTAGGGTCTGAAAGTGAAAAGCTCTTCCACTGAAGTCAACTGAAAACCAACTGACTTATGTGAGTCCGGGATTTCGTCCTCAGTGTCTAAGCCAGGATTTCCAAGCACTAACTTGGGCATACCAGCATGTCTAAGTAGGTTACTACATATTCCCTGAAACTTCAGGCAATCATAAATGCCTCATTGAAGCACCATATTGCATATAGGCATCTCACAGTGTGATATATAATAATGTTTTAGAAGTCAACACAGATTGTGAGATGCTCAGAATCAGGATTCCTGAACCGTAAAATGGATTGAGATCTACTAGTGAAGATCTCTAGAACCTTACATGAATTTCCAGCACCAGAACTGTCACACCCAAACCTTCAGAAAGCATGTTTCAGCTTTCTCAAACAAATGAACTGGCTTTAGAACGACAAGATTTTAAATACATTTAAGTTCTCATTCCTCTGGGTTTTTTTCTGTCTATCAGTACTTTATGTTAAAATACTCTAGCTTCTCTTTGCAGTCACAAGACCTACAAAGATTATTGTTTTAACTGAATGCTTAGATTTGTGTGTAACAAATTCTACAAATAACATCTCTTGGAAGATCATCTAATATTAACTATCGTTTTACTAAGAGGTTCTTTTTCATAATTAAGCCAGAGATGAAAATTTTTACTGTAAAATCTCCATTCCTCTCTTCCAAGGTTCTCCAAAGCTGATCCACAATAGTTTGCTTATGGAATTAGCTGGCATTGCCTACCTACAGGATGCAGTCACATATCTTAAAACTCCTTCTAAATCCTAGCACCTTGTGTTTGCTATTGGTTAGGCAGCTCATAGAGCTGAAAGCCAGACAGTAGGAAATTAAAGGCACAGGAATTTAAATACAGTTTAAGGTCTTTGTATTTAATCCATATTTTCAGAAGTTTTACTCCTACTTATTTGAAATCACTGAAGACATCTATAGATAGGTTATATAACAGCAATTCTGCAGCTACTATCTCTGTTGCTCTTCCTTCTTTCTTGAGTTCATGCATCATACCCTCTTGTGAATTGGAGCATAACCAATCTGAAAGGGGAACTGTCTTTTAATCATACTATCTACAAATTAAATTTTCACATTCCTTCAGTCATAGTGTCACAATCTCTGTGTCTTTGTGGCTGAAAAAAAAAGTAATGGAGTACCATCAAAGAGAATGCAGCCAGATACTCCTTCTACAACATAAAAGGAAGGACTAAAAACTAGTAGTAGAGGTTGCAGAAAGGCATAGAATCAATACACCATCATCGTATGTTATCTAGAGATGTCAGAGGGATTTGAAAAGCAGCACAGAGAAAGCAAAGAGAAAGTAACCCTTGAAATGGTTTCCCTGATCAGCTCTGTCTTCTTCTGATCTGTTTCTTCATGTTCATTTATTTTTTAAATTATTTTTCACCTCAGATTTAATTTTATTTTCTGGATGTCTCTGTATGCACAGCATTTGCTGCTTGGGAGGAAAATTAAATGGTTGTTTCTGACTTTTTATGGAGGAAATAAGCATATTTAAGGTTATTTCACTAAAAAGTGTATTTAGTCCTATTTATATACATTTCATTATCAATCCAAGAACCCACTACAGTGCTGCAGGTTTTTCTTCGCTTTTGGTTAGGAAGAGCCTTCAAAGTGACAGCCTTTAAAATTACTGTGTGAACCACTTAGTTCTTACAGATTTAAATACCTTTATTTTTTTAGTGTGCTTTTGTCTGAGACATATGTGCATGTGTTTCTGTGCATGTATGTGTGCGCATGTATGCACATATATCTACGTTCTGTATGCACTTACAGGGATGTGTGTCCCTTCTATTAGTATTCATAAAATTATGTATATAAGAAGGTGTGTGTATATAACACATTTCTCTTTATGAGGAAATTAAAACCAGATTTGAATAAGAAACACATCTAAATCCTAAACCCCTGAAAATATAAGGTTTAGCCTGGAAACCCAGACAGATCTACAACTCTGACTGGCATTCACAGGCGCCATGGTGATGTCTGCTTTTTCAAGCTGCACGGCACTGTAATACGGCAATAGCTTCTGTGCTTTTTTCCTCCAGGTTTTCAGGTTTCCATGGAAATGAGTGGGAATCCCAATGCAAGGGAAAAATAACAGGCTATCCATCTCACACCATGGTGCTGGATCTGAACAGCTGATATATGAGGCAGTCGTCACAAGAATAAAAATACACATAATACAATACTACACATAATGCTGGAGCCAAAGAAAACAGTTACAACTGTGCCTCAGAGGAACACATGTAAGCTACTGCCTTCGTAGATACATAAAACTCTACAAGAATAAACTTTACACAATTTTGAAGCTGCCCAGGGTACAAATCCAGGTACTGTATGATGTTCTGAAATTAATTAATTGAGCAAGTTATAGCTAATTAAAACAGAGCTTAATTTTCCTATTACTGACTTCACTACACAGATGGTAAATTAAAATTATCTACCTTTCAAACAGCAACTTAAATTACATGTGGTATTAAATTCTACTAATAGTCATGTCCAAAGACCCACCAACTGCTATGCAAGTCTTGGTTTCAAGAATGGATAGACCATCCTTCACCCAAGTGTAGATTTCCTTCTCATACCACAGCTCACACGAGGAAGAACATTTCCAAGTAACTGTTGTAAACAGTATCTCTTAAAGACATGGTCAACAAGATAACCAAATTGTCATCTTACATGATTCAGTTACTGTTATGTCATTCTCAAACAAGAAGCAACAAGAGGTAAAGAGTTATCTCAGTTGTGCCTGTCTTAAATGGGGCTATCAATTTGCACAGTTATATGAAATAAATCATTCAGCGTGTCAACAACATCATAGTGAGCTTTGAGCATTTTCTGGTCAAATCGTGGTGCCTTACTAGTGTTTGACCTGTCAATGGACTAATGATTCATTGATGGCTTGGCCTAGTCCCTTCGTCCTATTGAACTTCGTTTACCTTTAGGGCAGGTGCTAATTGTATCTGAACAAGCATCTCTGAAACTAGAGAAAAGAGAAGACCCGGACAGGAAAGTCAAAATGTTTTCACAGTGAAACAGATTTAAGAAACCTGTTTCCTGACCTAACCCTGCATTTCCATGCCTGCATAGAATTTTGGCAAATAACTATTTGTGATGGCAGGTTGTAAAATCAGTCATTGAAATTATCCCTCTATTGCTTGATTATTTTGGTTTTCACTCAACTGTATTAACATAATGAAGAGGATAGCAGCCTGTAGCACAGGGGCAGGAATGAGTAGCCAGGAATAGCTATGGGAAGATATTCCTTCAAATGGCTTCAGTGCTGGAAAAATGTAAGGTCGCAGTTTATTTGAGAGGCACAAGTATACTTCATAGGCGGGAACCATTTGGTCACGTAAAGTGAGGTTGACACAAATGTCAAGCTCCTGAATTTGAGCTGGTTCACCTTCAAGTTGCCCTTGAGAAGGGACAAACTGAATTTCAGCAAGACTCCAGCCCTCATACATGTGCCCTAGGACATAGTTACATGCCTTTAGCTACATGCTGCTAAAAAGAGTATCTGCAATACTCACTTAAAGGTTCACCAGTACTACTGGTTGTCTTGCCACATTCTGACATTCCTTTATCCACCACCATTTCCCAAGACTAAATGCTCTCCAGAACACTTAATTATCTAGATTAAGGTCTAAATATGGTCTAATTCTATCTCAAATGGATTACAGGGCTAGAATACCTCTCCTATGAAGAACGGCCGAGAGAGTTGCAGCAGTACAGCCTGAAGAAGACAAGGCTCAAGGGGGACCTTATTGTGGTCTTTCAATACTTAAAGGGGGCCTATAAGAAAGACAGTGAGACATGAATGAGGAGCATGAGAGAAATGAAAACAACTAATTTTCTCTGTAGTTAAGGCAAGTAGCATAAGATCTAGTCACTTCGGAGCCGAGATGGGACTGGAAAGATTGGAAGGGGTGATACCCTGTTTCTCTGGTGGTAACAGGCGGCATCACTGCTGTCACTATTTTAGTAATTTTGTCACTGCCATTTGTCATTAGTTCAGTAGTGCACAAAATTTATTCACTGCAAGATGCACCTGTGCAGTCACAGGCCAAGGGTGGTGTGGAATCTCCCTGGGAGGTAAAGCAATGAACCATGCAGGAGGCAGACATGTTTTCATTGCATCTCCAGGTTTTTGGGAAATATACTTCTGAAATTGCCTTTAAATACTCAAACCATGCTTTCAGTTCTAGTTCTGGTTTGATGAAAAGAAAAGCTAAACGTGCTTTATTTTTCTCAGCTTACAAACTATTTGATTGTTACTGTGTTTCTATTTCTGTCTTCATCAATCATGTGCCCACAACCTTTCTATGTTACAACAAATGATGATAATAAAGAATAGCAAATGGCAACTACAACAGTAATCATGTCAGATTATGTAGACACCAGTGGCTGAAGTATTAATAACTGTGTTCAATATTTTTTATATATGTCTTTGTAGAATCTACAGGAAAAAAAATCACTACTTGTTATTTAAAATATGCTCAATGAATAGTTGTTCTCACATTCCAAGACCTGAAGTGTTGCTTTATGATAGAACCACAGAATCATAGAATGGTTTGGGTTGGAAAGGACCTCAAAGATTATCTAATTCCAACCCCTCTCCCATGGGCAGGGACACCTTCCACTAGACCAGGTTGCTCAAAGCCCCATACAACCTGGCCTTAAACTTTTCCATGGAGGCAGAATCCACAACTTCTTTGGGCAACCTATTCCAGTGTCTCATTACCCTCAGAGCAAAGAACTTCCTAATGTCTATTCTAAATCTACCCTCTTCCAGTTTGAAGCCATTGTCCCTCGTCCTATCCTACAAGCCCTTGTAAAAATTCTCTCCAAAGCCTTCTTGCAGGTCCCCTTCAGACACTGGAAGACCATAAGGAGCCTTCTCTTCAGGCTGAACAACCTCAACTCTTTCAGCCTGTCCTTGTAGGAGAGGTGTTCCAGTCCCTTGATCATCTTTGTGGCCCTCCTCTGGACCCTCTCCAACAGGTCCATGCACTTCTTGTGTTGGGGGCTCCAGAGCTGGATGCAGTACTCCAGATGGGATCTCACCAGAGCATAGTAGAGGGGAAGAGCCACCTCCCTTGACCTTCTGGCCATACTACTTTTGATGCAGCCCAGGATATGGTTGGCTTTCTGGCAACTTGTTGGTTCATGTCAAGTTTTTCATCAATCAGCACTCGCAAGTCTTTCTCCTCAGGACTACCCTCTATCCATACTCCACCAAGCCTGTATTCATACTTGAGATTGCCCCAACCCAGGTGCAAGACCTTGCACTTGGCCTTGTTGAACTTCATGAGGTTGCATGGGCCAACCTCATGAGTCTGCCAATGTCCCACTGGATGGCATCCTTTCCCTCAAGTATAATTTGATAAAAAGTCACATTTCTTTCTGCTGACCAGATAAGAGATGGTCATATAGTAATTTTGAGCTCATTTCATGTGAGTTTCTGAACAGGCTGGAAGTACCCATACAGCACACTGGCTAGTGAAATGGCAGATGAAAAGCCTTTAGGTGCAAGAGGCAGGTGAGACTAGATTGAGAGACAGGGAGAATAGAGGAACTACAGGGTTTTTATTGCCTGATGAGGGAAAGTATACAGTATGAGACTTTTATTACATGCAAATATATGCACATTTTATGTTAATTTGATGGGGGTTTTGATGAGTCCATGCAAGAAGATTTGACTGGAGCCCAGGCCTGCCTAACCTCTAGCATTTGGCCTCAGGCTCTGGCTTTCTGCCCTATCCTCTGGCTCCCTCATAATGTAGTTGGCGTTGTCTGCTTTTTTTGACCATCAGCGCAAATTATTTTCTCTCTTCATTTGCACCTCTCTCGTGGCTGTGGAACAGGTGGGAGGTCAGTGTTGTGACTCTTCCCCTCATGCCCTCACTGATTATCACCTCTCCACTTGTGCCTTTAGCACAAGAAATGAAACATAAACCAAAGCTGACCGATTTATGGCACGAAATAACAAGAATGGACTGCTAAAATACTTTGAAGCCACCTTCTGCTGAGGCATATGAGCATTAAGAAGAAAAGTTAGAGCCTGGCACAGTCAATGATGCACGTGAAGAAGTGAGCCAGTACCCGCAGCCGTAAGTACCAGCTCAGGAATTCTGCAAGGAGGAAAAATAAGCAGAAGTGGGACAAAATGCATCTCAGGCAGCTGAGAACAGCAGTATGAAGCAGGGGGAAGCTGACGGACAAAGGGAGATCGATAAGGCTGAGAGGTAAGAATATGAGAGAAATCATTTGAAACACTTTTAGGGACATCTTTTCCCCTAGTGGAAGAGAATAAAATGTGTGTGAAGATTTCAAGCATACACCTACACTATGCCTACATTGCCAAGAAGTCCCTAACTCCCTCCTCCTAGATGACACCAGATGAGCTAGTTCTGGCACCAAAGGCAGTATACTAGTAGCAGGCCCTGTAGGGCAGTCAGGTTACTTACAGTAATCAAAGGAAGGGATAATTAGCCTTTGCTCAGTCATGCTAACACCGTTATGATTTTATTGGGTCATGAGCCTACACAGCATTGAAGCGTCGTGCCGCATATCACACCTCAAAAGCACTTCACATAAGGTCTAGTGTCTGCCCTACAAGAACAGCAAATGTAAATGATTGCTTCCTTCTAGTGTATAATATGAGGACGTGGAAATTGCAAACTCTGTGCAAATTATATCCAAGTTACGAGGGAAGAAACAAGTGAGTCCAAGAGGCCTATCAATCAGAGGTATAAAGATCAATCTCTTCCAATAATTTTGCTACAGCTGCACCCTGCAGAAGAGCAGATCTGTGGTGGCTCAGCTAAGACTACCTTTTGTAGACTGAGTATCAGGCATTTTGTGTGACAAATGGCAAAGAAAACAACGTGTGATGTAGACTGCAGAGGCTGCTTAGCTCACCTCTTAGTATGGTCAGTCTGAAGATCAGTGAAACTATTTCTTGCTGATCTCCAGCCTGTCTAGGCACTAACAGAGACTTTCTTGAAGGAGGATTTTTCAGTGGCAACTGTGTCACTACCTTCAAAACGGGACTGCACGACAAGGACAGTAAAATATGTGAAACATAGCAACAGTGCTGTGGCTGTGCTCAAGCCAAAGCAATGGAGTGTCTCCTAACACAGCAGAAGTAAAAAGCAGCCACAGCCTGTCCCAGTATCAAATGTATACTGGGACTCTGAGAGCACAAAGGTGAGTTGCATCAGTACTAGACCCCTGTCTGTGAGGTTATGGTTGCAGTGACTACAGGCTCCAGGCAGAATTCTACAGCAATTAAACACAACTGAAAGTATTTAAGGTTAGATTACAGCAAACTTTCCATGCAGTTACACAGTATTTCAAAAACATCAAGAAAAGAACTCATTGTGTCAACATTATGCTGAATGCAGGAGAATTAGGAAGCAAATTTTGCTTTTATAAAATGCTTACAATTAGAATTAATGTATTACGCGAGAAAGATATCTTATTGGACTGAAATACAAGGTTGTCTTTCCCTGGATGGTTGACTACGCCTTACTGGATAATCGCTGAAATGGAATTTAATAGTGGTTCGTGTCTCATGAAACAAATTTCACAACAAAGAATCATGGATGAAGTAAGGATGTACAGCTACATATATGAAATGTGGAATATCCAGATCTAAATACCAAGGAAACATTTTATTTTCCTTGTTCTGTGCACGTTGCTAGGGTGGATCATTGGTCCATCTAGAACAGTATTATTCTTTTGCTGACATCAGATGCTTCAGAAAAGGAACTGCTTCGCCCCAAACACTCTTTCTGACCATGCAAGCATTCTACTGGCTACATCTGCTGATGATTAAACCGTGTCCTGCAGTATAACCTTTTAACTCCTACTATTTCTGACTTTGGCTGTGTACCTGCTAATGAAAAATAATTACTCATACAAGAACATCTGAAAAATCTTTCCAGAGTATACATCTTAATGCTGTAACAATGAAACAAGAGATTCAAATGTCATTTTTCTTCACATCTGTCTCTCCTCTTGTGCAACTTGTGCGATTTCTGTATCGCACTATCTAGAGTAACAATAAAATGGAGCTCTATCGAACAGTTACATGAATCCATTTCAAAGGATAATTAACTATAACTAACTAGCACACTAACAGAACACCTGTATCAGCTCTTGTATAATGTAATGGGTTGCAAACGTGTGATGCCACTGACATTTTACCTTCTAATAAGCTTCTTTTGCAAACACAGCATGTCTAAGCTCTTTTGCAGGCCGGTGTTTTATTGGCTTAAAAAGAAGAAAGGTGTCAATCCAGACACAGACTTTCTTTCTCTCAAAGCATTGGTCAGCAGATGGTAGAAAAAGCGATTCAGATCCTCAAAAGGACCTGATGTTCTTGTTTTCTCTCTATTTTAGGATGCAAGTCCTGTTATCAGTGAACAGAATGACACTTGCAGCAGGTACAGCTGACACATGGAAATCTGTTGGATCAGTCTCACTAATAGGATCTATGCATTTGCTAGAGAAATCAAACAAATATGGACCATTTGGACAGGCAGGTTCAGAACCTTACTTGCAGTCAATTTTCTGTGTGAACATTTGCAAGGAAAGATACCAGATGGCTCAGGCATGTATTACACTGACATGTACATAAATGTGCAGGGGTATATATGAAATAGGAAGAGTTGTGATCAAACTAGGGCAATACATTACATATGTATAGGACAGGGCAGTGACACAGGAGAGGAACCCTGAAAGATGGGGAGCAGGGGTGCTAATGCTGAAAAATACAGATATTCTACATTAGCTTTTCTTCCAGGCACTCAGGCAACCCACACAGATCTACTATGTACAGGATTTATGTGAGAAGCTCACTCTAACACTATGAAAATTATGTGCTAAAATCCTCCATACACTGATTGGAAGACTGGTTTCATCGATCACAGGTGCTGATATTAAAATTTCTGGTGGGAGTTTCATAACTGATGTATTGCTTCACTGGGATTCACTTTGCTTGCCCAGCCAAAGCAAAAGTGCTATAGCAGCAGTCACCAGCACAGAAGGCTGGTTAGAAAGAAAAGTGACAGCCTCAGAATTGAGAAATGAGCAGCACCCATGCATGGATGTATCGGTGGGAAGACAGTAGGGGGAGAAGGAAAGAGCACTTACTGATAGAACAAAATGTAAAAAGTCATCTTAAAATATGCATTTAAACCGACAGACAGATCCCAGCCTTCCTCCCACAAGAATCCTGAGGTCTCTGTATCCACCAAAGTTTTAATGGAATCCTTAAAATGAAGATTTTTTTTTTTTTTCCCTTTAAGAACGGTAATAGGTTATCTTTTGAAAAGAACAATTTACTGAGAAAGGGCAGAGTATATATTAAAGAGCACACCTGCTGGTATTAAGAATCTTCTACATAAGTGTACTGGGCCTGGCTAGGATAGAAATAATTTTCTACACAGTAGCTCATATGGGGCTGAGTTTTAGATTTTTGACCAAAACAATACTAATGGCACGCATGTTCTAGCTTCTGTTGAACAGTGTTTGCACAGCATTAAGGCCTTCTCTGTTTCTCAGTCTGGCCCCCTACAGTGAATAGCACATAGACTGGGGAGTGCACAATAGGCTGGGAGGGGACACGAGCAGGCAGATGACCCAAACTAACCAAAGACATATGGCACAGCATTATCACATCATGCTCAGTAATAAAAGGGAAAAGAGAAGGTTTAAAGAGGTTACCTATTTTTCGCTCGGCAACTGGCTTAGCATTGGTGTTTGAGCCTTTGCATCACTTTTATTTTCTTTCTCCCTTCACTTTGCACTTACTAAACAACATATTTTTCATACAGATCCCAAAGTTTTCTTGCTTATACTCTTCCTTTCCTTGTCTCCCATCCCGCTGGAGGTAGCAGGGGGAAAGCGCATCAATTCACCTGACTTTTGAAATCTGTTATTACCTTTCTGACACACTGACAAGCCAGTGGGCATGTGTGTGATTTTGGTCTGCCAGACTTGCAGAATATGTGAGATCTGAGTCCTGCATTACTATCTTATTCGATCCTTTTCCTTCACTGATGAACCAGATTTAATGACCAATTTGTATGATCAGCTTCTTCTAAGTTCAACGTTTTTATTCTGCTGTTTAACTGATGTGAAGTTTCAGAGTTATTGTTGTGGAGTGAAAATGGTATTTCATGGGCCTCATTTGCTTAAGAAATCAGCTTAAAATATTAAGTACTGGAAATTAAGAGTTAAACAGAGACAGGGTAGAGGGTGAGTTTAACATTGCATCCTACTTAAACTGCATGACACGTCAACCACTTGAGTTGCATAACCTTTACATTCTGTCCTTTCCTCCATCTTTCCTCCTTTTTTTCAATGATCCCATTTTATAGGATTTGAATGAAAAATCAAAGCACAAACGTTTCCATATAAAAGTCTCAATAAATGCACAGAATTTCATATTGCTTTTAATTGATTGTTGATCCAGTCCTCAAACTAGATGAATACAATAATGTCTACCATATTCATCATTAGAAGGAAACTTCTGAATTGATTGCAACTCTACAACACTTACTATTCATAAACATCCTGAGCTGCAATATTTGGCCATCTGATTTCAGACACATGATTCACAGATTCACAGAATGGTAAAGGCTGGAAGGAACCTCTGAAGATCATCTAGTCCAACTCCTTGCCAGAGCAGGATCACCTAGAGCAGATCACACAGGAATAATTCAGGTGGGTTTCAAAAGTCTCCAGAGACAGAGACTCCACCCCCCTGGGAAGCCTGTTCCAGTGCTCTGTTACTCATGATCAATGTAAATGGAATATTTTTTTTCACAAATTAATATATATAAATAAATGTATTACCACTCATCACATGGTTTATCCAGAATCATCAGCCTCACTGGAAAGACTCACTAGCTTGTGTGGGTTTTGGGTTATCTCCTACATGGGAAAGGGACAATGAAGGCCAGAATAATCGGAATTAATTGGCACAGTACTTCTGCTGAAGAAAACAGAGCAGCGTGACCCACTGAATTTGGAGGTGCTGGTTAACAAAAAGCTCAACATGAGTCAACAAATGTGTGAGACTAAAATGCTTACCATGCTCATTTTTAGGTGTCTTCTTACACTCTGACAAAAGTTTAAACTCAGGTGTTTTTTTGGTTTTGGTTTGGTTCTTTTTTTTTTTTTTTTTTGTGGCAAATGGAGCTAGTTGTTGTACATAATGTACCTGGGCGAACTGTGCCTAGCAGGAACTTGTAGTGCCAAGGTTCTAGTAGAAAGTGTTCCACCGGTGCTCATACTTTAGTGCCCATAGAATGCAGTAGTAATTTGACAGACAGATATTCTCAGGCTCAGCTGCCAAACTTACTGTGTAAAGCCATACTGCACATCCTTCCTTCCAGAGGCCATCTTTACCACTTACTATGCACTGCCTTAAACAGACACTAAAAGAATAGACACCAAAGAAGAGAAGTGTTTTTTAATGCAACAGTGCCATAGATTGGTAAAGGAATCAGGGTGACTAAGGGACAATAACGACAACTTTTTTAAAACTACAACAGCTGCACTTACATACCCTGAAACAAGTAATTATATACCCTAATAAGTGTCCTGACTTAACAGTGTTGAATATTTATCGTTGTGCCTTGACTTCACCTGGACTGTATCTTAGTTCCAATTGAACCAACACTACTCATTCAATGATCTGGAAATACTGTTGACTAAATTGATCTAGAAAGGCAGTATTAAAAATAAGTCACTGAGTTGATAAGCAGGAGATGCAATAAAAAAAATATACCACTGAATGACCAGTGAATCCATTAGCATCAACACAGATAATTTAACTTGTTAAATGATATTAGTCTCAGACTCGAGGAAATTTGTGTCAGTAAGATTTAGGATTTAGTCTGTATGCAAGCAAACCACATTTTAACAAGTCAAATAGCACTGCAACCAAAGGCAATATTAAAAAAAAAAAAAAAAAAAAAAGGAAAAATGGGGTCAGATGAGGAAAGTTCAATTGCCATCTGCCAGTAGAATATCTGACTTGCCAAGAAGAGGTTTTAAGAAAAATTATTCTATTCTTTCCTTTTGTTGTTTCTTTTTTTCTCTTAGGGTTATCAGTGTTCAAATGAATTGGCTGTCCTCTTGTACTTGTCCTCTGAGAAAGGTATAAAGACGACTCTCCAAAAGACCATTAATAAATATTTTATGTTTTCATCATGTTAGAGTTGGAATTATCTTGTTTCAAAATCCCATCTACAAACATTTTAATTAATTCAGGAAATAAGCAGAACCTGTACCTATAGGGAAATCAGATCTATACCTTCATTTTCTTGGCTTTCCTGGTTTTAGCTGAGATGAGGTTAATAATAATCCTATGGTGCTATATTTTGGATTTGTGACCAAAAGAGTGCTGATAATACAGGGATGTTTTGTATTCTGCTGAACAGTGTGCTTGCACAGTGTCAAGGCTTTTTCTGTTCCTGACAGTAAGTAGGCTGGAGGTCGGCAAAAGGTTGGAAGGGTACACAGCTGGGACAGGAGACCCCAACTGACCAAAGGGATATCCCATACCATGACATCATGTTTATCAGTAGAAGCTGAGGGGCAGGTGGAGGAAGGGGGGACATTCAGAGTAATGACATTTGTCTTCCCAAGTCACTGTTACACATAATGAGGCCCTGCCTTCCTGGAAATGGCTGAACATCTGCCTACCCATAGGAAGTGGTGAATGAATTCCTTGTGTTGCTTCACTTGAACAAACAGCTTTTGCTTTACCTATTAAACCATCTTTATCTTAGCCTAGGAGTTTCCTCCCTTTCACCCTTCTGATTCTCTTCCCCTGTCCCACTCTGGAAGGAGTGAGTGAGTGGCTTTGAGCCTATGGAGTATAACCCACAACACTGGCTCACTTTCCTTTTTCTCTTGTAGGAACTCATATGTCACCATTGTTAAATATCAGTCAGAAAAGGTGAATCAAACTTAAAGAAAGTAGGACGTCGGGACTGCCTGTAGTTAACATATGGACCTTGTTCAGAACTGAACTGTGATGAAACGAACTCCAATATTTAGTCTATTTTGTTTTATCATTTGCCAAAATTTTATTGCTAACCAAAAATATAAAATTTACATCTTTTACAAGCTATTTGCCACTACAAATTTAAACACCAAAAAAGTTGCAAAGCTTTATGTTTATGATGATCAAAGAAATACTTGTTCACTATGGCCACCAAGACAATGTAATATTGAATAAGATGATGAAAACCAGCACCTTCTAGCCTTGTACTGGGGCCTGGCTTG
>VWZK01003483.1:59709-135144 GCA_013396935.1 Baryphthengus martii | reverse complement strand
GTGAGTGAGGGAGCAGTGATTCCCCGAAAAAAAAAAAAAAAAAAAAAAGTTGTCAGAATCTGGGAGTGAGCGACTTGCCCCCCGCGGCTCCCGGCTGGAGGAGGCTGTGTGGCCTGGAGATGCGGTTGTGTGCAGGAGAAGCGTGGCTATTGTTTCGCCGGGCTCTTGCTGGCCAGCTCGCTCTCTGCCAGAGCCTTGCTTCCTGGGAAGAGCTGATGCTGCGGTGCTGGCGTGAGCCAGGACTTGGGAAATGCAGATTTGATAGGATAGAGCCCGGACAACTGCTTCAGGAGATGTTTTCTGTGACTAGGTGGAAGGATTAGATTAAAGAGAGCTCCAGTGACAACGTAGGAACGCGGTTCGGTATTCTGATGGTGCACATTGATAATAGGGAATTTTAGGGATCCAAGTGTATCCTGCTCATCCCTCCTGGACAGATGCCCTTCTGAAGTTCGAGCTGACTGTCCCTGAACGGTCCTCGTTTAAAAATTATATTTACTGAGATGAGGAACCGCAGATGTCATTCCTCTGCATTAACCTGAAACTTCTCCTACGGGTCCGGGAGAAAGGGGGGAGAAAAAAACAAACAGACCCCAAAGCAAAGTAATCCCAAGCAGTGAAGTGAAACTAACTGTACTTTAGGAAGTGTGCTAATATTTCATGCTTAGAGTCATCTTAATAGCTTTTTCCTCATCTAATATATGATGCTCTATTGTGATTTGTAACGTGTGAATGAAAATAAAGTGAAGCCACATTTCCTTTTAATCTTTAATTTCACAAACATGGCTTCTTACCATGTTCAGAAATGGTGAGGGCTGCGAGGGAGAAAGGAATGTAACCTGAGCCACAGCCGTGACATTCCCATGGAGCATTTTTCACATGAAAGGCTTTTGTCAACCCAGTAAAGGACCAGGAGTTTTTGTTTGATGTTTGCAGGTGTTCAGCAGAGAGCACTAAAACAATTCAGCCATGCTGCTGCAGAGACTCTGACCTTAGCAGGGAGAATTGGTGAAGACTGGAATTATTTTTAAGAAAACTCCCCTGGAGTTACCTCAAATTTATATTGTATTTGTAAAGTGATTTAGTACCTGTTACTTAGATTGAACAATACACATCCAGTAGAATGAAGCAGGCTTTTTCCTTTTTTTGTTTTGTTTTTCCCCTTCTTTTTTTTTCCTTTTTTTTTTTTTTTTAAGGACATTTGCCAAAGTAAAATTAATTTTCCCAGATCTAAAATTTTCTGAATAGTATATACCTTAGCTTCCACAGTACAAGCATTTGCCATAACCTGAGTGTGAGCCTCTGCAAAATAAAGGGAAGATGTGGATCGCTGCTGTTGGATTTTGGGAATGGATTTTGAAGCCATTTCTCCACAATTGCGGTGCTAGAGAATTTGCTCGGTCCGTCACATTGGGCGTGTTTCAGTTTTCGGGCTGGTAATCAGAGCCCACATCTTCCCGATTGTCTTCAGTTCCTGCTTCGTCTATTTTCAGTATTTCATTTTACCTAAGTTTTCAAGCATCTGGTCTAGATTGCCCACTACGTACATGTTGGAATATTGTGTGGGTGGAAGGAGCGGGAGAATAACTCGATTCTTACGATTGGCCGTTCCTAGTGCGCACAGAAAAAAAACCAACCCTAAAAATCTTCGCTAGCGCAGAAACCACTGAATAAACCAAAGTCCATTTAAAAGATTTAAAGGCTCGCTTTTAATTTTGCCATTAGTTTGATTAGGGCTTGTCCTGCATTAGCGTAACGGCGATTACAAATTAATACATCTTCAACTAGGGACTCACAAATTCCGCTTGAACTCCTTTTGTATTTGGATTTTTTTTTTTCACTTTGCATTTGTCTGTGAGCAAATGATAACCACGTCCAGTTTTCAAGTCCGGTTCGTTTTTGGAGTGTGGCGTTCTGGGAAAGGTGCATAATTTTGTTGTTATCGGCGGGTGATTGGAAAAACCGCCTTCGTCTGGAGAAGGTTTTGGGTTAGGTTAGGAACACGCACCCCAGGATGCGTGCCCGAGTCCTGTTAGGGTCAGGGGGAATAACGTGTGCCTGTGCCAGGGAGAGACACACCCTCTACCAGGGAGGATTTGGGAAGAATATCCTTTATTTTGGCGGTTATAATGCAGAATTGCCATTTAAAAGGCGGAGGGGGGAGAGGAATTTGAAGCTCACGGATCAGAGATGCCCTTTTAGCGCTGAAGGCTAAGAAGTGCAGAAGGTACCGAGCTATTGGGATGACATCGGCGGCCCCGAAGGGTTATCCCCGTTGGTAATGGTTCGTGTCAGAAAACGCAGACGCTGCCGATTGACTCGGGGTGTTGGCTTCGCCCACGCGTTGCACCACGTTCCTCCCTTTGCCGGGCGGCGTTCCAGCTCTCCGGCGCCCTCCGAGCTCCGGCCCCTCGCCCTGGCCGCTGCTCGCGGCCCGTGGCTGCGCTTCCTCGCCCTCCTCCCTGCTTTTGCCTGCCGAAAAAATACTCGAGGCTGTAGCTCCGCCGATGCACAAAGGCGACCGCTTCCATATTTTTTCATCCCCAGCGTTTCGTAATTGCGATTAAGAAGAACAACGCCGGTTCCCTCCCATCCTTCCGGCTATGTTTACTTGTCGGCCGCTCCATCCTCCTCCCCTCCCGGGCCCGGTAAAGAGAGTGGCGTGGAGGCCGTGGAAGCCCCGCACGGTGGTGTTTGGGTTGGCCGGAGACTCCTGTGCTGCGGCCTTGGAGGAGCTAAATATTTAGTTCCGAAGCAGAGAGGTTACATCTGAGTTTGCGCCTCGCTCGCCGGGGCCAACGGAGTGTATCCTGCAGAGGGGCAGCCGCCTACAATCCCTCACGTATATTCACATCTAGAAGCTAAGGCCTTGTCTTGGTAATTCAAAAAAAAAAGGAAAATTGGAGAAAAAAAGATGCAAATCCTCTTGATTTCTTGTTCTGGAAAAAACCTGGCCTTATTAAATGGGTCTAAACACAGCGGTTGCGTTGGCTCCGCTCTGAACGGGTTGTATCTGGAGAACTTCAGTCGTGCCTCTTGGATAACGTAGCTTTTTTTTAGTGTTTTTTAAATACTTTTTGTCATAATCCTTGCGTGCCTACCTTGTGAAGACTCCTGAATATATTTAATAATTCAGGAGCACACACATTAGCTGTCTGAGAGCCTGAAATGCTTGGGGGCCGGATCCAGCCAAATGTCACTTGGAGGAGACGGTGGTGCCTGCCATTGCCAAATTTAGCGGGAACGGAAGAAACTGTTCCGTGGGTACGAGGGAGCTGTGAACAAAGCGTATCTGTTAAACCAGGGAACTTAGGTCTGACGTGGAGTGAGGGAGTCCGAAGCTTGTCTAACGCGTTCGGTGAGGGGTGCAGGGAAAAATGACACTGGGGAGCGTGTGAGGTGCGCGTTGGCTGCTTCCCATTGGATTGGTGCTGGTGCCACTCCCAAACTCCTATTGATTTTTGTCGTAGGCAAATGCAGCTTCCAGTGACTGAATCCCGAGAAACGTTCGTTAGGCACAAATACCGGTCACCCCGGGCATCTCCTGAACACCGAGTCGCACGCGTTTTCATCTTTCACCGCCGACACTTGTTTTTTGGCTGCTGCGGAGCAAACATAGGAATTAATTGATTAATTCCCCCCCCCGCGCTTCTCCATTATTTAAACCGTGGCTGAATTTTGGAATTGCTTCGCTATTTTCCTCACCTAGTAAGCGAAAGGATTTCAGCGCTCGCTTTGGGACCCGAGGAGTGTTGCGAAGGAGCCGCTTGGCCTTTTTTTGACGAGATCAGCAAATATCTTTACCGTGCTATTGTAATGAGGCAATCACTTAAATAACAGGCCAACAACTAAGTCGCATAAACATAGAGAATAGAACCGTGTCATGAAAGTTTATGCTGCTGATTACTTGAATCTCTCTTAAACGCACAGAATCATGAAGCACTAAAAGCTGTCATATAAACAGTTTTGGTTGGAGTTTAAAATCGTTCCTTTTTTTTTTTCTTTTTTTTTTTTCTTTCTTTCCCCCCCCCTCATCTGCTATGATAAACAAAGCCATTTTGTAAGCTGCGCAGATCAAACATTTACTTCTCGTGGTAAACTACATTTTGTGTCTGGAAATGGGTGTCTTTGCGGGGCCCAGAAAAAGAGGAGAGGCCCGGTGACCCCGGGCCTGTGGCTTCTCAGTGTTTGATACCGTGATGTTATTTATTTAGCTCACTTCCCGTAAGCCAAGGTAACAGATCTGCAGTTGTTGAATACGGAGCAGGGTATGTATTTGGAGTGGTTTAAAGATCTTTTACCGGGGTTTCCCCAGATTACATGACGCCAGCCTGGTGGACATAATCAAAGTAGAACTAAAAATAGAGAGAAATTACATTTCAAGGAGTGAAATTTTTTTTTGCTTTGTTTTAAGTCCTGAATGTGAGGCAGCCTATTGTTTTGAAGCTTATGAAATGCACTCTTAGGAAAGTCAGGTGCCTTCGTCTNCGGCTCGGCGCGCGGCCGCCGGAGAGAAGAGCCGGCAGAGCCCGCGAGGGTTCGACGCGTCCCGCTGAAGACGTAGGCCTATAAAATGAGTATGCGTGTCGTAGGACGTGCCATCTGCCGGCCTCTGCAGAGGCTCCGCCGAGTTCCCCTTGCCCCTCGGAAGACGGGAGGAATAACAACGGTTAAAACGAGTCCCTTGAATAATTGAATTTGCTGTTATTTATTGGGTACTATTAACCGCTAAGTAAAAGTCGCGACCGGATTTCCTCCTCTGCCTTTCTGCAGCTGATGCTGCCCGTCACTCTGGGGCAGTGAGATGCTGAGGGGCCTCCCCCGGGTGGTTTTTTTTGGGCATCTGGGGAATATCGTGCGCCCCACGGGATCCGGCCCAAAGGCTCAAATCTGCCTCTTGCCGTTCGTGCCGCTCAAAGGTTTTCCAAGCGGAGACTTCGGGGGTCGTGCCAGGGCGCGAATCCCTGCCCCTGTAACGCCGGCTCGCCAGCTACCTTTTCTTCTCCAGCCTGTTTGCAGTGGGGGCTTTTTGCCTGGTGCTTCCTGGCAAAGCAGAAGGGCGGCGGTGGCCAAATTCTTAGATAATCTTTTCGAACGTTTTCAAAGGCCGTCGTGTCATTTCTTTTCTTAGCGAACGCGGGGAAATGGGAAGAGCGTTGGGAAAGGCCGGCTTAGTTACTCTTTCTGCCGAGGTAAACACTCGTGCGGTCGCTCTGCCTGTCGGACACCCAGGTGTAGTTACACGTGGCTTTCTCTCGGTGGGTTTAAGAGCGGCGAGCGAGTATTTCAGGTGGAGGTGTGGCAGCGGCACGTTGTTCGCCTGAGAGCTGTCGTGACAGTCGCTGTCGAGTGACCTCTTTCAAGCCTACTATCGGTAGTAATGACGGTGCGGAGCTGCAATCTGGCGTTGGCTCTGCCGGGCGTTGATCTGCTTTGGAAACAACGCTCCGCGCACGGCGCTGTTTGCGGAGGGCTCGCCCACAGTTCGTCCGATCCCCCTGAGACTCGGTTTGTTGAGTACGAGGATTTTCTTTTCACCTGGTGAGAAAAGCTGCCGAGGTTAAGACGATGGATCTGGTGCTTGGTGGTGCCTTCCGCTCCGGCAGGAGGGGCTGGGCGGTAGCCTCTTGGGCCTCTCCTTGCCGGAAGCCCACTCACCCTGCTGCGTGGCCGTCACGGGCGTAACCGGCACCCTGCTTCTTCCCAAGCTCCGCAGGGTCACCTAGGGCCTGCTGCAGGAGTGATGCTTCTTTGGCTGGGGCTTCATCTGTCAGTTCAGCAACTGGCAGGCTTCAAACGGGAGATTTTTACTTTTGGATTCTTAGCGTTACCGCAGATCCTTCCAGGCCTGTGGGCTGTTCCTGTGAGTTCCAGTCAAGTTTATTTAAAAAAAACCCACAAAGCAAAAAGCCTATTGCGCGTTACATACGCTATGCAGCGATCGGTACCTCCACCGAGATCATTTTAGGGGTCAAGAAATAGAAAAAAAAAAATAAATCGTCAAAATCGCTGAACTAATTCTCAGGCACGTGTGTAAGCCCTGAGAAAATAGGGATTCCGTTCTTTTTGTTCTGTAATATATAAAAATTAGACCGTCCCCCAGTGCTGTTTTTCTTAACTAAAAGCCTGTCTTATTCGTGAAGATTTGGGATTGTCAGGTTAACGTGGCACGATGCGCTTTTTCCTCCGCCCGTGCATTTAAATGCGATCGACCCGTTTGATAAATAACTGGTACAAAGGTTTTGTTCTATTAAAACCAGCTAAGTATGACTCCTGATCGAATAGCGAGGCTGTAATTGAATCTCGGGGGTTCTGGTCCTGTTCATAAAGCATTTGAGTTGTTTTGTGCTTCGTGACGTCAGCCCGAAGCTTGATTGAATTATGTTCTCGTATTGTGGGAGCACCTGCCGGTGCCACTAGGCTGAAGGGGCTGTCAGCATTTCCATTACAAACCTTCCCGCTAAGTCGGTGACTTGGCTGGGAGCGTTCAAACCGGGGCGGCAGGCCGGCCTTTTGGCTTGGCCCTGCGAACGCAGCAACCCCCGGTCGCTTCCCCCGGCTCCGAGGGGACTCTGCTCTCGCCTCCCCCTTACCAAGAGCCCCTTGGAGATGGGACGGGGGAGAGGCCGAAATAGCGGAGCCTGATGAAGCTCCACGGAAGAGTTTCTTGGGTGATTTAGAGACAAAGGGCTGCAGGGATGAGGCTGTGCCATAGCCTGGCTCTGTATTTCCAGGCCCGCAAGGCTGTTCCGTGGGATGATGGGAATCCGGGAGGACCTGTGAGCCTGCTCCGTCTCGGCTGGCGGTTCTGTGGAGCTCCCCTCCTTTCTGAGGGGATTCGCATTCCAGGGAGCAGGGAGAGCGCTGAAGCTCGCCGGTGCAGTTGTACTGCAGAAATAACTATTCAATTATTTTTAGCTCCTTAGAGATCTGCAGGCTTAATGACGGGGACTGCGCGTAGCAGGTGATCCTGAGTCGCAGAGGAGGTAGTGAGCGCGGTGCCGCTCGAGGTGGGCTGCGGTAGGAATAAACGCTCCTTATCCTTGGATGACTGCTGCCCCTCAGGCCCCGGAACTGTCGGGATGCCGCAGATACTTTGAGAGAAGGGCAGGGACGAGGCCGCTGATTCACCGTCAGACCTCCTGAAAGGAAAGGCAGCGGCCTAAGAGCTGGGTGACGTTTTGCAGCCGTGAGACCGTCGTAGCGAGCCCGGGGTTCTCCTCGAAGCTCACCCTGCCCTGCGTGCGACAGGATCCCGGCTCTCCGCCCCTCCCGCCCCGCCAGGATTAACCGGTTCGCTTGGGCTGTGCGTGGAGGAGATGGTTTGGGCTCGGAAGGCTTAGCAATGCTGCAAAACCTCCTTCCCGCAGAACGTGACGTAGCGTAAATCCCATCTACCTGAAATGCAGACACGCGGTGTGACGTTGCCCGTCTGACGTCCGCTCTTTGCAGCGAGCACCGTGTAGTCAGCCCAGGGTTGTGAGCGTCCTCTCCACGAGATTTGTGCCAAATTCTGTGGCAGGACTTCGTCCAACTTGGAGAGATTATTTTCGTTTTCAGACCTAGGGTACTTTTTCAGTGCCAGCTGAATGTTTGTGGCAGAGGGTTGGAAGGACAAAGGGAAGCAAAGATTTGGAAAAGCCCTTTTCCTGATCGTACAGACGCAAAGGAGCGGCGTGTTCTGTGATCCCTGATGTGATGGTGACCTCTTGGGCAGCTTTTCTAGCCAGACTTTACAAGCTGACCTTCCCTGGTGGTGACTAAACTCGTGTCACCACCTAGTTACTGTCTGGTACCAGAGCCTTTGGTTTGCCTTGTGGTCCTTCTGCTCATCTGGGCTCTCCTAAGCCGACGTTATTTAACGGCGTCGTGTCCTTTGGGAAAAACGATGTGTGAAGTCCTGATTTGAGAGCGGCCAATGCTTTCTTCTGCAGGGTCAGAGCTGTTAGCAAATGCATTGCTTAACTTTTGTTTTCTGTGGCTAATGGCTTTGTTGATTTTATACTCTTTGGAAAGGCTTGCTTAGGAAATACTGTGTCTTGTGGTGTAAACAGAGGAAAATTCATGTTCCTAAAATTAGCTGTTTTGTAAACTCCACAAATTGGGACATTTAATTTATGAACTGGCTTATTAGCTAATGGACGTTGTCTTTTCCCCTCTCTTTATTTTCTCATTTATATTCCATCGTTTTGTGTTCTGTTTTTATTTTCCCCCTGTTTTATCTCCATCTTTCAAAACTGAAGCAGTTAATTGGCAGCGGTGGCAGCACAGTGGTGAGAGTGCTTCAGGTTCACGCTCGTGTCAAGATTTGATTAAGCGGTTTGGTCAGTGTGAAAATACTGGTGGTGCTTCACATCTCGCTGCCCGTGCCTGAAGTGTACCAACAGACACGGAAAACGTGCGGAGATCCAATTAGGAAGTTAACCTGGCAAAAGTACCGCTTGCCAGCGAGTAAACGCACGGCTCGGGACGGCTCTCGGCAGCGCTCCGGCTCGCTCGCCGTCGTCAGGAGATGCCCCATTCCCAGGGCTCTGCCCTAAATCCCGAACAATGCAATTATTGGCAGGAAATCATCGTTTTCCTTTGAACTGAAGCACAAAAAAATAGGAATACACAGAGTGACCCGCGGTTTACTTCTCTGTGAGCCTCTCGTGAGCATTCAGTTGAATCCAGGTTGTTTCAGTAACGGTGGATCAGCAGCGTGGTCACTTCTCGCCTTTACTTTGGGCTCGGCTTGTCCTGGTGTTTGTCATCTCATTTTCTCTATTCCCTCCCCTTTTCTGGCTTGTTCTGATCTTTCCCTGGTCTTGTGAATGCGAACTGTGTGGGGCAGGAAGAGCACTGCAGTTATTATACCTTCACAAGCTGAGCACCGTGGGGCAAGATTCAGGCTTTTTACTGGGCAGACCCAGGGTAGAGAGCTCACTCTACAGGGTGAGTGGGATGTGGGGCATCATTCTAAAAATAAGGATTATCCTGCGTCCAGAAAACCCCCAGTGCTGGACCTCGTGGCCATCTGGATCTGACCAGTGCAGGGCCTCCAGCCCCTGGCTCCACGTTGTCCCCTTGCATTCCCGTGCTTAGGGTACAGCAGAGGTGGTCTGTTTAGAAAAAATAGGAATGGAGGAGGGAAACGAAAGCCCTTTAACCTGAAACTTAACAGATAGTTTACATCATTATTTCTTATTATTTGCATGTTCCTGCTTCTGGAATCCCAGTGCCTGTAAATGCCCAAGTGGTTTATGTGGCCATCGGACACGCAGTATCTGACTACAGGGAGATGATGAGATTTATTGTACTAAAAGTTAAATATTTTAAACTTTTAAAAAACGGTATCTAACTGTTTTTCAATATATTTTTAAGTGTAAAAATAAAAAAAATAATTTCTCTGGCTCTGCCAGTGGGCAAAATTGTGATGTGTTTGTAAACAGAGCGCTGCCCTAATGGAGCGCCCTTATTTTCTTAATCCAAAAGGGAAAGAGCTTAGATAGAAAGTGCAGGATTATAAAAGAAGCAGCTTTATTCTTTTGAATGTCAGATCGTTTCCTCGTGTTCAGCCCGATCCTACCCCCGCTGCTGGGAAAAAGAAACTTGTGGTGGGCTCTGGAAGGGTGGGACGAAGGCCCTCGCAGCCACCGGCCCTTGGCGCTGCACTTGTGCGGGGGTCCGTTTGGTAATAGCTGCACGATCGTATTTCTCCGCTTAAGCCTCTTCCCTGTCCGCTGCCGTCTAAAAGACCCAGTTTGCCAGGAAATGAAGAGCAAAAATGAAAATGGATAATCTGCAGAACCTTCTCCTATTGGTATTTATCGGCGGTCACTTTGGAAAACAACGGCGCGGAATAAAAACGGACGCGAATTGAAAAAAATAACGGACGCGACGCCAACAATTTATTTGTAAATGTAGATCTGTATCTCCCGGTGGGAGGGCCACGGGAGGGAAGGACGGGGCTGTGTTCACAGATGGCACCCATCTTGCCTTCCATCAAAGACTGGCATCTTCATCGGGCGGAATCACCTCGGCGCCTCCGACGGCGGCGCAGAGGGCTGGGTGTCGGAGCAGAGGCAGGGAGGCTTCGAGAGAAAGGCTTGAAGATGCCTCTACGTGCTGATTGTAAAGACAGCGCGGTGACGAGATGCCTGCTTTCTAGGGGGCTCGAGTTAACCGAGAGAAATCCCCTCGTCAAAGTCCCCCGAGTCAAACCCAATCCTTTCATTATTATTTTTTATTTTTTGAGGGCAAAAAATCCGTGGTTCTTACATCTCCGAAGAATCGCGAGCCCGCGTCGTATAGGCTAGAGAACTGTTTTCTCACTGCGGCGTTTTCTGTTGTTATTTATGTATTTCTTGCATTTATTAAAGCCTGCCACTGTGTTTGGCGTTGTGCTTTTTTAGAGGGTTAATTGGTTCCAGTTGCAGAGTTAATTGATTTCGGTTGGCTCCCGAGGAGAAGATGTGAAATGGAGCCTCTTCCGAGGGCGACGCTTCCCGGGAGAAGGAAACACCTCCTGTCCCCTTCCTGCGCGGTACAATCCTCCTTTGTGCCTTCAGAGAGGAGTTGTTCCGCGCGTTCCCGTTTCGGCTCATCCTTCCCAGCGCAGCCGAGCAAATGCCTCCTTCCGAGTGGCAGGGTGTCTGCGCGCTCACGAATGCACGTCTCCAGTATTAGCAGCTTTTGATTTTAGTCCAACTCGGTGACTAATAGCGACCGATTCCAAATAGTTATTCTGAGACTTTTGACTCGGGCCAAATTTTGCCTTAAAATGGGTTTGCTTACATACAAGAGCTGGGTTGCTCTCCTGCCTTCGTTGTAGCATTTTCGGCTTCTTTCCCGCTTGAAAAGGGGTTTCATCGTGTCTGATTTAATCAGAGTCTCCTGAAAGGGCTTGGAGGAGGAACATCTCGCTTACCAATCGGTGAAACTGGGAAAGTTCCTTGTAGAGAATCATCAAAAATTCTGGCCGCTCGCTGTCTAATGCTGGATTGATGAACTGGCTATGATTTATTTTCCTGGTGGGTATTCACGCTTCTTGTGTCTTGCTCGCTCCGAAACACTGCAAATATCGCACTTCTCTTGCTCATTAGAGGCAGCTAATTAATAAATATGAGAAAGGTGACTGATGGGAAAGCGTTAGCTGGGCAGCGTGGCTTGGTAACCTCGGCTTTCTTCGGAGCAATACCAACTAATAGATAACAGGCGGAAGGAAGTGGTGGCGGATTTAGAATAATCCCCGAGATCCGCAACTGGAATAAATCGGCCAAACTCCACAAACACCCACCGAGTCGTGCCATTTTCTGACAGCTGGGGAGCTTGTGTTTTCCTTGGAAACTTCATAGGATCGAGTCCAAAATATCTTTATTTTAATGAGGGCGGCGAGGGGACCCGTGGCTTTTCGGCGAGTAGACGGGGGTACTTGTGAAGGTACCGCCTTGTACCCTTCCTTTTTCTCTTCCGTTGCACAATTAGAGCACGCGTTTCCCAGCCGCTTATTTGGCTGAAGCCTCCTTCAAGCTCACATTCCATAATTTGTCTTATTCATCTCCTCATCACGCTCATGGTTATGTGGCATTCACCTACGGGAAGGATTCCGTGATAGAGGAAGGATGAATATGGATGAATCGGTGAATACAAGTGCTGTGAGTGATTTTTAGAGCTTCTCCCGTTCCCTTTGCCAGTCCCGGGTGGAAGACTGTCAAGATCGGTCCCGTGTTTTGAATCGTCGAGTGCACTTCAGGTGCTTTTCCCCCCGGGCTGGAACCCGGTCTTTCGGCTACTGAATTTTCCTGCCGACTTCCCCGTGAGATGGATTTGGCTTTTTGTCGGCCTCTTTTCCGCAGGTTTATCCGTTTCGTTGCCCTTCCTACTCAGGCTAATGAAGGGGTAGCTACAGGCGTGGAAAGGCGCGATGCGAATAGGTGAGCTTGGAAAGGAGAGCTCCAGTTATTTCTTTATTCTTTTCGGCTTGCCCAGGAGAAGACTTTTCTCTCGCGCTCTGCTTGAGATTTTACTGGGAGAAGATGTTCGCACACAGCCTCCTGAAAAAGTTGTTTCCTTTCCTCATTCCAAAGCAATTTTAGAAAAAAATTTCTCTACCAACTTCACGTGAATTTGTAACAAGAACTTCCCTTTAAAAAATTCGCCGCCATCCTCGTAACCGGCGTACGCTTTGTATTTCCATGTCCTACTGTTTGGGTTATAAACATATTTTAAAAAAAAAAAAAATACTCGCACACACACAACATTATCATGATTCGGCTTAAGCATCTGTGGTTATAAGTGCACTTCATTTCACCTAATTAAGTTATTTAGTCATTTACACATTAGCAATGTACTACATATTCCACTTTTACAGGAACTTATTTTAATTATAGCCACAGTTCTGTTCTGCTCCATTATAGCCATAGATCAAGCTGAATAATGCCCATTCTAAAAGCCATATGCTAAAAGAGATTAGAGGTCATTAAGGCCAAATTAAGGTAACGTTTCTGATGGCCACAAACAGAAGTCTAACCAACAATTATCTTCCTGCGGGTCTGTAGAGAGGGTCCTCTTTCAGCTTTTAAGATGACAGCCGAGGGACGATCTCTGGTTCCTAATTATGGGCATTGGTTTCAGAGGTTGTCCTTTCGGAAATGAATAAGGTTTGCTAAAGCATGGCGGTACCCGTTTAGTTTTCCGCTCTCCATTCCTGGCGGAATTTTGCCAGAAGGCCCCGGTGTAAACTTGCTCTCGGGAACGTCCGGCTCTCGCCGAGCGCCTGCTCCGTGCGAGCATCCAGCCCTTCATCCGCTTCCTTCCGGCGCAGCCGCCGTCACAGCTCAGTTTCAGTGGGCTTGGGTTCTGCAGCTTCGGGCTTAACTGTCTTCTGCTGAGCAGGGTTGGTTCTAATTGTCTCAAGATTAGTTTTGGCTCAGGGCTCACACCTAAGAAGCTTACCAGTAATTCCCTTTGGAGTGAGCGAGTGAGCCTCGCTGGGATTTTCCTCTGGAAGGAGCTGAGCTCTAGACGAAGCTTCTGCTGGGAGACACCTGGGTGTCATAGCTTTGGGGTGTGCTGCTTGGCAAATAAACATTTTCTGCTGCTTTCTAGTATTTAAAGCATCATCCCTTTCTCAGTGTCATCCCCTTGGCTGTCCAAGCACAGTCACAAAGAAATAAAGCCCCTAGGCCTGCTCCCTGGTCATTACCAAATGTCAGATGACAAACAGAATGGCTTTCCTCATCAAGTGGAATAAATGTTCCAACGGCACCCAAGAATTCAGAGCGATCTGGAGGACGTGGCTCCAGCAGGTCATCGCTCCTCAGAGGTCGGTGATGATGGGCCTGGTAGGGTGAGGAGGACACTGCAAAGGCTCTGAGGTGATTCCAGGCGGGAGCATCACACTGATCCCTTCTTGCCTTGAGGTCTTTTAGGCTGTGGGGAGACACAGACCTGCTCTAGCCATGGAAGGAGAAGGGATTTTGGGGAAGAAATGCACATTTGAGCTTTCTTAGCTTTCAGCCAACACTTTGCAACAGGGTAAGCTGGAGACTCTTCCTGTCTAGGGGTTGTTAGTTTCTCGCTCTTTGTTTTAGACTCCTGAGGGTATTTAAGAAAAATGTTTATGGGAGGGTTACTGGGTGAGAACAACTGTTGTAAAAAATGACATCTACACCTGTAACCAAAAAGAACCATCACTGGTCACACTTAAAATGTTCAGTTGGTGCTTTGTCCAAACCAGCCTCCAGTAGAAAGATAGAAGGAATTCGACTTTTTGTTCTACCTTAGTGGCTGTTGTAGCCCTTTGCATTCCGGAGTAAATCACATGAATGATGAGCTACTGTAGAATAAAATCCCAGGAGCAGCTGGGATTCCTCTTGCATTTTACAAGTAACAGCAGAGAAAAATACAGTCTTGTAGCCCAAACCAGGTAATCCCACCTTCCTGAGCAGTAGATAACGGGCTGGCCGCTCTCCGTTCATCGTTGCCACGTTGGTGTCTCCAGTGGCCAGCCCTTGGGCTTCCTAAGGAAAGACTTGTCCTGCCCAGTATTTCCTTGGTGTTCAGAGAGCTGGGGAATCTGTATCAGTGCCCCTTTATTGGAGTGTTTGGCAAGGAAGTATGGACTGGAAGGGAGGGTTGGGATTAGCATGTCCAGGTGCCTGCTATTGCTTAGATTGTCATGCTCTGTCTTAAAACCGTTAGAGGGTTTTGATCCAAAAATCATCTTGGAATGATGTTCCAACATCGAAGTCCTGACGGCCAGAAGCCTTACTGTAATATTTTGACAAAATATTAAATATGGCAGGTTTATATCCACTCGTTCTTGTTCCAGCACTTAAGTAGCACGTTTCCCTTCTCCATCTGTCCCCCTCCCGCAGCGTGTGGCACATCTCTACAGGAACATGCCATTTTTGATAGGAAGGGTCCACCAGACGTTTGTGTCTCCCAGCTGCACGCGTGCGCTCTCTCCAGTGGAGTTCGCTCTGCGCGCTTCCCGAGGAGGGAGCGGGATGCCGTGGGGCGAAGCCACGGTAGCAGGTGCTGTCTCCAGAGATCTAAGGGAGTCCCATTGCACCGTGGTGCCTTCTGACCTAAGGAGCAGGTCAGAAGGTGGGTGGGGAGGCCCTACAGGTGTTGGGTGTTGACTGGGGCTGCCTAATTGGAGTCATTTAAGATGAGTCACCAGAGGACTGTGGGGGCTTGTTAGGGTTGGGAGGGAGGTGCCTGGTTGTGGTCCTGTGGCTCCATGCAGCGTGGTTGGGTGTGGGCCGTGCTGGTGGAATTGCTGCTGCTTCCCTGAGGTAAGGAGTGGGGAGCAGGAGGTTCCTCTTGAAGGCTTTGGGAGGAGCTGCACAGAGGCTGGGGTACCTTGTTTTATTTCTCTAACCCTGTGGAGTTCTCCTGTGGAAGTCTGGGGTTTAAATAGGTCTTTTTCTTGGAAAATGTTCTTATGGAATGAATGAATTGCATATTTCTGCTTTGCTTCAGAATGTGGAAACTACTGTGAGGTGCCTTGGTGGGAATCCATAGTCTGTATGTTTGTGTAGCGAGTTTTTGCCAGTTGTTTGCAAAATCCCTTTACTTGAAGGAGTGAACCTCTTTGCTTTACCTATGGTTCATGGGCTTTTGAGAGAACTTTGTTTGCAGGAGAAAGAATCCATTTTATCATTCCAGTCTGTGATTCTGTTGGGGCTGAAATTCCGTTTCCTGGTCTGAAACAAAAATACTGACCCACTGCATGGCTGCAGTTGATCGTACGGTGTCCCTTGTGCTTGAGTTCAGAGGCTCCCAGTGCTCCTCAGGTCTTTAGGATGAGGAGATGGAGCCCACCACGGTGGCAGGGATGTATGGAGCTTAGAGCAATAAGGAAATTTGCCTGGTGCAGCCCCTTCCTTAAGTAGGTATGGGTTTGGTTTTTTCCCTCTCAGTATTTTCCTTAAATCTTCCTGTGCTGTCCCAGTTTAGCAGACCAGTGTCATCTTTTTGCTGGCAATAGGGCTCTCTTTTGTGTTTTGGCTTGCACCTGCTTGGAATGCTCTCTTAGGTAGCGAGTTAAGTGTAGTCTGAAATCCTGACGTTGTGTGAACAGCAGCAGCTCCTCTTCTGCTGTTAGACTTTCTCCAGGGTGGAATGTAACCGAGGTGTAATTTTTCTTCACCTCTGCTCCAAGTCCTAAGGATTTCTCCTTGCAGAGTTGTGTTGAGTTTGCTAGAGAAGGGGATCGCAGCGGTTAGCGCCGCGCTCCGTTCCCCTCGTGTACGAGGGCGCGAGTTGGGCGGAACTTCACTCCGTTCGGTGGATTCCTGCCAGGCTCGCGCTCCTGCCACCGAAAACCCTTTAGGTTTTTTCGCGTTTCGTCGCCGACCCCGCTGAGCAGCCCCGCGGGAATGCAAAGGGCGCGCAACGCGTAAAGTCAAGCTATTTAAAGCGCAGAGGAGCACCTCTAACCTTCCAATATGGGAATGAGATGTCAACCTAGTTCTGGAGCTCCACCGCGCTTCGACGTTCGTGAGCGCTCCCCTTGGGGAAGCGCGGTCGTTCGCCGGCGTTTATTTAAATGCTGCGAACTTGGAACGTTTGTCACCTTTTTAGCGAGGAGAAAAAAGCCTCTGAGGATGACATCACGGGAGCGTCGTGCTCAGGCGGTCACCTTGCCAAGAGGCCGGCGTTTTAAGGCGTTCCCTGTTTGTTTTTTTTTTTTCCACCTCTCCTTTCTGAAGTTGCATTGCAAAATCCCTGGAATGACGACCACGTTTTCTTCCTTAAACTGCACTTTTTTTCTCTCTGTGTCGGAATTTCCAAAAGCAGCCCTAGCTCTTCTTCACTGGTGAATTAGTCATCAAAGCGAGCGATCCGGAGTTCACGTTCTGCATCACTGAGTTGAAGGAAGACAGTTCTGGAAACCTGGCTATCGAATCAGCTGCTCATAAAAAAAAAAAACAAAACTGTGGGAAAACTCACTTAAAATCTACCATTTTAAATAGTGAGGGCTTTTGGTCACTGGAACTGGCATAAAAACTGATAATAAGTAGTGTACATTTTAATTTGAAATTTCAGGAAGACTCCATGGCAACTGCCGTATGAAAGGAGTAGGGGCTTTCAGGAATCCTTTGCTCTGTAGGTAATCAGGCTTTGTTTGCTCCCTTATTTGTTTGGGGGTTGGTTTTGGTTGTTTGGTTGGTTGGTTTGTTTTTTTTTTCCTTTGGAAAATAGGCCATTGAACTGCCAACTTCTGTACACTGGTCGGTCTTCAGCGTGTGAATTATTTTGAAATGGGAATTTTGTTGCGAGGCAGGCTCGGAAATTCACAACCACCTTTACGCTCTTCTGGTGAGCACAAGGGATGTGCGTTGTGCTGGGAATGCTTTTGTAACCCTGAGATGAAAGGGAGGGGATCGTAGTGAAATCTGTAATGTAACAGTAATTAATTGGGAGCGGGGTACGGAGGAGGTAGACAACTATATAAATAGACCTTTTCTGCCAGAGTAAAAATAACCGTGGAGGGATATGAAAAATAATGTGGCCAGTAACATGGGTAAATCTGGTAGTTATTTGAGAGTTTTTTTTACTTGTTACTTCAGTCACCGCAGCGCTGTCTTATTAGTGTTTGTTTGAGTCTGAATGTGAGGAGCAACTTTCCCAGTTTGCTTGTCACACAAGTGGATATCTAAAGGGAAATATCACTGATGGAAAACCAGAGAGACTAAATAGATATATTTGGGCTCACAGGCAGTCCATTAATTTGCTCAAATTAAATATTATCTTTAAATATTGAAAGGTTAAATGTACACTGATAATGGATTTAGACAGCCATTAAGTCATAATTGCTCTCTAATGTAGTTAGCAAAAGACATTATTTGATATAACTTATTGAAAAGGGACTAAAAGCACCAGGATTTTTTTTTTTTCCTTTTCACTTGCCCTTTTTCATATAAATGTAGGAGATTAAATTCCATTTTCATTTAATGCTGTGGGACCTCTTAAACTCGGGGAGTTTACGTGGCTCTGAGCGAGCAGGCGGGACGTGGCCTCCGTGGCGTCGCGTGCTCGTCCCGAGTCCTTCGTGAAGGAAAGATGGGTCTCCTCTGCCCGGCCCGCTGCTGAGCAGCGGGAAAACTTCCTGCCCCTGAGGCTGGGGAGCAGCAGCAATGACACCTTAACCCCACCAAAAGGCAAAAAGCGGCCCGGCGTCATCTGCGTTGTCCCCACGGTCGCGATGGTTGCCCCAAGGTGGCCGAGCGGTGCCGGCAATAGGTGCCGGCTGTCGTTCAGGAGCATCCTCCTGGGCTTGTGCCAGCCCCTCTGGGGGCTCCTCTTGGAGCTGGGCCGTCCTCAGCTGTGGAACAAAGTCTGCCTTACAGGTGTGTTATGGTCACCAGGGCTTTATTTTCCTTGAAAGGAAAAAATATTTTGACGCTTTCATAATATTTATCCGAGGCTGTACTTCCACCAGCAGCACTGGCCTCTTCTAATTATTCTAGGGCAGCTCGTGCTCCCGCTGCAAATCCCATCCCGTTAAACTTTTCCCAAGTTCTCCTCAACAGAAACGAGGTGGTAATTGCTAAAGCTGCTCCAGTTTGATTCAGAGCAGTGTTTCAGTCCACGGCCTGTGAATTTGGTGTTCGGAGATCTTGCCGGACTTGCTTTTCTGTCAGGAAGAAAAAAGATAAATACCAGTGTTTTCTTGGACGGCGTCTTTTTGTTTCAAGCCTCGAAGGGCCTTATTCATGAGTAGATGTTATCCTGGAAATGGGATGTTTTTTCTTCTTCAGCAGTATTTAATGAGATAATATCAAATAGAAGACTTAGTTAAAATAAAGGAAAATGCTGTTCTCCTCTGTTACAGGATTATATTAGAAGTCAAAAAACCCTCTAGAACATTGTACTGCTTGTGTTTTGCCCTTTTCATGTCGTGTAGGTAATGAATCGGGATGGGGTTTTTTTCTTAATTTTCCTGTTCTTAATCTTCTCAGATAAAAAACCCCAACCAAATTGCTGCAGAGTGATTCACAGTGAAAAACTTTATATAAAGTTAATTATTCTGAATTAATTAAATCAGACAAAGATGGTTTTGCAAAAGAAAGATTTTACTTTTTTTAGTATTTCCCCCACCCTCAAATCTGGTGTAGTGTTTGAGCTTCTTTGGCTGCCAGCGCCAATAAGAACCTGGTGACCCTGGCCGGAGGGGACGTTTTGAGTGGGTTAGGGGATGCCTGTAATAAGAAACAGAATTGAGTTGTCAGTTTTGGCTCAATCATAGATTTGAAGCACAGAGAAGTGCCTTGATTAGATACCTCTGAACGTGGCCCGTGCGGGGACATAATTCACGTTTCTTACAAGGAGAACAACCGAAGCCTCTTTGCCTTAAAACCACCTTCGATATTTCCTGATTCTCGAGGCTTTGGCCGGTTTAATTTGGCTTGGGATTATAGAACGTAACCTTTGGCTCAGTGCGCTATTTTTTTTTTTTTTTTTTTGGACAGGGAACCATTTTTGGTAGGTTTTGTCAGTCGGGTTTGTGAAGAAAACTGAGATGGTGGTGGGATAACGCGCTGTACGAGCAGCCTCCTTCTTCTGCTCCTTCTCCGCAGGGTTTAAAGCAAGCCCCAGGAAAAGTATGATTCCAGGGCAAAAAATCCACGTGCAGAGGCTTACATAAAACCCCTTGTACAGCAGCACCTGACCTGGGGCGTCTCTGGGTCGATGCAATGTCCCCCTGCGTGTACCTGGAGCCACAAAACCCGCCTGGTTGCACCAAGAATGTGAGAAGTGACTTTTTCCCTCTGGGCTGTGTCCGGGAAGGTGCTGGAGATGACCTTTTTCCTTTTGGTGGAAAGCTCTTTTGTTGTAACAGGAGAAGAGGTGAAACGCATCTTGAAAAATAATTACCTGGCTATGGTTAGTTCTTGCAGTGCTTGATGGCTTTCCCGTACTCCTGGGGTGCTATTTTTGTTACTTAAAATCAGCTTAATTATGAAAGGAAAGAAAGGAAACTGGCCTGTCTGCAAAATGGGGGGGGACGGGGGGACGGGACACCAAACCAAGAAACCCTGTAAAATGAGTTGACCTCTAAAAACTTTACAGCTCTAGCGAGGGAGCAGCTTCTCTGTTGGTTTGCTTTTCAGCACAGGATTTGGACTCCTTGTCCTTATCACTCTTTGATATCCTCGTACAGTTTCCCTCATGGCGGAGGAGGGGAAGAGGCGTGGATATTGGGTCAGAAATGCCCAGTTCCTTTGCAGGGGGTTTCCCGGCTGCGTCAGCCTGACACAGACAGGTTGGGAGAATGACACTAAAAAAATGAAGCTATTTAAAGGTGGTCATTTTATTTTATTTTTTTTTCCCCCCAAGCAATCATCCTGAGCAGAAACTAGGAAAACAGCGCAAGGCTTTTTGCCTGGAGGGTCAGTTTGTCCCTTCCCCTCCCCGAGAGCTGCTTCTTGAGCTCTTCTGTACCTTTTCCCTGCTAATTCGCCCCGATCGGAAGCTGGGCAAGAAGCAAATAGGAAATCCTTTTCTTCCTCAACAGCAGCTCTTGGTGGATGTAATTTTATCTTTGTTACCCTTTCTTCAAAACTTCCGGAGAAACAAAAAGAGAACCGGGAAGCAAAATGTCATTGTTTTTCCATCTTTGTCCAAAATGAGTCATCTCGTTCGGTACCTTTTGTAGTTGGTTGTTTCCCTCTGACCTTTTCTTCAGATAGACTTTTCCAAGAATCAGAGTTGGTTCCTTTTTTTTTGAGTATCTTGAGAAAAATATTCCTGGGAAAATCGCTGCGCTGATGGAAGAGAGTTGTTATTGTTGAAAGAAAGACTTTTAACAAGTTGGATCCAAGTAAAACCTAGGTTTTGTTTGTTTATTTGAAAAAAGTCTTAACGGCGAGGTGGTCTCGGCCTGAACTGTAACCTTATTGTGACTGAGCAAGCCCAAAACAAAGGGGAGGATCCTTCCCCAGGAGCTTAAAATTGGAGTATAAACCAAGGGAGAACAGATGGATGGCCAGATTGGGGAGCAGGAGCGGACAAAGAGCCGGTATTGTTCGCCATAAATAGCTGTGGTCGGCTCGGCCCGGCAGCTGAACCAGACCGAGGGCTGGTGAATAATGGATGGCCGGGGCGACCGGGACTGGAAGGCCACCAGAAGGATGTGAGGAGGGACCGAGGTCAAGAGCGTTCTCGGGTTGTTTTGAGTTACGGGAAAGTAAAGCTGGAGTGGGAAAAATCATACTGGGCTTAGAGAGAACTGCGAAGAACTCTCTGTTCTTGAGAAGGCTGTAGGAGGGAAGAGGAAAGAACAGGGAGGAAGTCCTCTTTTGTTTGGTGAGATGTTCTTTGGAAGGAGTTGGCAGAGCCCTGTGCTGAGGGAGAGCTACAGCCAGGAGAAGGAAAGGGAAGGAAGAGCGAGGAGAAGGCACGGAAAAGGCAGCTGCGGTTGTGGATGTGTGAGCAGAGCTGTTTAGTAGGAAGGGCACAGAATTTGAGCAGCAAAGGAGCCCTCTCTAGTGGAGGACATCTACCCGGTCTTGGGATTTCCACCTAGACACCAGGAGTGAAGCAAGTGACTGCTGGTCCTGCCGACCGTGATTGAGAATTGGCAGGAACCTCTTGGTGGTGGGGGAGAGGGACAAACAACTCAGAGGTGGAGAGGAGTTACGGTGAGAACCATCAGCCCCATCTATGGGATAAAGGACAGAATGGGTAGGAAGAAAAGGTCTGAGAACAGATCAGTCGTCCACTGTGGGGTTGAAACTCCTGGAAAAGCACACGGAAGGAAACCAGAGGATGGCAGAGGTGGGAGAAGTAACATGTCTGCTCTGAAGCTGTGGTCCGAGGGGTTTGGAGACCGAGTCAGGAAAGACCGCACCTTGGTTCTAGGTGGGAAAGGTTTGACTGGAGAAGGGGACGAATGTCAGATCAAGCGAACAGCTCTTTGGTGCCCAGGGGCGAGGAGGGCTTGCCTAGCAAGTGCCTGCTTAGCGCTCTGTCAGGCGGGGACAAAGAACTGCGGGTTTTATACCCGTGTGAAGGGATCCAAAAGACCTTTCATGCCTTTCCCTGGATACCGGTGCCGTTGGAACCACCAGCTGATGCCTCGTTCTTTGACTATAGATCTTTCACGGGATTGGGATGGGCTGGCTTCAGGAGAGGGAGAGATGCCTCCCTGTTGGCGTCTTCATCGTATCAAACCAGTTGTTCTCAGGAAAGCACGTACCTGCGGCGAGGACTGACAGCGCCCGGGGTTCCTCTGGCGGGGATCCTGTTGCCGTTCCGACTCTTACCCGGGATTGCAAGGCGACGCTGCGAGCATCAGCCCGGCTCGGGCGCTCTCTCCGCGCGAGGTGTGCCGCCGTCGCCTCTCGCGCGCCCGTGCGCCGGTGGCTTCGCGTTTCGGTATCTAGTGGCTCTCATCAAACACCGTTTTGGCTTTCTCTGAACTCCTGCAAATGTTCCTCTCGATCCCGTTCTGACTAACAATGGCTGAAATGAGCCTGAATGGGAGGGCTGTGCGCGAGGCTCGGGGGTTCTGCAGCTGCTGGCGGAGCGCTTCAATGGGCCTGCGGCCTGGTATTCAGCGGCGCTCTGCCCATTAAACCCCGGAGAAAAGCAGCGTAAATGGGCCGGCGCGTTTCCTTTGCCGCGCTATTTTCGTCTTAGTCGCTGGAGCGTTTCTGGAGAAAAGAATTTATTTACTGGGCGGCCAACAAGGAACGTTTTGGTCGCCGCGAGCGCCAGATGTGGCGTCGGGATGGTCGCATGAACAAACTTAATTGGACAAGGAAGGCTTTGTGCCTTGTCAAGGGGCTCACGTGACCGGGCCCTTCGCTGCCTCTCCCGCTGGAAGAGGGAAGCGGGAACGTGCCCCCGACGTCTCGGCCGCCGGCTCTGCGGTGCCTGAGCTGCTCGTTAGTAGGAGTGGCTGATTTATTTGGGCGGGGCCGCGTCCGCGGTAGGAGGCCCGTAGGCGCACGAGGAGACGCGGTCGGTCACCCGAGGGTGTCGGGCTGGAGTGCGGGCGGATGTCGTGGCGAGGGAAGAAATCGAACCGTAGGGCTTGGAGAGGAGCGGTGTGATAACGCAGGGGGAGCTGAAGAAGCGTTGCTGGGGGAAAAGAGAGGTTTATTAAGAGTGCTGTTGCGTAGAAGCGGAGTTTTAAACGTAGTTGGGGTCCTACTGGGAAGTGTATTTCAGTCAATAGCGGTCGCATCCTTGGCCATAGGTCATTTCAGTTCCCCTATCCCTCCTTGCTCTTCAGCTGACTTTTAGGGTTTGTTTTAACCTCCAGAAATTCCCACTCCCTCTAAAGCCAGTGTCGTTAACCAGAGGAAAACAAAGAAAAAGGATCAAAGGCAATACAATACGTTCACATCAAAAACATTCACGTACAAAGAGCCATCTAGGAGCGAATGTCCTGGTTGTGGCCTGGCCGTGTCGAATCAGCCAGATTCAACCGGAAGGCCAGGCTGAGGAGCTTGGCAGGATGTCCATCTAGAGCTGAAACCACCCCAGCTAGTTCTCCACCGGCAACCTGCAGGCTCTGAGCTTGCCGGGCTCCGGAGGAGGTTAACGTCACGGAGAGGTGTGGAGCACAGGGGCTGTCCCACCTCTTCCTTTGCAGTGCATAAAGTACTTTTTTTTTTAAAAAAAAAAAAAGATATGTGTTTTCTGCTGGATGTTTTTTTTGGTGCTTGTGAAGCATTCAGCCAAGTTTTCTTAAACCTGTGCTTTGTGTGATGAGCTGTACCAAAATAATCCATCTCCTCGGACTCTAAATTTCCTTTATTCCAAGGGTTTTTGGGAGGGGCTTATGCAGTGATGTGACAGCTCAAGACACCTTCATCTCCCTGCAGTGAAATTAATCCGAACAGTGCAGGTTTAAACTTTACAGTTAAATAGAAAAGCAGTCGGTAGCCGCTCTTAAAGTATTTGGTGGGATCTTGAGAGCCGTTTCTAGTCATGGTCTGACAAACACAGGTGACTGTTACAGGTGTTGAGGGGACCAAACTGACCTGGATCCACAGGCTTGGAGCCGTCGGGGTTTGGTGGAGGCTGGTGTGAGGGTGGCCCTCTGGCAACTGGGAGACTGGTCCTCCCTCCTTGTCCCTCCTGCTGGGCCAGGCGGGGGTTTGCCTTCCCTTCCTCTTTACTTTCTCCTTCCTCTTTCTCAACTTCGAGAGAAACACTCGCTGGGAGTCGTTTCTTGACATCCTTTAAAAAAAAACCCAACCCTGGAAGCCTGAGCTGTTGTGCTAGTGTTATGTCTATTTTTGAAAGTAAGGCTGGGAGTGTAAAAAAAGGTGCTGGTACGCCGGAGCGAATTATAAAGGCAAGATTATTAAATCCCTGAAAATTGCTAATTTATTATTTTTCGCACCTAATTTTGATTTATGGCGCATGGTTCTAGTGACACGCGTCTTTGGAAACGAGTGAGTTGCTGAGAAATTATTTGCATATCGCAAGGATTTTTTTGGAGGCTTTAACGTTTGCCGAAGGAAAAATCCGCCCTCCTTGTTCCCTGCTTTGGCTTCAGACCTTCTGAGCTACCAGAGGGCTGCGAGGGGCTGAATTTTCACAGCTTCTCTGTACGAGAGAAAGGTCTTGAGTGTAGTTGGGATTCTCACCCGCTCCGATGGGAAGCACGTTGGGGTTCCCGTTACCACGTACCGAACGTGGAAAGCGCTGGTGCTTTGCTCCATGGAACGATAACCTGAGCGACGGGATTGGTGGTGTTTTCTTTGAACGGGGCTGCTCCCGGGCGCTAGCACTGGAAAGCAAGAGTTGGGCACATCTGATCTTGCCAGCACCTCGGGACCGCTTCTTTGAGAGAGGTGGTGGCAGCGCCTCCCGAAGCCCCGCTTCTCCCGCTGGCGTCCGTGCCCAGGTTCCGGCTGGCGCAGCGGAAGCCGAAGGCACCTCTCTGTGCGGATCCTCCCCTCGTGCTGGCCAGAGGAGGAGAGCTGCCTGCTGAGGTGGGGCCGGGTGACATCCCTGTCCCCGTCCTACTGCGAGGCGAGGTCGGGAGTGGAGTTCCCTATACCCAGGAACTCACTCTGTGGAGGAGCAAGATGTCCTCCGACGGAGGAGATCTTCAGCCCCTTGGCACAGCCGTGCCCGTATTGTGTCCTTTCTGGTGAAATTCTGTCCGTCCTCCTACTGGTGTTAACTGGGGGAATGTCAGTGGTGGTGCAAAGCCTAGTTGGAGGGACTCCAGGCTTCAACAGATGTGAAGAAGAGCTCAGATTAGTAATGTCCTTTGCTTTATTTTTTTTTCCTTTTCTTTTTTTTTTTTTCTCCTCTGTTGTTAACACCCACCTAAGTGCACCTTGCTCTTTGTGTGCAAGAGAGAATTTAATCAGAGCATTTATTTAGGGCTGGCTCAAGGTGGGAAGAGCTCCCGTGAAGTGTACCGGAGCAGGAGCGGGTTCCAGTGGCCGGATTTCGTCAGGCATTAGACGCCTACACTTGTGAGCAGGTATCTAATAGGATTGTGAGCAGCACGGAGCCCTCTGACCCTGGCTGCGAATCGCTCTCCGGGCACGGGGGGAAATCCTGCGAAGCACCTGCCTGCGCCTTTAAATGCCCTTTACAAGGCTCGCTTTGACAGGCAGAGCTGGGGAGGGGGGAACCAAAAAAACCCAGATGAAATCAGTGGCAAAAGTGACCTTAGTGTGCGAGCAATAAAAGAGCTGAGGAGAGAGGAAACCACGATCGCTCGGATTTTTATTCATATATGAAAGGAGCCTGAGACTTGTTAATTTTTCTGAAGTGCCATGGCAACATACGTAGCTGTTTTGCAGCTTAGGAAATGTATTTTTGGAACTACTGACTCACACACTTGAATATTTCTGCTGTACTAAGAGAATGTATTTCCTTTTGCTTTCGTGCAGCTATTCAGCAGGAAAAGAAAAGTGGGTCCCTTCTGGTTTGTCTCACGCTGCAGCTCGGGGCTCTTGGCTGGAGCCGTCCCACCTGGGCTGAGCCTGCTGGATGGGATGGATTGCTGTGTGCTGCTGATGGGCGCTCCCAGAATCCCAGCGTGGGGTAGGGCTTGGAAGGGACCTCTGGAGCTCCTCTGGTGCCACCCCCCTGCTCCAGCAGGGTCACCCAGAGCAGGGGGCCCAGCAGCGCAGGGTCCAGGCGCCTTTGGAATCTCTCCAGAGAAGGAGACTCCCCAAGCTCTCTGGGCAGCCTGGGCCAGGCTCCAACACCCTCACAGCAAAGAAGTTTCTCCACAGACTTGGAGCTGTAGGCTGGGCTCTCTAAGTCTGATACAGGCTGGGTGGTGGAGAACTGAGGCTGGCAGTGAAAATGTTAAAGTACCATCTATTTTGTCAATGCAACCACCTTGTGTTTGAGGCACTGCGAGTTACCGTGGAGCAGGGTTGGCCGTGTTGCAGATCTTGGCTTCCCTGGGAGTTCTGGTCAGTGTGGCACCAGAGAGGGGTTGGGGGGAAATGGACACGGTCCCTGTTGAGATGTCAGCGCTGGCAGGATGCATCTGACTCTCTGGATGAGGGCAGCGAGCAATGGAGCTGATGTCTGGAGATGGGCAATGAAAAAGTTCTGAGGACTGGAACCCTCTGCTGGGGGGCCAGGCTGGGAGAGTTGGGCTTGGGCAGCCTGGAGAAGAGAAGGCTCCACGGAGACCTCCTGGGGGCCTTTCAGGGCTTCCAGGGACCTGTCAGAAAGATGGGGACGGACTTTGGAGCAGGGCCTGTTGGGACAGGACAAGGGGTGACAGTTTGAAACTCCGAGAGGGAGATTTAGACTGGAGAGAAGGGAGAAATTGTTGCTGCTGAGGATGGTGAGAGCCTGGAAGAGGTTTCCCCGAGAGGTGGTCACTGCCCCATCCCTGGCCCCATTGCAGGGGAAGTTGGATGGGGCTCAGAGCAACCAGCTCTAATTGCAGATGTCCCTGCTCCCTGCAGGGGGGTGGCACCAGATGACCTTGGAAGGTCCCTTCCCACCCAAACCAGTCTGTGATTCGATGACCTTCAGCCGTTCTGACACTGTGACAGCTCAGGAGAGGTTTCCATTTTCACGTAAGGCAGTTGAGAGCTTCCGTTGTGTGCTCTATGGTCCTGGCCACGCTCGATCCCAACCTTGTGTTGGTCGGGGCCCTTGGCTGGCTGAGCAAAGCTTTCCTGACTGACTGGCCAGTTCAGGACGTGCCCTGTTCACACAAGAGCCTCTGTCACTGGGGGGTTGTAACAGTGAAAAACTGTTTTTTTCCTTGGCAGTAGGAAGTGAGTGGCAGCTTCCGCTGCTTCCTGGGGCGGCCTTTAGGAGGTGTTGGGTGGGTGAAGCTGGGGCACCGGGGCGTGATGTGCTCTTTCTGCCTCCCCAGAGAGCTGGGCTTGGCTTGAGTCGCTGTGGGAGGGCACCCAAAGCAGGGGAGAGGATGTTCCCCTTCTAGAAGGTTTCTTTTTCTGGCTCCTTTCGAAACTGCCCGGGCAGAGTTTCCAGAGAGCCGCCGAGCCCCGAGAACCCTCCGTGCCAGCAAGACGAAAGGGGCTTGGCCTGTGGGATGCGGGCGGGGAGGCTCTGCAGCTCCTGTGCCCTCTTAGCGGTCTTCAGTCCCCTCTGCTCACCTTCTGGCCGGGTCCAGGCCGGTTTTGTCTCGCCCAATGGCTCTGTGATCCAAATGGAGAACTGTTATGGCTACTTCGAATACAAATCTAGGCCTGTGGTCGTCCACAGAGCTGAAGAAGCTCGATTTCTGGTCCAGACCTTGCCAGGGTAGGAGTTGTACCTACCTCGTGGGCTTTTCGTATTGCAATGTACGCACTGCAGCCTACTATGCAAATGACTTCTTATTATTTCACTTCTAAGCAGCAAGTACAGGACGCCCTGTCATTTAGAGAACATCAGAGCCCAGTTATTTGAAATATCTGCCTAGCGGTTTTGATTAGTTTGTTGTACTGTGTTCAAATAAATAAATAAGATCAAACAATAGCAGTAGAAAAAAAAATATTTACAGTGGGAAAGTCGCATCTCTAGTGCCTTTTTTTGGTATCTTAACAAATCGGATTTTTAAGATGCTAAATGTTTAAAGCAACAAGGCACAGCAGAGGTGACTGCCTTGGCATGTGTGACCGCTTCCAAGCAGGGATGTTAGGGAACAACCGCAGCCTGTGGTGTGGAGCTCTGCACCCAGGAGGTGGGCAGCGGGCAGCAGGGAGCGGGCAGCCCCGCAGCAAAAGGCCGGAGACTTTGAGGAGAAAGGACGGAGTCCAGGAGTTCAGTATTGCAACCTGTGGAATGTTGTAACCGAGAATTTAGCTCCCTACTAATTGGGCCAAGGTGTAACTTTGTAGCTTCATCTCTTCCCTCTTCCTCCTTGTAGTTCTGCCTCAGTTAGCGAGGGTGCCTTTAGCAAGGGGCGAAGTCTTTTTCTCTCGGTTCTAAGATTTGCCCACGAGAGAAATGCGTTTTGTTGCCCGCCTTCCCGAAGAGCGTTCTCCCCTCTACAGTCGGTGACAAACCCAACCAGCTCCTTGGCCGGAGGTTTGGCCTCCTTGTGCGGAGCTGCTCCCCTCTTGATCAGGGGCAGTTTTACCTGCGGTGACACTTTCAGTGTAACAAAAACCTGCTTTGTCCTCTTAAGTCGTACTCATAGGCTGGCTGGGGTTGCACAGGACCTTTAAAGGGCAGGTTGCTCAGAGCCCCATCCAACCTCCCCTGGGATGGTGCCAGGGATGGGGCCGTGGCCGCCTCTCTGGGCAGGCTGGGCCAGGCTCTCACCACCCTTCTGTCACCAGCACAGGGCAGTTCTGTTTTTCTTGTAGGCATCACGTGCATCCTGACAACTTCCTGCACAGCTTCCCACTTGCTAGAAAATGTAGATTCTGCTTGCCGGCCACAGTTAATTGGTTATTACTCATTATTTATTTATTTAGTTGGTTGATTGTGCCGGCATCTTTTTTAAGATCTTTTTAAGAAACCATTCGTCTCTTGTTTGCTCTAGAGATATTAACAAGCAAAATAGAAACTTTCGATGTTTGAAACTGAATTTCAGAGCTTGTGTAGAATAGCTGAGTGGCCATAGGCTGCGCTTTTTAAAACCCACCAGACTTAGAATTAAAGACACTGCATTAAATGATCTTCTCTGTGTCCTGGGCTTAGAGGTGGAGTTGATGGACATCAGAAGAAATACTCCAGCGCTCTTGGCCTGTTGGCTTTTGGCTTGTGGTCACTTGATCACCACAACTTGGACGATGCTGCTCCTTGTAACTTGGATCAGTTCTGCTCCCAGGGTGCTGCTGCACGTTGACTTTTCAAAGATTAATGTCTTAGGTGAAAAAGTTCCTAAAAAAAGTACTCTGGCTACAGGCATGTTACATCTTGTTCCGAGGTCCCTTATTTTCCTAGTAACAATTAGCCAAAAGAATTCATTTGTTCTAAGATGGTTTCCAAATTACTTCTTTGTTTTTATTTAGACCTCTGCAATGGCTGCACTTGACCTAGAGGGGGGCCAGATTTCTGTAGCTTCCTGCATTTTATTGCTCTGTCGCCTGTGGGCCCTTGTGGGCTCTTACACCTCTGCCGACAAGGCTTAACTTTTGGGGATGAATTGCTAATTTTGTGTCTTGGAAGCTCAATCTCAATCTTTCTTTTTTTCATAATTTCTTCTAAATTGTCATTTGATTTAAAATATTTCAACTTCCACTCTTTTTGTTAATCTTGGCTCTTGCAAAAAGTAGTCAGCAAAGTCCCTTCACCTGAGGTTTAGTCTCCTCAAGTTAAATAACCGGTTTCCTCCAAGTAACTTCCTAATCCCCTCATTTATCTTGATTTTTTTTTTTTTTGGGGGGTGTTCTCCACCCTTCTCTTCCATGTTTCTCGCTGCATAATGTTATTTCCTTCCAGCCCCAGCATCTTCCACCATCAATCCACGGCCCGTTGCAGCCTCTCACATGCCCCCGTGGTTGAGTCTAGGTGCTGTGGATCTCCCCACTTCTCTTGGCTCTCCAAAAGGAGAATTATTAGCAAAGGCAAACGCTTCTGTGGTCAAGGTTGTTGGCAGTGTATTTATAGCCTGCAGTTGCACGCGGTCCCTCCCTTCCCCAGCAGCAACCAAACCGCAACCAAACATCTCCCTTCTCCTTTTTGGAGGCTTTTGAAGAATAGTGAACTTGTGACATTTCCTCTAGGGATGAATAAAAGATCCCCAGATACTGCAAATCTGTGCCCAGAATTCACATAAAACCAAACGGCGTTTTTGCAAATCGGTGGAAAAATGTTCCGATAGCGTTGTTGGTTTGTTGTGGGTTGTTTTTCCTCCCGGCATTTTGCTCTTGAGCACGCCTCTGCACTTCCTGCCTTTGGCCAGAACCAGAAGAACTGCTGAAATACCAGGAGACAGGCTGTTCCTCTGAGGTTTCCCACTCCCTTTTCCAGACCTGAGCGGTCTGGGCACTTCCAATAAACGGCTGAAATTTCTGGATACCGATCAGAACCGATTCTCTGCGCATCTCATTCTGGGTTGCTCAGTGATCCCCTTTTTGGGCTGGTTGTCCTTGAAAGGCTCTCCGTCTCCTGTCTGGTTCCAAAGACTTGTCCCAAAGAATCTCCTTGTGCAGAGTTCACCAGATAACTCTGTCCATCTGCTGTTGCCTCTCGACGTGTCCTGCCGGGCCGCGGGATCACCAGCCCTGCTTTAGCCTGGCCCCACGTGGCCATCGCTTTTCTTTGGTGGAAGCCTTGTCTCTGAGACAAAGTCTTTATCCACGTGGAGGGATTCAGTGGAGAAGGAGTCACAGGTTGCAGTAGGTCGCTCTGAGATCCTTGGTTAAACAACGAACTCGAGCTCTCGCCGCGTTATTAGCTTCTAGAAAGTCGAGCGACTCCATGGCTCGCGTTTGAGCAGAGATGCTGCTGATTCAGATACGTAATCCTGGCCTTGCATTAAAAAAAGTGACTGAAACTCTCATTAGTTACTTGGTGCTGATTTTAAATGGTGGTTTCCAGCGAGGTTTGCATCTGGATGAAATTTAGAAGTCAATTGCAACAGGCGAAACCCAGCAGTTTAAATATTTAATTATTTTTTTTCAGTAGTTTGCACGCTTGCAAAACTCCTCTGCATTGAAATGAATAATGGCACTAAAATTGGAACTGCTGGTGATTTTTTTTAAAAATTTTTTTTATTAGTTGGTGTGTTGAATTGATTGGCTTTGAGTGTTTTTCCCTCTTTTAGCACTAGGAAATCTCTCATGCTCTGTTGTTAGTGATGGAGCAGGAGGGAAAGATGAGCTCTCCTATGTTTTTCTATGCTACCCTTGACCACATCAGCCACTGGGCTGTACTGGGAGAACCAGTGGGACTGAAGGAAATGTTCTCTGTGTGTCTGGAGAAGAGGCTGACGACAGGAAAAAAACCCTGTTGTTTTTTTGTGCGCCGCCGTGCCAGCAGTTTGGTTATTTCCTTCCAATTAGTGGCTCCTGTTTCCTCGAAATGCGGCTACCAAATTTGCAGTGCTTGAACGTGAACTTCCAGTTCATTTGTAATGTTTAATTACTGCAAATTCAGATCTTCAGAGAAGCCAAAGTTCTAAATTGACGTTGAATTCTTTTGAAAAGAAAATGATATTTAATTCCGAATGTTTGAAGTTTGTGGTTGGCTGGTTGGTGGTTTTTTTGGTTTTCTTTGACTGATAAAAGTAATTGTTTTGCCCACTGTGGTGTTGGCTTTCCCCTGGAGCCCTCAGCACTCGCTCTTGTAGCGCAGCCAAGGAGCTTGGGGGAGGCAGTGGCACTGAACATTCCTTGAAGATATTAAATGTTGAAAGATTAAATAAAAAAAGTGAAACACCAAACAGACGGGAAGAACTCGCCACCAAACTGATGCTATACAGGTTTGTTTTGTTTTCCAGGACTTATAGAATGTCACCAAACTCAGCCCTCTTAGAGCTCACACTTGGGAGTTTTTAGTTCCTCCCATCCTAGAAATCTCGTGTGGATGTAAATCTACCTAGGGTAGCTGTAAGTGTACATCCATGTAAATACACATGTGGCTTTTGCAACAAGAATTTGCAAAATGAATTTTCAAAATTAGGTGCAGAATATTTTTCTATACACGTGGCTCGATTGCGCATCCGACAAAGTTGAACTGCACACAGTTCAGCTCTGCAGGGAATTGTTTAGCTTATGGAAGTGAAATATGCACAGCTCCCCCAGATGAGCTAATAAAATTATTACTGAAAACCAGATTAATCTGTATCTTTTGCCTCATATCTTAAAAATTCTGACCTGGGGAAATTTTTTCCCGGTGATCCTACTTAATGCCATCAGAAGCACCCGAGTGGTAGGAACCACTTATTTCATGCTGCCTTTTTTTTTTTTTTTTCCCCCCTGGCGTATTTCTTCTGCAGCGTGTTCCCTCGTGGAGGTTTCTGAAGTGAAAAATCATCTTGGGGCTCTCTGCGTTTCGATGTGAGCCAGGCTGGCCAGAAGCACCAGCTGCTTTTGCTGAGGCAGTGGGGGAAAGGAGCTTTTACACTAAGGTAGATGTTCTGCCCGTCCGCTGGAACGGACCAGGGTCTATAAGCTTCACGCTGCCAGCCTCAAACCTGCGCTGGCCACAAGAAAGTTTTGCCAGCTCGTTATTAATTTCATACAATAATGGACGAAGGTCAGTAAAACAGATGGTATATATCGAATGAGTTTATTTGGTAACAATTGAGGGTTTTCTCTGTTTATTTTCGCTGCTTCCCTGGCTTTGCTGCGATCCTTGTTTTTACAGAGCAGCCGGAGGAGGCAAAAACTGTTGAAAATCAGAACACTTAACCTGCAGAAGAAAGCTGCTGCCAGCTGCTCCGTGATCAGGTGTCTCACCTTTCACTCGGCTGAATCTGATTGGGTTTTATGTATTTTTTTAAGTTTTGTTGGTTGTAAACCAGCAAGTGAGTTGTCAGAGCCCGGTGGGAAGCGGAGGCGCGGGGTTTGGTCGATGGGTGAGGGAAGGGGACCGGTTCCCCGGCCTTCGTAAAGCAGCGCGGCCCCGCCGGCTTCCCTGCAGCTCCGGTGGTTTGTCCCACCCTTTGCTTTGGAATGAGGAATTTGACGCATTATTCAGTTTTTTTTGGACTCGTGTGTAGCGTTCTCATCTTCTTGAAGCCGGGAGGGGGAACAACATCGCTCTGAAAATACTGTGGGAGGAGGGAAAGTCTGTCTGAAGGCAGCAGTGGCCGTTGAGTAGAAATCACCAGGCTGTTGCTGGAAAATTAAAACAAAGGTTGGTTTGTTCTCCTCGTCTTCTCTATCCCCAACACGCTGGGAAGGGGCCACGGTAGAAAGCTTGCGTTAAGAGGAAATAAAAAGCACTTGTAATGCTCATCCCCCTATAAAACACCAATCCAAGCGGCACAAGCTGTATCAGTGGGGAAGAACGGAGAGGTTTAGGAGCGGGGAGATGATTAAAGGCTGGATTTAACTGGTCATATTGCAGCCCATAAACTGCAGCTAAATCTCTGGAGCGAGCTTAAAAGACTCCGTTGAGGTCAATCTCCACAATACCTGGATTTGAGGAAACTGAAAGCAAATTCCGATGTGGAGGAGTGGAGATTTGGAAATCTCCGGCTCGTTCTGCGCGGCGCTCGCCTCGAGTCCCACACACAGTCGTATTTGCAGATTTGTTTCTTTAATAGCTTTTTCCCCCGCCCTCCCCAGCCCAGGCTTTTCCTGTGTTGAAGTCACACTGCGGGGAATGACATCATCCCTTTTCCAAGGAAACTACGCTGATGTAGTTCCTGTAGCTGCAGCGGTAACTGAGTTAATTCCCAATTAAAGGCGCTGTTATTGCAAATATGTTTTTAGTGCGGGATCAGAGGATGGCTGGGAAGAGTTTTTGCTTTATAGAAGGGGTAGGCTCCCTAATTAGTTAACAGAGAGGAGATCCATGGAACAACACGAAGGGCGAGAGCAACTCTTGTTTGTACTCTGATCAATTTGCAGAAGTTGTCTCCATTTGAAAAGGACTTTTATTAGACTATCTGGAGAAATCTTGTCATGATCTGCCAATGTAAGTAGTGTGCCCAGACTTGTTACCCAATTATTTTACATGGGCAATTAACAGCTAAGAGCAGCTCCCTGGAAGCTGTTTGGCTGTGCGAGAGGGGAGGCCGTCCCCATGTCGCTGCTCCCTGCAGGGGAGTTAGACTCGGTGACCTTCAAAGGTCTCTTCCCACCCAAACCAGTCTGGGATTCTCTAACTTGGAGACCCCGCGGTGGTCAAATTTCCTGTCTTTGCCCAGTCCAGCAGTGGTTCTGGCCACGTGAAAATTAATACTTCCCTGGACTTGTTCTCAGGAGCTGCCAGAAGTATTTTGTTTGGGATTTGTTTATTTTTTCCCCTTCTGATCAGCTGCAGATGATGTTAATGTGCTGGCCAAGTGTGGTGCTCCTGGAGTCACTGGGGCAGGGGTGATGTGGGAGTTTGCTGTGGCCAGGGTGACAGACTCTGCCTTGATTCCAGCCCAGGAATTTTATCTATAGAAGGGACTCGGGATATTGCAGCAGCACCTTCAGTGAAGGGAACGGGAGGAAACCTGGACTTTTAAAAATAGATTTAAACTCCTTTCTGAGTATGCGACATCCATCACCTTCTCTACTGATCTGTGCAGCATCTGTAAATTGAGCTGGCAAGGGAAATTAAGGGATAGGTTGGTCTGCAGTATCATAAGCGTAGAGAAGGCAGCAGTTAATTTTTAATTTTTTTTTTCTTATCAAGCCTACATGGAGTAAGGTTTACAAATTCCCGGCATCTGTGCGAGAGTGACTTTGCCTTGCAAATTGTGCTCGGTAATGGCTCTTGGTTTTTTGGGCTGGCTCTTCTGAGCAAAAGCTTCACTATGGATTCCTTATGCACCTCTAGAGCTGGGAGTACTCAGGATCCCCCATTTCTGATTCCCCTTCTCTAGGATTTCTGGATCCTGGGAATTGTAGGAAGTAACCTGGGTTGTAACATGGGGCTAAATAATTACTCTTATGTACAGATATGATAAAACTGACTTTTGGAGTTCACCATCCAGGCGAAACCCCTGAAAAATACCAGACAATTAAGAGCATTTATGGCAACAGGAGCAAATTTTCTAGTGTATTTTACAAAGTACAGTGAGGACTGGGAAAGACCGAGGTCCGGCTTTGAGGCCCCGTTCGGAGAACTGAGGAAGCAATAATTAGGGAGTGGGGTGTGACTGTCTAATTTAAAAGAATAGAAACAATGCTTTGTGCCTTTAATATCTACTGTCTGAGAACACGAGGGAAATGCAAAAATAGCCCCCTCTAGAATGTCTTTCAGAGCACCCTAGGAAATGTTGTACGTGGTGGAGAGATGAAGAAAGGAGGGGGGGAGTCAGCCAGGAAGGCTGGCGGAGAGGGCGCGTCGATGGATTTCCTTCCATGAATAATGAAAATACGATACCTGGCTAAATCTCCTTAGATGAGTTTAAACTCAAGTTTACTCTAATGATGGCAAAATAAAATAACTCCAAATCCCTTGGGGAAAATTGCCGGCGCGCCTCCGGCTCCCGCAGAGCGTTGGCTGGTTACGGGGAGGGGGGGGAAGCGAAGACTTTTTACTTAATCCTGGAAAGAAAGTTGGAGCGGCGAAGCGATTCTGAAGCGTTCGAGAAGAGACAGTGATTATTGGACTTTATGACAGGAAGTCATTGAGAATTTCCTGAAAGAAGTAAAAGAGGAGTGTATTTGCATTCTGCTCGGTGATTTGGGAGTACTTAGATATTTATAGGAAAATCCAGGAGGTTGTGTGTGTTTTCCATTATACAGATTTCCTATAAAAAATAAATAGATGTTGCCACAGCAAGCTAATGGCTGCGTTTTGTGCTCTCCGCTGCAAAACTTCCTCCTGTTAGACTGTACTGGGCTTACAGTTTTACGGAATCGTTGATTGACTTTGCGTGATTGCAGATTATTTTTTAGCAATACAAAATATAGAAGACCTGTGCTGGTGGTGGGGGGGAAAATCATAGAATTTAAGAAGAAAAAAAAAATCACTGAGCTTTTTAAATGAGGAGAAAAGCCCAAACCACCACTGGGCCAGAGTCTCACCACTCTCAGCATCAAAAATTTCTTCCTTTAATCTAAACCTCCCCATTCACCAAGTCCCAGTCTAACCAGGGGCCCTGGGTGAGTCAACTCCCCTTGTCTCACCCTTACTCTTCATAATTCTGGGATGAATAAACGGTAATCTGAATAATACTGAGGAGGAGGAAGGGGGGATGTAAACCAGGAGGGATATGGGGATAAACCTGTAGAACTTCACCCCCCAGACTCTTGCTGGAAACTATCGAAGTGTCTGGTTATTTCTCCTCTCTCCCTGTTGTGTTTGACCATATTCAAACAGAAAAAGCATTTTCCTGTCTTCTCTTTTTTTTTTTTTTTTCCTCTGATGCCTGCAGGATTGATGGGGAAGTAGCTGGGTTTATTCTGAGGGCTTTTGGTGGTGTTTGCAAGTGAGTGAGGAGGTGGCATCTGGATGTGAAAGTTTAATGAGGGAGAGCAGCGCTGCGCTGGAGAGGGGCTCCGGAGGAGAAGGGGATGGGGCCTCCTCACGCTCCTCTGGGCCTCTGTTGGGAGGAGACCCCCTCATCTCACTGAGTCCACCCCCTTGGTGTCCAGCCCAGGTTGCAGAGCTAATAGACCTCATAGTTTTTGGGCAAACCGGCGTTTGGATCCACAGAGGGTTGTTACTGTGGGGTCTCTGCACGCTTGGTGGTGGTCTCCAGGCCTTGCTGGGAGCCTGGGCCGCAGCTTCGGCCGGGTCCAGCGGGATCCCTCGGTTCCCGACGATCTGCTCGCAGCCCTTGAAGACGCGGAGGTGCAGTTTAGAATTTAGGATCTTAAATGCTCTGTTGAAACTGGGCCTGGGAGCACTGGAATGGCTCAGGTCCGAGCCTGGTGTGTACGTCTACTTACTGAGTGGTCATAGGTGAGTCGTTCAGCATAAAGGGGGTGACACGTCTATGTGGATACCCAATTCCACAAGGAAACGCTGGAATGCGTTGGTTTTGGAGTGACTGGGCTAGCGGGCTCCCTTTGTTCTCTGTGAAGCCACTCTTGGTGAATTCCTATGTAAATAAAATCAGAATCAGACCCAGTTTCCCCAAAAAGAGGGGAAAATCATTTCTGTTGTCTTGAGGTGAAAAGGTCATAATTCCCCCAAACCAAGAGGTAATTGGACCCTATCAATTCAATTTTCCAGTAAACATTTGGGTTGGTTGGTTGTGCTTTTTTTATTTCCTTCTCGTATCCAAATCCTTCAAGTTCTGCCTCAATGTTTCACCAATTAATTTAAAACGTATTAATTCTCATTAATGCTTCTTGCCACACAATGGCTTTTGTTTGGCTTTGAGTTCCGCTGTGCGTGTGAACTTCCTTCCAAGCTCGTATTCCGAGCGTGGGTTCATCCAAAGCTGTAAAGCCTTTGGGGAGCTGGAGCCTCTTGTCCCATCCCAGAGGAATTCCTCTGGCACTGCCTATCCTGAGCTTTCCAAAGTGCCCGGTGGAAGAAACCGGCTCGTTTTCTGAGCACCAAGCGAGATCCTACAGCTTGGTCTGTAAGAGGAGAGGATAAATTTGTGTTCAGGCTGATCTGGGTTATTTAGGAGCTTTATTCTCCATGAAATTCCGAGCTCACTGTTACTTTTGGCTCCCTTTGGGCTCGATCCTTAGAGCCGAGGCGAGTCCCGGGGGCCTGGAGCTGGGTTGTCCTTTTTGACCGCCACGTGTGTGCGCGGGGGCACAGATGCTACTGTTGTTTTATTAATTTTTTTTAAGAAGTGGATCTGTGCAGACATCAACAGGATATCGTTAGGCCCAGGACCTGACGACAGTTGAGGAGCCTGATGCGGAGAGGAAGGAAGTTTAGAAACCTCTCGGAGAGAGCCGTGGCGGAGCAGTTGAAGGAAATGAGGCATGTCCTGCTCTTGTTGTGCTCGTAGCCCCGGGATTCCCAGGGGGCAGAACGAGACCTCAGTCTGGCAAAGGACAACTCAACTCAGATTTTAGTTTTGTTGGGTTTGTTACTCGGCTCTTACTGCTCTTTGTAAACAAGCTGCTGCTCCGCTTTTGTTTGCAGCTATTGAACCGTAGCTTGGGTGCAAACGGGCGTCTAAAGCAGGTCGTTATTTATTTCTTTATTTCCATTTTTGATGCTGCAGTGCCTCAGCTATGGTATCTCCCAGGGTAAAAAGCGCAGGCACCGAGGCCGGTTTGTGCCCGGAGCGCTCTGCACACGCTGAGCGAGAAGCTTCTGACCCAGGGCCCCTCGTCCTGCCCGTGGGGTCACCGGCAAGGGCTGGGCTTGTCCCATACACCTGGGGACTGGCTCTGCTGCTCGGCTTGGTAAACCATAACGTAGGGCGTCCAGTGGAATGAAAAACAGGAAGCTAGTGACAGGTTCTTCTATAAAATAAGTGACATGAAATCATCAGGGCTGAAAGTCTAAGTGCACGGAATGGGAGGAGCACCAGCACCAGTGCTTCTAAAACTGGAGCAAGAAAATAGGAAGAAATTCAATGTGCTGGTCCTTCCTTTTGAGATAGTGCTTACCACGTGCAATGTTTTAATAAAAGGCAGCAGGTCCAGCTGTTGAGTGACCCATTGGAGTGATGGTGATACCATCCTCTCCCAGTAATGTCAGATATCACACCGGGGAGGTTGAGGCTGCGGGTGGAAACCCATTCCCCAGGCAGATCCCGTGGCACGGCGGCATGGGGGGCTGCAGAGCTTTCTGAGCCGGGATGCGAAGTGTCGTGGCTGACCTGATCCAGCCGTGGCCGTGGTCCTGCTTCTGCTGGGAGGTCACAGGAGACACCTCCAGAGCCTGCTGGTGCTGAGAGCAATTTCTGGGGCGGTAACAGCATAGAGCATTGTCAGGACTCTGATATTTTCAGGCTTGGACTGGATCTGGAGATTAAATGATGCCTCTTGCCCCTGGTAGCTTCTCCAGCTGGAGAGGCAGTGCAGAGCTATTCCCAAACGTGATCCCAGGGTCACAGCATCTCCTCCCTCGCAGGGAGGAGTGAGGGTAAGGGATGGATCACCATCTGCAGCTGGATACAGAGGTCCCTGCGTTATGTAGGTTGGGGTTAAGAGCTGTGCCCGGGCACAGCTCACAGCCAGAGATCACCTGGTCTCAGAGCAGTCAGCCAGCCCTTCCCATTTCCAACCTTGGCTTGGGTTTTCTTGGGGTATTTTTTTGTTTCAGTAGCTAAAGCAATTCAAGAATTAAACAGTCATTCACAGAGTGAAATAAATGAGACTTTAAATATATATATCCTAAATAAAAGGCTTCATGTTGGCATGTTGATGAATATCTGCAGGGTTTTTTTTTTAAAGCCAGTAGATTATCACTTGTGTTACGGAGAACAGTTAACAAAAAAAAAAAGAGGCAAGGTTAAAGTGTATCCTAACTCTTGCTCATGTTTATAGTACAGTTTTATTACTCAAGGTAAGACAGATAACTGGGCATTACTCCAAATTCCTGGCAGTTTTCCCTTTCCAAGGCACTAATATTGGGATTAGCATGTTGTTTTAAAGCCATTACCTTTCTTCACCTTCATAATTGCTTATTCTTAGGGGAGAATACTAGAAACTGGCTGCTCATAAAGTGGACTTGTTATGCAACGTATGCAAAGTTCTGTTTTGTTACCAGTTGGATTTACTTTAATCCCTGTGTTTGGGTGGTTTTTTTCGTATGGCCTAGATATATACGTTTGTAGGTTCTTTGGGTTATTTAAATGTAAATATGGTGCGTTGGTAGTGACCAAAGCCAGAGCTTAAGATCCTGGGGATTTTGAGCTTCATAAAGTGATGTCACCTTGTGGTGGTAATTTCTGAGCAGTGCTGCCCTGCTCTTTTTTGGCCTTGGGGTGACACAACCTGCTCCAGAAGCTGTGGAGATACAGGAAAGGGCTAACTGGCATATGTGCCTCTGGAGAGGACACTGCTGCTCCTCCTGTGGCTTAGGGCTGCTTTTACAGGCTCAGAACTGAGCTCAAACCACTGCATTTTTCTCCTGGCTCCTCTTTCCAGAGGTCCCAGAGCGAAAGCATCAAGACTACGGTCAAGGAATTGTTTCCCATCTGGGAAACGGGTATCAAGTTCACTGACCGCTGCTTGAGGGGGAAAAGCCACCTCTGACCAGTGATGGAGCGCTGGTCTGACTGGGAGCAGAAACCCAGGGCCTCGGAAGACGACAGGTAGGTGGTGGAGCAGCATCAACCTTGGCCGGCTACGGCGAGGAGACTCTGAAATGGGCTGCCAGAGAGAGAGAGACAGCAGGAGAGAGCACTTACTGCGAACAATTGACTGGATCCCATGCCCTTGGGGAAGTTTTTGTTCTTTTCTTGGTAGGGGAAATAACTTGGATGAAAGATAGGAGGATATGAAATAAGTTGAACAGCAGGAAGTTGTGTAAACATGATTAATTCCTTTAATGGGAACTTTCAAATGGAAGGTTGTCAGTCCTCGTGCCTATACCTCTTGTTTTTGGGGGAAAGATCACGCAGAGCGTTGAAACGCTATCATAAGGGAAAGCAGTAGAAATAAAAAAGAATACACTCGATTAGTTGTCTGGAAAGAGTAAGAAAATGCTGCCGCCTTGCCCAGGATTATAGTAGAATCCTAGAATGGTTTGGCTTGGCTTGGAAGGGACCTCTAAAGGTCATCGAGTCCAACCCCCCTGCAGTAAGCAGATCTGGAAGGGTGGGCGTCACATTTTCCTGCCGTGTTTTCCTTGTCCTCTATGAAAAAGAGCTGACTTGCCAAGCTGCTCTTTGGGCAGAAGGGATGCGGGAGAACAACCAGAGAGGAGCTTCTCCCTGACTGGCTGCTGGCGAGAAGATCGCTCGAAGCAGCTCAAGCTAGAAAGCCTGAAATGGAGAAGCCGGTGGCGTCGCTCAGCAAAAGGACGGCTTGTCACTTGGAGGTCTTGGGAGGCTGCTGGAAAACCACCCGGCGGCCCTTAGTCGCTTTTTGGTGGCTAGAAATCCTCGCACGCTGGCCTCCGGAGGGGCTTTTTCAAGCCCCCCAAAGCTGCAAAAAGCTGCAGCTGACGCTGCTCCCTCTGCCTTTTTCTGACGGGGGGACGCGGTGGTATCAAAGCAGGCGGGATGAAAGCACAAAAGCTTCCTGTTTCCAGCTGTTTTCCTCAGCAAAGATTGTTTTTGTGGTGTTTTTTTTTTTCTTTTTTCTTTTTTCTCCTCCAAAGATGCTGCTTCCTTTTAAGGGGGGTTTTTAATCTGCAAACTGTTTCCTCAGTTTATTTCGCTCCAGTCAAATGTGTTCCCTTTAGGTCAGATCTGTCTCTTTTTAAAAGCAGCCTGCCCTTTTCGATAGTTTTATTTGCTACTCAAAAGAACAAACATGACTTTATAAAAAAAAAAAAAAACAAACAAACCCCAACCTTTAATGAAGTACAAGAGCAATAAAACCTTTTGCCACTAGAGCCGAACATTTTAGAGTGATTTTTTTTTTTCTTTTATAAAAAGAAACCTTGAATAAATTAAGTGGGGAAAACATACTGACTTCATAACACTTTGAGGGCTTTAATACCAAGATTCTTGCATCTGTACCTGTGCTTAGAGTAGGAAAAAAAAAGGTTTACATCTGTCACACGTAAAAAATGCTTTATTTGGGGACGCAAGTAAGTTTAAAGAACGGGGGATACAAAAAAAAGACTCTCCCAGCTGCTTCCGTGATGTTAGTCTCTTTTTATTAAACTGATCTCTCCTTGTTTACTTTCTCCTAAAGTAAACACGTGTAATTAAAATATACGATGCCTCTCTCCAGCTCTAATTCCATGTGTGGGTTCGTCACAGTCGGAAACAGCCTCAAATGCTGCCAACGCCTCGGTGCGGGAGGGGCCCTGGGTTCTTTATTAGGGTAAAAAATGGACGGGGGAGCTAGAGGATGGCTTGGGTCCGGGTGCCTCGCCGGTGTCGTGGCGAGATCCTCCACCCGCCTTGCGTCTTGCTGGTGGAGATCTGGTGGGCTCCTGCCCCGCTCCCTCTGCCAGGTGGATGAGGAGCGAGCGGAGATGAACCGCCCCGGGCCCGAGCGGCTGTACGGCCTCGCCGGAGGTGCGTGGCGAAGTCCTCCAAGCGCCAGGAAAGCGAAAGCCTAGGGGAGAGAACCGCCTCGCCTGGTTTCTCGCTGCCATATGTTTTGGATGGAGACGGTGTCCCAAAAGCCGGGATGTGTTGAAGGCTAGCCGGGTTGGTTTTGGACGATTGGCCTATATTTACTGCTTACAAGTTTCATTGTTGTTGAAAGTCTGCTGCGGTCTGTAAATACGTTCTGGAGCCGTATAAAAATAGCCCAATTAACATATTCAGCAGGACAACAATTGCCACGGTTGAACGGCTTGGAAAGTAGCACGGGCTGTAAACAGGATGCGCCGAAACGAGCTCGCGCGAGGTTCCGTTGCGGCGGGTGCCACGACCCGCCGCGGCCGCTCATCGGCGCTTCCGAAAATAATCTTGGGATCCTCTAAAGGACATAATGCTCTGGTTTTGAAAGCGGCTCCTCTAAGGTGAGAAGCCTAGCTGGCGTTGCTGCCATTAAAGACACCCAGGGTCCTCGCTTTCGGAGCGGCGTCTGGGTTCTTGTTCTGCAGCTTAGCGATGTGCTGGAAAGGGAGGGAGGGAGAGAGGAGGAGGAAGGATGAAAATTCTCCTCCCAATTCTGCTGTGAAACTCCCTTCTATTAACAAATTTGGTAGTGAAGAGGGAGGCAGGATGTCCGAAGAGGACCTTCTGTCGAGATGTGGTGGGTGTAGAATTCCTATCTCTTGAGCTTCTGGTGGTTTTTCGCTCCGTAGTGGCCAGGTATGTAAAAGCAAAACAAAATAATCCTTCATCGGAGTGCTAGAACCTTATCCAGTAAGATATTGCGGAATATCTCCTCAGTGGAGGGACATGATTTATTCAGCTTCACATCTCTGCAGCTTTCAGTGCTGTAACTTCATTTCAGAGGATACCTTTAAGGACGATTTCTTTCTTAATGACCCATCAGATGACAAAGCACAGACTTTGCTAAAAACACCTTTCAGAAAGCCACGGGCTCGTTCCCAGGTTTAATTCTCAGCAGCATTCTCCAGAGTCCTGGTAATTTAGAAAGACGACTTGACTGATGATCTAAAGAGAGAGGATTTCCAACCGTGCGCCAGAACGTCTCCTTTTGCCATCTTTCCTCTGCTTTCCCTGATGCTCACCGGAGAGGTTTCCCTTAGTGGGGGCACCTGGGCCTCAAGTCCAGCAAGGAGGATGAGACCTTGAAATGGTTTCCATCCATGCCTTACAGATAATTTCTAACTCTTAATTTTTTCATATTTTTAATGAGTTCTCTTGCAAAGAAATGGTGGTGGTCTTGAGCACAGCGAGAGAATCGGAGCCCTCTAAGTTTCTTCTGAGCATATGGTCGGGCTGCAAACCAGCAGAGGCTGCCTGAGCGCAGGGCAGAGCCTCAGAAGGGAGGAGATGAAGGTGGCATCCAGAGCCCCTCGCTCGGTGATCTTTCCGTTCCGAATCAAACGCTGCCCTTACGGAAGTTATCGCTGGCAGAAGATCTGCAGCCACGCCTCGGCTCTTTGCGGTAGAGTGGAAGTTTTCCAGAAGTGACAAATCATTCCTCAGACTTCCACGTTGAGTCCAGTCGAGCTGTGGTGCTGCGGAAGAGGCCGAACGTTTGGTATAAGCTACGTGGGCAGACGGTGAGGGCCAGAGAGGTTCTACGGGTGGACTTGGTGCTCCGTGTTGTCCTGTAAGAGCAGAGAAAACCGAGGGAGTCATCAGGTGTGAAGAGAAGAGGTTTCATCAGTGGTGGAAAGAGGCGTGTGGTGAAGGCAGCTCCGTTCCTCAAGGTCTCTGAGGGAGAGCAGCGCCACGTGCTGGGTGTGGATGGACAGAGGGACTGACACGACGGACGGATTGCCAGCGAGCCGGCTGTACCCCCGGTCAACTGTACCCGTGACTGCGCGCGGCGTAGCGGCCGAGGCCGGGCAGCCCGTTTTGCCGTCGGACTGCGAGTACGACGCGCGGTGATGAATTAATTTGGCGCTCGTTGCGGTAGCGCTGATCGTAATGAATTAATTTGGCATTCAGGTGGATGTCGAGCTCTTCTCTGTTTCTTTTTTTTCGAAGCTTTTCTCTTCCCGTGCAGAATTTGTTAGCAGACAGCTCTGGTGTTACCCATGGATTCAGTTGTCATCGTCACCACCGCGTACTCTCGGGTACTGCCGCGTGCGACGGGGCGGAGCGGGGGCGCTTCGCCACGGCACAGGGTTTTAAAAGTTTCCCTTCCTCTTCTGCTGGCCGATTTGTAAAGCACCTGAGCAACCCCAGAGGCGTCACCCGTTGGATTTTGCGCGGCTTGGAATAGGAAAAAGGGGTTTATTTTTGCTGCCTAATGCCCAAATCTGAATGTGCCGTCAGTGACTCGAGGCATCGTCGAAGACAAATAGACTTTTTCCCTGTGTCAATATTAAATAGTGAAAAAGCCGTAAAATGTGCTGCTTTGCTCCTTCTCTCCTTTCTTTCCCTCCCGAAATGTGCCGAGTTGATAAATATATATCTACACCTATAGCTCTCCCTTCTTTTGAGGAAGGTGTGTGATGGCACGAGCGATTTCTTTTTCGTTAGTCCAGTCTTGCAGTTGAACTGGGAGAGCTGGTGAGTTGGAACAGGAAATGCTGCTTGAAACTATTTAAAAGAGTTTTAAAAGTAAAAATATTTAAAACCAAGCTGACGAGCTGTGATGTTGCAGGAAATGTTTAAAATGCAGCTCACATCAGGACAGTGATTTTTTTTTAATTTTTTTTTAATGGCTTTTAAACAGATTTTATTACTTGTGGATGTTGTTACATTTAGCCCTATGTATGATTTACATTAAGATCCTTAGACAAAATATGGAATTCTCCCTGGAGATGTTCTACAATGCTTTATAGACAGGGGAGAGTTTCCTGGAATTTCTTGTTTGCAAAGTGACGACCGATTAGTGTGATCAGGACCTGAGAAGGTATAAACAGTGGAAAGGGCGTAATAAAGGCAGAAGAGAGGATTCTTGACCGATGATGGAATGCTTTTCTTCAGTCTTTTTCAAGTCGAGTGCTTGAAACCCATTTTATTAATTACTAATAATAAGTGTTACTGGATTTCTGTGACTCTTCCGCAGCGGTGGGTGAGCGGCTTCCAACCAGGTGCACCAGGAAGGGTAGGAGTCGTTCCTTCAAAGATCCTGGGAAGTCTACGAAGCTGTCATGGAAACCTTGGGAATACTTGATTTGGGGAGACAACTAGAGATTTATGTTTTTAGGAGTATTTTAACTTGGCCAATAACTCCAACTCTCAGGAGAAGACGGAGCTTTAACGTAGTCACCCCAGCGTCTTGGCCGTCACATTCACCCTGTGCTAATGCTCGGCTTTAATGGGGGGATGGCAGATGAATTTTAAAAGACTTTTCTGGTTACGGAAATTTTAAGTTAATTATCGTAGACTTCATTTCTGGAAGATGTTTTGGGTTTTTTTTTCCCCTTGTCAGTGGCTATATTCTTTGCCCAGAAACACGGGGATTGTCTCTACGTTAGCAAGCGTCCAGTAAATAGAAAGTGTTTGCTGAGGGCTGTCGTCGGGCACTTTAAATGCAAATACAGCTCGGGCAGTTTTAATGTCATTTTCATATAGATGAAGTCATTCTAAAGGAGGCGTAAATTAAAGCCCCGTTCTCCAAAGACTACAAGTTGAGCAGAAAACATCCTTTGGTTTCATTAGCTGGTTTTGATTTCTGTTTGGTTTGCCTTTCCTCAGCTCCGCACGGTTTGCGATGGGGACGGTGTCTCTTCCTCGCTGCGCTGGGTGTAACTGGGGACTTTTGCAAGGGCCGGTTGGACGAGGAGCTGAGCTGGGCTGGTGGGCCTTGTTTTCTGGTTGCTGCTTTTTCTTTTTTTTTCCCCTATCTTTTTATTTTTTTTACCTCAACTTTTTCCAGCTACGCATTCCTCACTAATCTTTCTGTTTCCAAGAAACATAAATATTGGGAATTAACCAGTCATGTACTGGCCAGAGAGGTACAAAACCCAGCTGCTGGTGTGGTCTGCAAAAAAAATCTGGTTTAGATAAGAGCATCGTGTCGAAGCGTCCGCAGAAACAGCTCCAGCAGATGCACTCGCCGTGCTGAGCTGCCCCCTCAGCTCATCCCTGAAGCTATTCCCCACCCTAAAGTGGAAAGAAAAAGTAAAACTTTGCATTTTAAGGCTTGATTTGATGGGTATTTTTCCTCCTTTCTCCTGCAGCACGAAGCCATCCTTCTCTCCTTGAGTCCCAAGCCGCTTTGCAACCGGCGCAGAGCGCTGGGAAACCAGCCCCTTTCCCCGAGGCTTTGACAGGCTATTTAGAGCTAAACTCTGCCTTGAGATTTCCCAGGCAGAAAAGAGGAATTAAACCCCCTGGATGGCTTCCATTAGTGACGAGCTGCATTTATTTGCTTTCACCGCCTCAAAGCCACCAGTCAGCTTTGCCCGTCGCTCCTGACGGACAGTTGCAGTCAAAACTGCACGAGTGCAAACAAATCCTAACTCATTTTTTATGTCATTTGTCACTCAAACCCATGGAGGAGCAAGCCCCGTGCTTGTCCCACCTTTCCCATCAATTTCTCTGCACGGTCTGTTCGGAGAGTCAAGTCTCTCCCAATTTCTCCCCGTTGAGCTGTGTCAGATTTCAGCCAGTCCAAACTAGATGCTGGGACCCTGATTTTTTTTTTTTTATAGTCACCCCGGACTAAGGTGAGGGTGCCTGGATTAAGTTTCCACTGAGATTTCAAGACCTAGTTTTGCAAATGCCCCTCTTCCTGCTGCTTGCCCCAGTTCCCACTGAAGGCAGCGGATCTCTATATTTTAATATAAAATTGAATAGTTAAACCACCTACATCGACTTTAACACCACAGTTGTGTACTTGTTTTTTTATTTAAATCAGGGCACATGGGTTTCATGAGAGCACGGCGTGCGCAGTGCGCCCTTGTCTCCGTGATGCTGTAAATTATTTCACGGAATAAGTCAGTCCAGTAATCTTCTTAATGTGTATGAGCAGAGAATTAACCTGCCTCCTCTTTTTTCCCTCGCCCAGTGGGAGTCCTGGTGCCCATTTTAAATGTCGCATCGCTGGCGATACCGAGGCTGTACGAGAAGCTGCGGGGGGGAAAAAAATCCTCTGCTGGAGTGCGGAGGAAGGAGTGAGTAAGTGCTCCGCTCTCGCCCCCGCGTCCCGGCTGCTGCGCCGTCGGCGTCTCCTTCGCGCCCATCTCTGCGCTGCCGGCAGGATCTGGGGGCACGGAATCTTGGTCTGACCGGTGGCACTTGGAGAGACTCGGTAAAGTCGTGGAAGGTGGTTAAATAGGCCATTACTGATTCGGCGTTGGGTTTCCGTGGTGATTTTTCTCCTCCGTGTGCAAACGTGCTTCATTTCTGGTACGTCTTACCGTGCGGTTGTGTCTCTCAGAAAATCAGAATGTTATAGTTGCCTTCACGTGTTCCTTACAAAGTTCATATTTTCATAGACTACACAAACATGTCCACAGAAAAAAAAGGGGAAAATGTGTTTATTTTTCAGCTCAATGCAGATTTCTCCCGGAAAGGGAACAAAGCGAATGTTAAAATAAGAAGGTGACCTTTGGCTCCTAGTGTCACTAGTCCCTCTCGGTGCTGCATAGTTGAGAGGAGCATCCGAGTGTCCCACACCAGCCCGGGGAAGCAGAGGGCTTCAGAGAAGCTCGGTGGGCGGGTGGGGCTTAGTTTAGTTGTTGAGGCAACTTTTACTTGCAAGAGAAGAGCCGTCTTCTCCAGGGTTGTCCAGGCTGCCCAGGGCAGGGCTGGAGTCCCCATCATCCCTGCAGGGGTTTCTGAGCTGTGGTGCTGAGGGACAGGGCTCAGTGGTGCCCTGGCAGGGATGGGGCAACGCTTGGACTCCATCAGCCTAAAGATCTCTTCCAGCCTAAACAACTCTCTGAATTTTAACATCAGAACGTGAGGCAGAAGCAAGTTTCCATCCGATGAGCCTACGGTTGTCTTGTAATTCGCCCTCTTATCAGAAGGGGCCTGGCCTTAGGTAGGTTTGAATCCACCATCGCGTTTTTGGCTTTGATTCCTAGTTTGGAACCAAAATGTCCATTTGCTTCATACCAAGACCTTCGTGATCTGTCGTACAAGGAGAGGTGAAGTCAATCTGTCCTTACTTACTGGTAGGTTGTGGTGCCCAGGGTTTGCAGCGTGCCTGGAGCAGCGCCATGGGAGGGCTCTGCCTTGTGGGGTCAAGTCAAAGGGAAGTACTTTAAACAGACTAGAGAGGAATATCTGGTTAACTAACGAGATAACCACGGGTTTTAAACCATACTCATTTGATAACTGGCAGAGTCCTGAGAAATAAGCGCTTCACTAGTGAAGTTTGTTTCCTTTGAGCTTAAAATAAATGGAAAAGACTCATTTTTCTTAGGAATCTCTTCTCCCAGAGCCCTTCCTGCACCCAAACCATCCAAACCCAGAACAAACTCAAACCGTGAGGAACCTGGTGATCTGGAAACATCATCATCCCTGGAACCTTCTGCTTCCAGCAGATGTGCTGAGAGCCGGTGAACCGCTGGAGCCAGGCGAATGGAAGGGATCCGTGCGAGTCCTCTGGCCTGAGGAGCGCGGTGTCTGTCAGGAGCGTGTTAGCAAATAGCTTATGTAACTGCGCAGCACAATGTGAGGTTTTATGACCTCACCCGACGGCAGGACAATGCGAGTCGTTGTTAGGAATGTGAAGATTGAGAACAGTTTAGATTTTTGTTTACCCTGTTGCCGTTTTTCTAGCGAGCGGTGCCTCAGACCGGCCGTGCGGATTGGCCTAGGCTTTGGAAACGCGGGCAGAAAAGAAAACGACCGTCTGATTCAAATGAATTTTCCAATTATTTGTGGCTTTAACAGAAGCGATTCAAGGGCATTGTGTATATATCTGGCAGCTGGTCCTACTTCTTTGGAAAAAACCAAAACCAACCAAAATCCTAAAGCTTTCTATCTAATCCCTTGAGCAAACCAATAGTAAGTTGTTTATCAAGTGAGTAGTAGAAATTTCCCCTTCCGCGGCCGTGCTTCCTTTGCGTTGCCGTCGCGGAGCCTTCGACGCCTCTTTCCATGCGCTGGAGGCGGATGGATTTGCAGCCTGGCTTTCCTCCTTCCTACCCAAAGCGGTGCCCGAGCTCGGTGCAAGTTCTCCCGGCCCTGTGCCCGCGGTCTGTCAACATCCCCTCCGTTGTCCGGTGCTCAACCCGCCGTCATTCCGCAGAAATCCCTCCGTTGTCTCCTCGCTCTTTCCCATCTCGTAGTTAAGTTTTCCGCCCTGGTTTCCACGGCCCGGCGCAGCCTGGGCTTTTGTTCCTGACTCCCTCTTGAGGAAGTCAGCTCTTGACTACTTTTCCCACCTTCAGACTTCATGCTGCCCTTCTTCCAGATCACTTCCCTCTTTTTTTTTTTTTTTTATTTTTTATTTTCCCCTGATGATATTTAGAGCAAAACCTTCAAAAAAAAGCTTTCATCGATGGCTAAGCATTTTAAATTTGCCAGTCCTTTCGCTTAGCAAACGTCCAGGTGCCCGGCTTATACTTCCCTTGATCTACTGCTCTTTAATCCTTCTTCTGAATTTTGTCTTTTTGTTTGTTTGGTTTTTTTGTTGAGCTCACTTTTTATTTAGCTCTTACAAAACCCGTAATACTCTGAGGGGGGGGGTGGGAGTTATCAAAGGTCTCAATCCGCCAGGCGAGCGTGTTTAAGTTAATTTGTATTAGCGGTGGCTGCCGCGCCGGCGGTGAGGTGCTTCAGAGCACAGAGAGGAAAGAGCAATCCCCAAGTAGCTGTTTATCATACTTGTCTAAGTATGATAATAATCGTAATTAGAGTCTAGGAGCTTTTTCCCACCCTTCTCGTTTTTGACAGGACTGTAATTCATCGGATGAGAAAAGCTAACGGCGCCTTAGCGGGGCCTGGGTGCGCAGAGGCTCTTTCCTCCGGAGATCTTGGTCCTCTTCCTTCTTACTTGAGGATATTTTGAATTTAAATCTCTCAGAAATTGGCTGTCATTGATTAATATATTGGGGTTTTTTTAATTTTTTTTTCCTCTTAAAGATAAAACTCAGCTCTGAAGCTGTTTTGTCTTTCTCTCTTTACAATTGTAGGGATTTTTGGGTGCTGTCGGTAACTGGTTCAGCTGCTCTGATCCAGAAGCCCTTGGCAGAGCAGTGCTCTGCTGGGCAGAGGCTTGGTCCTTCTTGCTCCACTCACCTCTTCACTCGCTCTTCAGCTCTTTACTTCTGGAGAAGCTCAGCGTCCCGTATCCTGCTCCTCACGTGCAGGGGTCAAGTGCTGGGAAGGAACCGCCGTTTTCCTTGGCGTCTTTTTTCCCAGTGCAAACGCACGACAGCATTTTCAGGGAGGTTAAGCAAACGTCGTTAGTTTTGACTGTAGTACGTTACCTTTCTTCTTTGGAAAAAGTCATCTGAAATCCTTTTTGAGTTGACCAGCGACCAGGAAAGGTTTTCCTTTCACTCTGGACTTCTGGTTGCTGTAGCAGTAAATCCGAGGACGCAGCGCCCGGCTCCTCTGAACTAGGTGTTCTAGGGATTCCCAAACGATCAGAAGGAATCAGCTGAAGTGCGTTAAAAGATTTCCCAAGTTTGTTGCCGGCTTTTTGGAACTCTGGGAAGGCCGCTCTATTGCAGAGCCACAAAGACAAGTAACCATATTGCTGACTATTATTTTGCACTTAGGCACACGAAATGACTCTTCAAGAATTATCTTTGGCTTGGTATATAGTTTATTCAGATCCTGTCAGAGAATATGGCCCGGATCTGAGTTAAAGAAAAGTTAAAGAAACATAATTCAGTGTTTTAGATCAAGGCCAGATTTTTGAGATTCCTCTGCATTGCTTCAGTGGGTCAGTGTTGTCATTTTGGTGCTGCTGCTTCTCTGAATGTTGCTGTTTGAAAGACAAAATAGTGTTTGTTCCGAGTTAAGGAAACAACCAGCTTTTAATCTTAACTGAAATCAAACGGGAAAACTCCCACAGGAGAAGAATTTGATCCCTGCCTCTTCACAAGGAGCTGGAGCTGGTGAAAAAAACTGAATTTGCCCTTTCTGGTCAGGTTACTTCACTTGTGTATTTGTCCGTGTGCTGGGGTGATGGCCTTGGAAGGGGGGAGGTTCACACAAAATTATATTCCAGAGTCTTCTCATTTGTTGCCCTGTGTTGTCGCTGCCGTCTTGGATGCTTTCCCCTGTGGTTCTTTGGATTATGCCTGCAAAGAGGAGTTTGCTTTTTTTTTTTCTGAGTTTGGGTGGTTTTCCCAGGAAAAAATACCCTTTTTTCTAATTGTGAAGTCTGTTTAGGAGCACCTCAAGGGATTCAAAGAAAGTTGAAGGGACTAGGCATTGCGTCCGAGGTCAGGCAGCCTGAGGCGGGGCTGCTGTATTCATTGTGAATCGCATTCCGGAAAATCTGACCAAATCTGTCCGTGATGCTTTGCTTTTTGTCACCTCAGCCAGTGCTGGTGGCTAAAGGAGGTTCATTTACAGGAGCCACATCCTGGAGAAAATCTGGTGTGTGCTCAAGTTGGTGCACTCTGGGATAAATCCAAGCTGGGAGAAGAAGTCGCTGGAGAATTTTGCGTTGCCTTTGGTGTCGTCAGGGTTTCGCTGCCCTAATTGCGTAAGTGGCTGTGCTTACAGGGGACAGAATAAATTTCCAGAATGAGATTTAGGAGTTTACAAACCTTCTTGCAAGAGCTGTGATACTAAATTATCTAGGGAGTAATTAGTGAGGGCCTCTCTGAGGGTTCCTGGGTGGTCGCTGGGGGTGGTGGGGACAGCGGGAGACAACAGTGGGACCAGCTCTGCTTCCGTTGGAAAAAAAATTTCCCAGCCAATTCACAAACACCGTAGAACTCTTGATTTTTGTCAGTTGCTCTTTATAGCTGTTTATGTCCCAGAACCGTCTTCATCTTGCCAGCCTCTCGATTTCGGAGGGCACTTGTGCAAATGCATTATTTGATTCCCCCCCCCCAATTAGAGCCTGCATTTTTGTAGAGCTCCGCGGTCCGCGTTGCAGACCGAGCTCCTTCTTCTAGTCTGCAGCCGAGAGAAAGAATTAGTAGTTTAAAACAATAACTACATGTTCCACTGTGATCAAGGAATTAGATAATCTGGCATGTTTGCTTAAGGGGGCTGTATCTTGGGGCTTTTCTAGGGCAGTATTAAAGCCCTGAGCCTTCTTATTATGCCAATACCCAGAAGATTGCTTTAATGAGAAGTAAAGGGCCTTTTTCCAATTACAAGGGAATAACTGTATTAAGTTCCTGTGTTATGTCAACCTGCTTTGATTTGATTACTGCGAAAGAAATGGATTTATCTGTCAGTGTTACTTAATTAAGCCTTCTCATTGATGTTTTGCAGGGTAATATAGCGCGGTTTGCACATTTAAGTCTAAATACAAAGAAAATTGGTCGAAAGCTAAGACGCGACCCCTGAAGATAAGGCACGAGAGCCATTGCTTGTCGTTTGCCGATCAGAGCCCAGAACTTTTTGTTTTTAAACTTTGGAGGAAGGCTCTGGAGCATTATGTGGGCTCAGATTAAAGCCAGGTAAAGGGCAAGGAGTTTGCTGCCAGGATTGAGAAGGTTTAGCATTTTGGAGTCCTGGCAAATCTTAAGAGAATTCTTCTGTGAGGTGACTCTACTGACCTCTACTCGTTTATACAATTAATATTGACAGTATTCGCAGAGATGAGGGATACCCCAGCCCTGAAATTCGTGTTTTCCTTGTGTTATTTTAAACGTGTGATGCTACCCTCTGCTCATGGGCGCGCTTGGCTTGATGGTGAGGTAGGGACAACACAGCAGAGAGCACCAGGAAGGACAACTGGGTGGGACTCCAGCTCCCCCCACACGCAGATGTTTCGCTGTAGGCACGTAAATAATTCCTTGCGCGTCACTGGGACCGTCCGGTGGTTGGCCGTGAAGCCAATATTTCCGTGTGCTGCTGGAAAGTACTGGGCATCTCTGGGAGCGCGGTGCCTGAAAAACAACCCGCAGATTTTGAAGAACGTGACTCAAAAGAGGCACCACAAGTGAGTGAAATCGCATCCGTAGCCCAGCATCTGTGGCAGGGGTGACAGAAGACTCAGCTGGAGTTGGGTGGTGGGCTTCCAGAGGGAGAGGAGCTCAGGAACCGACTTCCGCCCTCGGCCGGGCTGCTGTGGGGATGCCCCTGCCCTCTCTGTTGGGCACCGAGTGCAAGAGAAGGGTTATTGCTCAAAACTCAGCCCTGCAATGTGGCGGGTTAGGCCTTGGCGACGTGCATCGGTTTAGATTAGCTGTTGGGAGCTGTCGCTTTGTCCTTTACCCTCCGTTTTACACCCACACGAGCGGCCTCCTGGGTCTGCCCGGGAGAGCCGAGAGCAGGATGGGGCTGAAGCCAAGCCCACGGCTGCTGGGTTTGTCACCCAGAGGTGGGCTCAGAGCTGTCACCTGGACCCCTGGATGTTCTTTCCAATCTCTTCTCCGTGCTGATGGCTTTTGGAAGCTTTGCTCGAGGGTTGGTTGATGCCCATCGACGTCAACGGGATAATATCCACTGGTTTTTAGCAGGCAGTGGATCGGGGCTCTACAGAGTTAATTGCCTGTTACATAACACAAATGATTTTTAAAAATATGCCTAATTAACCTAATAGAATGGTTGATCTGATCTGTCAGGTAAATGATACACATTTTCTTTCTTTTTTCTGGAGCTTAATTAAATATTTACCTAAGAGTGTCTTGTGCTATTAACGTGTTCATCTGTTATCGAGATAACAGGAATTGTAATTGGGGGAAAGTACTCAACTAGACAAATATCTGGAGGTCTTTTTTTTGGTTTTCATCTTGAGAATCGAGCAGATGTGGTCCCAGCCCCCATATTTGAAGTGCTGCTAACGGCCAGAACCGTTCCTCAGACGAGTGAAATTCCCACCGATCCTCAAAGTCTGGAGGTGGAAGGGGAGCCGCTTGCGGGCATCGTCTTTGGCAACACCCTCAGAAAGTTTCTCCAGCTGGGGAGATAAAAATCTTGTCTTTTTCCAGTTGCATTATAGCTCTGCTTGTTTGTGCGCGGCCAAAGGCAAGCGCCGGCGTTCCTTCAGGTGGATGCTGGGAGTTAGTGGGAAAAGAGGGCGGCAGCGTGCGGGAATGCTGTCGTCGATCAATTTGGTCCCTTTTCCTGATACGTAACATATCGGAAGTAAAAAGATTTAAGGAGTAGAGTTGAGTCCAGCAGCGTACTAAAGGTTGTGCCTGATGTTTAACCACGATTGGTCTCAGTCGGCTCTGATCCGAGTGGCGTTACTCGGAGGCTTCCCCTAACCCCGCGCCCCCCCAGTGCCTCGCCGACCGCCTCCTGTGTCCAGCCAGTCAGTTTTGAGCCAAGTGAAAAGTCTCAGGAGACTCCCCGCTCGTTTCTGTAAAGGTTTTGGGGTGGCAGCCGTTACCTTAAGTGTGTCCCAGCGACCCTAAGCGCGCCGCAGAGCCTCTTCTGCGTGCCATGTCAGTGGGGTTGAGCTTGGGGGCTTATCTAGAGGAGTCTGGTGAGAAGCGGCTGAGGGACCTCAGGTTGTTGAGCCTGGAGCAAAGGGGGCTCAGGGGAGACCTTCTGGCTCTCCACAACTCTCTGACAGGAGCTTGGAGCCACGGGGGGGTCAGGCTCTGCTCCCAAGGAACACAGGACAGGACAAGAGGAACCAGCCTCAAGTTGCCCCAGGGGAGGCTTAGGTTGGAGCTGAGGAGAAATGTCCGTACGTCCCTACTTGGGGTAGCAGAGGGGGCCAGCCCTGTGTGACTGAGGTGTCTTTGGGAGGAGTTGCTCTGTGGGGGTCTTCTGGGGTTTTGTTTTGGTGTTTGGACTCCATACGAAAGAGTATTTGGTGTCACGAGGACGTTGTAATAACGGTAAACTGGGTTAATGGACAATAATGGGAAACACTTGGGGAATGTGGAATAAAAAGAGTTGTATCGGAGCAGAAATATGGAGGATTGTGAAGTGTGGAGAGTGTTCACACGCCCAACGGGTGGGGTACCTCTACCCCAAACGTGCCTTACGTGAACTTCCAGGCCTCCTCTGGTTTATGGCGGTTTCTTTTTCCTGGGTTTTGTGCTGGAGCTTTCCGTGGGTTTTTAACCGGCGCGGCAGAACCACTTTACAAAGTGCCCAGAAACCCTGAGCCGCCAAAGTAATTTCTATGTTGAAACCTCCGGTTCCTGAGGGTCCGGTTCATTTCTGCTGTGAATATAAATGAGTTAATTTAAGCAGTGGGTCAGAAGCCACTACCGTCGTAGTAGCCCTGTGCCTGAGTCTTAATTAAAGGCAACAGGAGATTAATTTGAAACATTAATTTAAAAGTGCCTATACAAAAGGAAAGAATTATTGCAATAAAGCCTAAAGAACTTTTTTGTCCCTAGATGTAGAAGACAGAACTAGCTCAGGGTCCTGGGGGAATACAGGACATCCTAGTCCATCCAGGGTAAGTATATCTAATCTTTTTCCCCAAACCAGACTCCCTGCCTATGTAAATTCACAATCTTAAATATGAGTTTGACACCTGATTGCGGAGGAAAATGGGCGGGCAGAGTTGGCCGTAGCCTGTCTTCTCTTGAAAATTGTGGGGTGGGTTTTTTTTTCCTCTTTTTAACATTCAAACCCGATCCTGTGATGGGATTTGGCACCTGCTCCTCTATTTCTACCAGGTAGCGAGAATATTAATTGGCTGCATTTCCTAACTGGGCCCAGAGCGTGGCCGGAGCGGAGATGGTGCTGCCCAGCACTTCGTTTTCCGCAGTTAGTTGGATTTTTGGGGATCGGGGGTGTCCCGAAACCCACGGAGAGGGCCGGCCTGCCCGCCTTGCCCATCCTCGGGCGTGCTGGGCGCGGCCGGCGCTCCGGCACCGAGAGGATTGGCTCCGTTCGCTTCCCGCGAACGCCTGCGGTACCCTTCACGCCGGGCCAAAAGCGCCTCCGCTCTTCCTTACGCCCTTTAGCGGAACGCTCGGTTCAAATGGCTTTTTAACTGTTTTCTAATTAAGGTGAAGGATGGGNCGGCCGCTCCCTCTTCATCCTCCCTCCGTCCCTTCCCCCCCGGGGCCGGGCCGGCCGAGGGGGGATCTCCCGTTTAGGGCCCAGGGAGGGAAGCCCGACACCTTTTCTTCTCCCGTCCTGCTTGGCATCCATTACGTCATTACTGCTCCCAGCTGTCAGTTTTATTTTGATCCCCTTTTTCTCTCCTTGACACTTGCATTGCTTCCGAGGGAAAAATGTTTTGAAAAGTCAATTCTACATTTGCCCACACGATTATTTATGCATGCAAAAACTTGAATGTGAGCGTACAATGAAGTTTGGGGACGGAAAGAAAAGAGCACGAGCCCGGGAAGAATCCCGGAGTTGCAGGCGAGCCCCGTGCATTAAGTGGCGGGGTTGTTCTGCCAACGGCCTGACCTCTCCCGCTTCCCTCCTTTTGTAAAGTGGTGGTGGTCTTTCCACGGGGGGAGAACGACTTTCTCCTGAGCAATTCTGAAGGCGAGAAACAAAAGATCGCACGACCGCCGCCGCCCTCGGCCGGCGCTCGGAGTTCAATTTAAGATTTTGCTCGTCGAGCGACTGAAAGCCGAAGGTTACGCCGAGACCGGGGACCCGATCCCGGCGAGGGTTTTATACCTCCCTGACTCCCTGGGTAGCGGCTGCTGCCTGGAGAACGACTGAGGGGTGAGAGGGCAGGTAGAAATCGCTCCATAAAAGCCAGACCTAAAAGCGAAGCGTGAAAAGAAGCGGTTTTTGCTCCGCGTGATGGGCCGGCAGGCTTTGAGGCTAAGGGAGGGCTTTATGCTGAATCGCAGGGCAAGGGATTCCAGGAGCCTCCTCTCAGGCGCCCGTTCAGGGTTTTTCACGCAGCGAACCAAAGTCAGTTACGAATGACATCAAAATTTGGAAACGGCTTTGAAAACGTCCCGGGACGCGTGACATGTAGCGCAGAATCGAGAGGAGAAAGCAACATTTCTTTGAGCTGGTTTGAAACTTAGAGAGGAAACAGGGACCCGTAGGTTTTGAAAAATGCCATTTAAAAGCTTGTAAAATTGTGTTTTTTCCCGATTTGTTAACAGAACTATGGAGATGGGACTCACTATGATCATATGGCCAGCAGAGACCTTGGGTCGCATGACAATCTCTCTCCTCCCTTTGTCAATTCCAGAATACAAAGTAAGAAATCCGATTTCCTAACTCGAGCGCGTCGGTTGAAAGGGAACTGTAGAAAACACCGTTTGGAGGGTTCAAGACCCTCGCCCTCGCTTTTGGGGTCGGTTGCGCGGAGCGGAAGGGTGGGAACGTTTGTTAAGTTACGGGATTTCAAAGCTGTGCCTGGCCGGCGTCGTTTGAACGGGCCGCGCGTTCTTGCTCCGAGGGGGAGGTGGCTTGGGCCGCAAGAGGTAAACGGTTGTTTCCTACGGCCCGGCTTTTCCTTTTCCCCGGCCAGTTGGCAGAGAACAGAAGGACTTTCAGAGTAGAGGCGGCTTTCTGAAAACACAATCGATGGGTGTTGACGAAAAGGAGCTGAGGAGTAACCGGTGAGGGACGCCGAAGCCGCTCTTTGTCTTGGAGCGCGATGGATCGCTGCCTGCCGGGACCTGCGAGCCTCAGCCTCCTGGATTGCAGACCAGGGGAGCTGCAGCCTCTGCCGCTTTAGAGGAGCCAGATTTTGCCCGGGGCCGTTGGCAGGGACCCTCTTTCCACCCCACACCCCGCGACAGAAAGTTTTGATGCCCCCAAATATAATCCTTTAGCTGAGCAGCAAGCGCGGCGGCGGCGCGGAGAGAGGCTGTAATTATTCGTCACTGAATGATCGCTGCTTTCTTTAATTACGGGTGATAAATGAGTTGGGTTAAAGTAAATATATGATGTAAAAATATTAGTAATGCTTGTGCTTGGCCAAGATCACACCCTTCTTCTGCAGTTGTCGATGAACTAACCGAATGCTCTGCTTTGAAGGGTTGAACGCGAGCCAAAAGCAGCACGGAGCTGTGACTGCGATACATCATTCTTCGGCTCTAATATACGTCCCGAAAATCCGCCTTGCCTTTTAATATTGGGAAATACTTGTGAGTTGTTGAACATATGGGACGGCGTCGGAGCTTGTAGTCGCTCGTGTGTATTCACGTACGAAACGTGGTTACGGCGGTTTGAAAGGGTCCGGGAGAAGCCAAAAAAAGCACGGAAATTTCAACACTCCCTCCTTAACTCCCGCCGTGGGGCTGGGGGAGCGCGCCGAGCCGCTTTGCGAATAGCCGCGCACGTCTCTGAAACCCACTGGGCTGCCTGCTGCTTTCCAGTGTAACCTTTCACGGCCGTCTGGAGAACTTGCAAGTCCCTCTCCCTCTTCTGCCTGCCCTGGGGTTACAGAAACAGCTCATTCCTGACTCGCTTTTTGCCAGTCTTAGTGAAAATACCGGTTTGGCTTGCTTGAAGAAATAGCTGGTTTCTAAAAACACAGTTGGGCACCCGCTTAAAGAATTAAGCCGCATGCCGCTCTGATGAGGAGCTTCGGAAACCCTGATGTTTCCAGAAGGTTCCACTCGTCGCCATCGGCTGGGTTTGCACGGCCACCGTTCACCGTGTCGTGGCTCCGCAGGCCTGGCCTGGAGCTGCGGGCGTGAGCCGGGAAGCCCAGCACCGTCCTCGCAGCGTGGGGGCTTGGACTGCCCCAAAACTCCTTGGATTTGAGGAGATCGGGTCGTTTCCGTTGGAACTCAGAGCAGCCGTGTTCCTACGCAGACAGACGTAATGCTGCGCGCAAGCGAGCGGCTTCTGGCGAGTGTGGTGCCGGGGCCGTCGGCTGCCTCCCGCAACCCATGGTGCCTTACAGCTGCGCTTTGGTGCAATTCTCCGCTCATTCGAGTGGACTCTTCTTAATTCGTCCTCTTGGGAAGGTGTAGGTAGAGGTTTGGGGCGCCGCTGAGGAAAGCCGCTGGTGACCTTTGGATCGCATCGTGGCGAGAGGATGATAGTTCCGTTTGGTTCCTGTGGTCACATTGTGACGGCTGCTGGTTCCTTAGAATTCGGTGCCACTCCGGGCTTTGCCTGCCCGGGAATATTTTGTTTAGCGGCGCTTCAGAGTGCTCTAACCGCCCGGAACTTCACCAGGTGAAGCCTCGGGAGTGCTTTTGGGTCACAGTGAGGAGAAAAGGGCTGTGGGAGAATGAGGTTTTACAGGGCAGATTTCACCCGGTTTGTTGAGTGTAGTGAAAATAAGGGTATGAAAGATCAAAAGTGCTTTTCTTATTTTGTTGCTGGGACGGTTGGGAGACAACTCCTCTCCGTGTGTCCTATTTCTGGAGTTCACAGCAGTGATTTGGTGTATCTTAGGGAAAACGTTCCTACACCGCCAACTAGAAGTCGGTATTGAATTTCTAATACTTCTTTGAAAGTCTAAAAGGACTTCACATGACTGAAGACATCTCTTTGCGGCTGCCGGAGTCGACTGATGATCTTGTGCCTGAAGACAAAACCTTTGCTTGTGTTTCTTGTCTCCTTCTGTTGCTAAACACTAACTGAAGGGCAGATACAGGCACTGACACTTCCTCTTCTCCCAGTTTCCCGCTTCAGAACGACGCTGCGCGGCTTCGGGTCACACTCTTAGGAGGCCGGCCCGCGCGCTTCCCGGAGACCGGCGCTTGCATCGCTGAATAAATTTTCCCCTCTGGATTCATCTCGTTTCTTTCAAGTCCTCCTTTTCCTCTTAGCCTTGCTATCTGGGAGAAGGTGACACTTCCTCCCGGTTGCAGCGGCTAGGGGCTGGTGCCCGGGGCTCCTGGGGAGCCCGGCTCGGCTGCCGATCCGTGACGCGCTCTTGGCGAGCGGCTCGACGCCTTCGCCCTCCAACGGGCCTTCCAGCTTCTCTGCCTGAAGACCGCGCTATATATTTTGCCGGGACCTTGTGAGATGTGATGAATTGCTGCCTGGAAAACATCCCGAGTTCCTCGGATACTCCGTATCCGTGCCAACTTTTAATATTCTTTTGAATGCTACGATAGCCCTCGTCTCCGTACGAATATTGCCGCGACGTTCGCTTTTAATCCGTGCGGCTTTGATTCCGTTACTGTTGTTAAAAGTAGAACTGGAATTTTTGCAGATTAGTGAAGTTTACCCAACACAGCATTAAGGCTTTGCTTTCAATTGCTAAACTGTAAACATTTGGGATGAAATTTTCCATGCTGTGTATCTGACTCAGCCTGATTATTATTTTTTTAACCTTCTGCAGAAATGATTTCAACATTTCCTAAAATGAGATTACATTTCATCCTGGCAGATTTTGGATTTTCTCAGTTAGTGTCTGGCACGTCACGAACATTTAATTCCTTTTCACACCACCTCTGTTATGTCAGGTGGCTTTGGTTCCCCTTCCGCGGCTGGAGAAGCGAAGGTACGTGAGGAACCACCGGGGGAACGGCAGAAGATGTCCAGTACTACCCAGTGGTAAATTTGAAGCTCAAAAGAGGTTCGGTGGTCAATCGGTTCCCACGTTCAGTGCCACTCAACGGTGCCACCGCTTGGGGAAGTCGCCGTTGTGATGGTTCCCACTTAGAGAATCATAAAGTTTTGGGTGGGAAGGGACCTCTCAAGGCCATCTGGCCCAACCCCCCTGCAGGGAGCAGGGACATCTGCAACTGGAGCAGGTTGCTCCGAGCCCCATCCAACCTCCCCTGGGATGGGGCATCTCGGTGTCTGCTTTCCTCCTGTTATTTCCTAAAGCCTGTTGAGGCAGCGCTGAAGGAACCTGGCAACTTAGGGTGGATAGAAACCAAAGACGCAAATACTGGATTTACGTAAATTCTGTGTGACGTCCAGGAAGAGACGCGTGACAGCTCTTTAAAAAGCGGCCAAAGGAGATTTTTTAGGAATCAGAAGCAGAATTATGTTTTCAAGAGAAATCTGTGGCTGTGACAACCTGTAACTTTCACTAAGGTGACTTTGAGCGACGGAAAATCTGAGTGTGACAACTGAAAAGGTCAGGAAGGACCTTCAGAAACCAAAGAGCTGGAAATCCCAGGCTCCAGTTTTCATTCAGGATGTTGGAGATGGATGCAGCTGACAGAAGCGGCCGGCGTTAGGAGAAGTCCCTGGAGGGATGACGCGTGATAGGCGGGAGAGCGGAGAGCGTCGTCTCGACTGCTGGGCACCCGGCTGGGCCTCAGCCAGGTGGGGAACGTTAGGAGTGATCTGACCACGCTCCTTTCCACTGGAAAGGAGGAGTTTGGGGTGGGCGCAGTTGGGCTCTGGCTGCTGGAGAAGGGATTGGTACCGGTATCCCAGTTCCTTACGGAACGCGAGGACGGCCGCGTCCCCGAAGCAAGTGGAGCGTGCCAGGCTGGGCTGCGAGGAGGCCCTGGATTGATCCTGTGGTCATAGATGGAAAACCTGCTGGGGCTCTTGAGCGGCACTGCTAGTGCTGTAGGTCCTGGAGATGTTTGTATGACCTGGAGAAGACAAGTCCCATTGGGCAGGACCGCTTCCCATGGCTGCAGTGCTGTCCAGCTTGCGGAGGGGTGGGAGGATCTTTGGGGCTGTTGAAAGGTCTGAAAAGCTGCATCTGGCTGGCGAGTTTGAGCTCTCTAGCTTGTTTAGCGTGTTGTGCCTCCGGACCCGTAGCTGGCATCTCGAGAGTGTGGGGCTGTGTTTTTATTCACCTCCAAACTCGCTTAACAACCCATCCAAGTGCCGAGGCGAGCGCCGCGTGCGTGCGCGCACACGTCCGCCGACCCGGCTCCTGTTCTTCCCGTCCCCGTGGGAGCGCAGGAGGGAAGATCTGGGATGGGGCTTTCAACCTAACCCCCGGAACAGTAACCTGTCGAGGTCCTTTGTGAAATCTAGAGTTGTTTCAGCAGCCAATATACCTCATTTTTAGTATCTCCAGAAAACGGCGCTGGTCTGGGAAATGACCGTGTGCCTTTGGCCGTTGTAAAGGCAGCTCCAGGAACGGAGTTACAAAGCAGCAGTTGATTTCAGATGTGGTCTATCCTGCTCTTTAATGGGCACTTATCTAAACCTACACGTAAGTTAAAGCTCTGTGCTCTTCCCTCCCTCACCTGGGAACAGCTGGCCAGGATTTCTTCCAGCTTTTTTTTTTTTCTTTCTGGATTAGCTTTAGCAGTTTCTGCCCAACAAAGTCGAAGTGTTTCCGGATAGCTCCGAGTAGCCGCTGGAGTGTAGCTATGCAGGGTGTCAAGGCTGAGGCCGGGGGAGCTTCGACGTAGCGCTTTGGCTTTCTGAGATAACCACGACCAAAATCACACCGCTTGCTGTCGGCTGAGGCCTTGAGAGATGCCTTCAAAATGCTTTGTAGGAAACGCCGGCTCCCGTTTCCCTTCCCGCTGTGGAATACTCCAGCTGCTGCTCTTCTCTCTTTGCCTATCAGCAAAACTAAAAAGGGAGAGGTGAAAAAATATCGGTGCTGAAAATCATTTTGTAAACGTAGCTGTAACTCTGTCACAGTTCCCAGGCAAGAGTTAATATATTTTTGCGGCAAGTCGATGTTACGGGCGCTGCCGGTCAGGCCTCGGAGCGTCGGCGTTCAGCTCCAGCCCCCGAGAAAAGAAAGCCCAAGGACATTCCCATTTATTTGGGGAAGGAGCAGCAGATATATAAATAGCAACAGTAGACCGTGGCAATTAATGTCTGCACACGGAGAGAGGCATTGAAAGATGATTTTGTCCTGCATAGTTTCCAGTGCAGTTTACATTCCCTCGCCTTTTGTTCTTAAACAACTCGGAGCATTTTTCGGGAGTTATTTTGCGCGGCGGTCGCGTCCCACCCCGCCCTGGGAGAAAGCCCCGTGGAAAATTTGCCTTTGCCATCCTATTTGATCTCTATTTGCAGTACAAATTGTGAGTTTGCAAAATATCGCCTGAAGTCATCCTCCCTGCGGGCGGCGGGGAGCATCCTCCGGCTCACAAGCCAGCCCTCTCTCTGGCGGTCACCTTCTGCAGACCCCGAGGGTTTCCAGCTTGCCGGCAGAGCGGGAATCACGTTAAAACCACGGGATGGGGTGGTTTGGTGCTCCTGGGGCTGGCTTGGGACCCACCGCTGGGCTTCTCCCAACCCTAGAACCCTTCGGCACGGGTCCAGCTGGGCTCCAGCGCCCCGCTTTTATCCGCCTTCCCGACACGGCGCGGTTTGGAGCGCAGCGATAGAGAAACGGCTTTGAAAGGAGCATCCAGAAGGTGCTTTAATGGTTAATGAGCCTCTGCCCTTTATAGAGATGAACTTAGTTTGGCTTTCAAATCAGCATTTGCTGCTGTTCTCCAGCTGAGCTGCTAGTAGTGGCGGAGGGAATTTTGAGCTCACATCTGTTTGAGCATTAAAAGAAACCTGCAAGTGACGGCTTTAAAGCCTTCATAGAGAGGAAGAACCTCCATTTCTAGAAAGCTTTGTTCTGTTTTTACAGGCACTGGGGATGGTCTTTAGTGGGGACAATCTTTTGAGCAGGGCCTGTTGGAACAGGACAAGGGAGAATGGGTTGAAACTCCAAGAGGGAGATTGAGACTCTAGAGAAGGAGGAAATTGTTGGTGCTGAGGGTGGTGAGAGCCTGGCCCAGGTTGCCCCAAGAGGTGGTCACTGCCCCATCCCTGGCCCCATCCCAGGGGAGGTTGGATGGGGCTCGGAGCAACCTGCTCTAGTTGCAGATGTCCCTGCTCCCTGCAGGGGGGTTGGACTAGGTGACCTTTAGAAGCCCCTTCCCACCCAAATCAGTCTGTGGTTCATTTAAAACCATTGATAGGCATCTAAAAATCCAAAACCAAAAAAAAAAAAAAGGCAAACCAAAACCTGATTAAAAACTCCAGCCACCACCAAAACCACTGGGTTCGTCAGTTAGTTAGGGCAAGGGGAAGACTGAGAGTCGCTTGCGCATCGTACACCCAAAGGTATCGCCGGGCTCCGGGGGGCTGCGGCCGGCCTGGCTACCGAGGGGATTTGCATTACAGCTGGAACGTATACATGTGGGAAAATCTGTGAAACAAAACAAATTTGTTGAATTACTGGGTCATTTACATAGCTGCTCCAGTCATGGTCCGTTAACCAGGCCAAAACAATGGGTTTGTTATGCTCTCTAGTTAAGGCACCGAGCGGGTCGGACAATGCCGCCTTAGCCGCAGAATTAATTATGGTTGGGAGCCCCTACCTGCCTGGAGCCTGCGCTTCACAGTGGGCTGACGTGTTGGAGATGTGTCCGGGAGAGAAAGTTCTCCTGGCTTTCTGTTGGAAGATGTGATGGTCTTGGAGAAAAGAAGAGACACACACAAAAAAAATCATTTTTGCTTTTGTAGTTAAATTTTTAATTCTCTCTCTCTCTCGAGACGACTTCTGCCAGCGTCTGTAACGCCTTGGCTGTTCCCGTCCCCAGCCTTCAGCCTCCGGTGCTGCTCCGGATTTAGCACGTTCGGTCAGATGCGCGGAATATACCAAATCAAATATAAAAGAGTTGCAGTGAAAATGATAAGAAGGGTCTGACAGGAGGGTACGGTAATTCTCTCCAGCCTCGTGCCAATAGCTCCATCTTGCCAGATGGGCTGAATTCAGGGCAGCACCGGTTCTCACGCTGCACGAGGCTGGCGCTACGGCCCGGCTCCGGGCTTTGATCCTCCTACCACGTGAAAGAGCGAGCTACGGAGCGCGCCTCTGACCGGAACCCTCGGCGCTCTAATTAGCCCGGGTCTCTTCTTAACAAAACTCAGAGGGCTCCGCTACTCCCGTCTCTTCATTCTGCGAACTTTTGCTGTGGTTTGAGGCGCTTTCCGTCATTTCCAGAGGAGCACGGCACGAGAAGCGATGGGGAAGGATATTCTGGGAAGCAAACACGCTGACTGAATGTGATAAAGAAGAAATTAGGCCAAGGATCAAATGCTAAAAAGAGTGACATTGTGTGTGTATGGATGTGTGTGAATTATCCGGAAAAAAGCAGTTTTGATTAATTCTGGGATGAGGAAGCTATGTAAACAGATCAGCAAGAATTTAGTTACCAGCATTTTTAATTTGTTGTTTAAATACCTTTTAATTATGATATCCATATCAACACATTCATACCCTTTCTGCTATTGATATTTTCATTTTTTCTGTGTCACTGGAATGGAAGATGCCTGGTTCTGGTTCACCTTGCCAGCAAATTTTGGTTTTTTCCCAAATAACGCCTTCTAGGAGACTATTGTAATTTTTCCTTCCTCAGTTTTAACTTCAGTGTTAGCTTCTAGCCAGCGAATTGATTCCAAAGCCGGCTTTGGCTGAGATGACAAGTCTCCCATGGTATGTGGAGCAGCACCCGGGAGGTACTTGAAAATCTGAAGAGAGCTTGGTTTGTTACGTGGAGAAGTTTGCGGGAGTCAACAGAAGTTGGCCCAGTAGCTGTAATCCGCTTAATCCAGCGAAACAGAGCAAAAAGAAACCTGAGAAAAGTAGTGAAAATTCGGAGTTAACTGTTCTTGACTGTTCTTTAAGCCGGGACAATACTTGTAATAATTTTTTGCAGCACTGAGTGTCCTGCTGGTGGGGAGGGGAGGTGAGCAAACGGAGCAGCTGTCACAGCCCCGGTGTCACTCCCATTTAGCTTTGAAAATTAGAACTTCTTTTCCCAGGGACTGTAAATATCCAACCAGCGAGGGGAATTGGTACCCACGGGATAAAAATAAGTGTAGCAAGTGTGTTCTCTACAGCTCTGCTAAGAATAAAGGGTATGATGAAAAACATCCTGATGCAGAAGACCAAGCGTGACCAGAAGTCGCGGGCGAGGGTATGAGGTGTGAGACGTCAAGTTCAGAGAACGTGGGGAATGAGGTTTGCTGTTAAAAATAATAATTTGAAAGCAAAGAAAGGCAGGAACAACTGTACACGAGGTTAAGATAAATAATCATGAAAGATTATTGTGGTGCATGAAGAGGAGGAGGTCAGGAAAGTAGATTTTAGGACCTCTTAGAGCTGGAAAGGGTAATTTATTGACAGATGATGTAGACACTGCTAAAAAATAAATGGATTTTTCGCCTCAGTGTTCACAAAAGAGGATGGGGAACAGATGCCAGAATCAAATATAAATTTCCCAGGAGAGAGGCAAGAAATATTGAAGGAAATGGGGATTATTCCAGAATGGGTGATCACACGGTGGGTGAGAACATCAGTAGATGGATTAAACTCTATAGAGGAGCCATCACAGAATTCTTAAATAAGAAAAGAGACTATTTCATGTTCATGGGGAAAAAAAACAAACCCCTGACAACCAACCAAACAACTCCCCTCTCTTTGTTAGTGTCCACAGAGCCAGCCCTGAGGGGAGCTCTGAGCTTCACTGCAATCGCGTGGTGGTTTTGTCCCACGAGGACTTTATCGACGGGTTTTGCGCACGGCTCCGTTTTGGTTGTGGAGATCTAATAGCCAACGTTTTGATCCTCCTCTTTTGAGCCTCTTGCTGATCTAGAAGAATCATGCTCCTGCTGGCACCATCTTCAGCCGATGAGCTTGAGTGAGCTTCAGGCTTTTATCGATGGCTGAACTTCAGCGTAGCGGTGGAGTTCCACCTTGGTCATCCCGCCAGCCTCATCCTCCGGTCTCGTGTTTCTTCAGAGGCGCGTTTTGCTTTCACAGATTTGATAGCAGAGGTTCTCAGGCCTCTTCCTGCTCCGCCTTTGCTGGTTTCCTGTGCTCGTGGGGTTTGGCTGCCTTCGCAGGAGCGACGGCCGGCTGACTGGTGGGCAGCGGTGCTGGCGCCGGCGGCAAAGTGAGGTCCAACTGAATGGGGAAATGGGAAAACTGGGGGAGGTAGGGAGTGGAATATTTAACGTGGAGCTAAGCTGTTTGCAGGGCTGTGAAGGTAAGACTTGTGCTCTCCCTCAGCACGTATGTTAGAAGAACGTCAATTAAAATTTACCAATATTTGGTGGATTGTGGGAAAAAGAAAAGCCAGCAATGCAAGAAGAAGCTGAACTGGAGTTGTCCACCTGACAGAGGAGATCTTTAACGTTTGGATACCAAGCTGATTCAGCAAAACCCTTGACTCTGAAAACCTTACAAGACTTTAGAAATAGAATCCAGATCGAACAGAATTTCATATCCCCCAGGCAGAAGTTTCTCTTCAATACTTTGGGTGGCTTTTCCAGAAGACTAACCCCTTTCTTCCGTCCCCTGAGTGGAGTCTCCCCCTCTTCCCAAATGCAGCTGTTGGTGGATTTGCTCAAGTGGTTTCTCGTTCCAGCCGAGAGGCAGGTCTGCTTTCATCTCCTCTTCCTTCCCTTGACCTACAGGCTGGGAATGTACTTTAGTTTTGCTGGTCATCCTAAGAGGAGACACCTTCTGGGGCCACCATCCATCCTCTTTGGGTGATGCAGGCTCATGTCTAAGGAATGGAAGGGTGCTTGGTAGGCTGATGGATCTTGTCAAACTCCTAACTAAATTTAAGCAGACTTCCCTTTTAAGGATCTTCTCCCAACTTCTGCTGGAAAAGTGAAATAGCTTGTAGGTGCCCCGTGACTTGGGTAATGCTGTGCAATGCCGGCTTAGCGCGATGGCAATGTGCCTCGGCTTCAGTAGCCTCCTGTTGTGCCTCCACCCTCTGAAAGAACGTCTCTTGGGATGCAAGGAATTGCAGAGCAATCTCTGGAGAGGTGATAAATTTGCTCACGATCCCTGTTTTGTGGAAGGAAACACCCAAACGCAGCCAGAGACCGAGCTTATTGCCTGTAGCCCTCCTCTTGTCCGTCCTGTTGCGCCCAGATAGCATCTACATTGCTCGGTTTAATCAGTCTCCTAAATCCACTTGATGTAACCCTGGTTTTCTGTTGAGGGCAACTGCAGAAAAATGAGAGCTTTCAAAGCAGGAATGATAACATCACACGTGAAATCTGTCCTTTTCCTGGCAGAGCGTGCCTGGCTTACGTGGGTGTGGGGCGTTCTTGTGGTTGGATTCAAGGCCGTGGAGCTCCAGGCTTTGCATCTCGGAGCGTCTCTTGACGACGCTTTGAAAAAGGCACCTGAAAATCTCTATGGAATTGTTTCTGCTTTTCTGCAGAACCTTTTCTTGCCTCCAGAGGACTTGGCAGAAAACACTTGGGTTTAGGTCAACCTGGGGAGCTCCCGTCCTGCCCCCTTGCTGGTGCTGAACTGGATGGACGGACAAGCTCACGAGAAATGAGGCAGGATTGGCTTGGTAGACTTCTAAACGCTGGTGAAGCCTGAGCTGGGTCTTGGTTATGGAAGTGCTGGAGGGAACCGATCCTTTCCGATGGGCTTTGTTTGACGAGGCTTCCCCTCTTTGTACAGCAGAACCCTTCTTTGTCTCACTCTTTATTTTATTTTATTTCTTTTTCCACGTGCAATGTTTTTGATCCCATTCTCTGGAGCTGTCATCACGCCCCGAACAGTTGCAATTTCAGCGGCGGCTCATGTGGTGCGCACCTGGAACGCGCTGGGAACGGGCTTGGCTTTGAAGCCAGACTTGTTCGCTCGGAAGAGCCCACATATTTCTTCCATCGTGTAATGAGATTTGCCGATGATACAGAAGTGAGGGGAGCGAGCGGCGCTTGAAAGAGAAGCGACATAAACCCCAGCTTTGGCCACGGTCCCGCCGCTGGAGCCGGGCAGGAGTCGTCCTGCCGCAGGCCACAGCTCCCTTGACTTGACGTGGCTCTCCGTAGTCATATAAAATCTTTCTTTTGCTGTCGTTTCCTTTTTTTTTTAATGCCGTCAAGATTTTAAAATGCAGAGTAAAATAATGACTTGTGTGGCGAAGGAGAGGGCAAGGGAAGATGTGCTGGGGGGAGCACCTGAAAAAAGCTGGTGGGTGTGAGAGGTGCCGTAAGATGGGTCCAGATGTCAAGGAGCGGCAAGTGGAGGTCCCTCTTCTGAGTGGAGCTGGAGAGCAGCCAGCTGCATGGGAACATGAGTGAGGTGGGATCTTAAGAGGTTTTAAAAACTTAAAAAGAACTTCTCGGATTCAGCTGCCGAGATGAACGAGGAGGGAACGGGGGGTAACGTGAACCTGCAACTTCTCCGACGCGTTAAACAGCAGCGAAACTCTGCAAAACGAGCAGAATTTGGGCTCCGCTTTCCAGCTGAGCTGGAGATTCATCCGCGGAGCCGAGAGCGGGCTCTGGTTGGCGCATCCTGAGCGGGACTGGGAGGTGAGGAGGCCCTTCCACACTCTGCACCGGCTCCTGTGGCCGTTTAGCGGGCAGAGACGGATCTGAGGGAGCGATGGAAAGCAGGGCGTGTAAACCTCGCTCCAAACACAGACCAGCTTTGGCTCTGGCCGGGGGAGTTTGGTTTGGTTTTTGTCCTTTCCCCTGAAGCTGATGGTCTGAGATTCACGGGCAAAGGTTGAATAAAAGTCAAAGGAAACTGTTCTGGCACTTTCTGAGGGATGAGGGAGGCCGCATCCGTAATCCCGTGCGCGGTTCTTGTCACCTTATTATTAGAGCTGTGTAAATCTGGCAAGGATTTGTATTTGCCAAATATACCTCTGGCCTAGATTTAGGCTTATATTTGGAATTGGGGCCAGTTTTAACGCCTGTGTGGTTTGTAATTTTTGCCAGTTTTAAGCAAAAAAACAGGAAAGGGGATAATGAAGGACAGAGGGGTCAGGAAAGCAGAAAACTAAGGAAGGAAGGAACTAGAAAAAGAGAAGAAAAAGAAGGATGGAGGAGTAGGGAGCCCGTTCCTTCTTTTCTTCTTTCTCCACAGCCCTTCCTCAGCACATCCTCTCTTTTCCCTTTCCTGCTTCCTTGTTGTTCTCTGAATTTCGGGGAATTCGATAAATTCAGCTGCTCTCTTCTGCTCTGCTTGCGTTCCCACATTTGTTTTGTCGGTTGCAATCTTCTGCCGTAGTGACTTGCCTTCTGACGCTCTCCTGGCTGCGTTGTGAGGGGGAGAGCGTAGGAGTCGCTTTCCCCGTGGCTTGACCATCAGGGCTCCTCCAGGTGGAAAGGGCTGAGTGGACTTGGCTAAATTGAGGGTAGAGAAGCTGTGACTTCCCCAAGGTCGATGGGAGAATCAGATAGCATCATAGAATTCTTTGGGTTGGGAAAGACCTTCAAGATCATGGATTCCCAGCGTTACCCCATCCCTGCCAGGGCACCACCAACCCCTGTCCCTCAGCACCACAGCTCCACGCCTTGGAAACCCCTCCAGGGATCATGGGGACTCCAGCCCTGCCCTGGGCAGCCTGGGACACGCCTGGACAACCCTGGAGGGGAAGAAATTGTTCCTCAGCTCCAACCTAAACCTCCCCTGGGGCAGCTTGAGGCTGGTTCCTCTTGTCCTGGTGCTTGTTCCTTGGGAGCAGAGCCCGATCCCCCCTGGCCCCAACCTCCTGTCAGGGAGTTGTGGAGAGCAAAAGGCGGGCGTACAAAGAACCCACGGCCGCCTTGGGTTGCAGGAGAGATAATTATCTGTCTCCTGCGGTTGATTGGATGGGTGGAGCCGGTTTATTGCAGTATTTGGTTACCTTCTTCAGGGATGATTCATTGATTATTAAGACGTATGGATTTGGATGCGGTACGGGAATAATACAGGAAGGTAGAAGGTGCCACAGCGGTGAGCTGTCCTGAGCTTCGGATTTGAGAACTCCCTTGCTTGGAGGGGGGGAAAGGCAGGGCGGGTGGGATTGCAGAGCGGCCTTTCTAAACATTGGGGGGACACTACAAAGCTGTTTGATCCGGTGGCAAATATGAAACCGGTCACAAGCCTTGAGCTGAGCAAAGGTCAGATGTGGAAGGATTTACACAGTGGAGCGTGGCCAGAGAAGGGCAACGGAGCTGGGGAAGGGTCTGGATCAGGAGTGTGGTGAGGAGCGGTTGAGGGATCTGGGCTTGTTCAGCCTGGAGCAAAGGAGGCTCAGGGGAGACCTTCTGGCTCTCCACAGCTCCCTGACATTCAGGAGGTTGGAGCCAGGGAGGATCGGGCTCTGCTCCCAAGGAACAAGAGGAAGAGGCCTCAAGTTACCACAGGGGAGGTTGAGGTTGGAGCTGAGGAGAAATGTCTTCCCAGAAAGGGTCGTCTAGGCCTGTGCCAGGCTGCCCAGGGCAGGGCTGGAGTCCCCAGGATCCCTGGAGGGGTTTCCAAGTCCTGGAGCTGTGGTGCTGAAGGACAGGGCTCAGTGGTGCCCAGGGCAGGGATGGGGGAGTGGTTGGACTTGAAAGGTCTCTTCCAACCCCAACAATTCTGTGATTGTCCACATGCAGAAGTTCTCATACAGAGAAGGTATCAGAGGGGGAAGTTAATGGCCAGTGCTGGAGCCAGGTAGGAGCTGAAGTTAAAAATAGAAATGTGTTGATATTTGGAATAAAGGGTGGCCGGTGGGTTGGTGACAAACCCAAACCAAGCCGGGCACCTTTGTGTGCACTTGAAACCTCTCCCGTGTCCCCGGCCCTGGCCTCGCGCTGTCTGTGCCCCTCCGTACGATCCTGGAGCGAGTACCATGGACGAAGCAGGGAGCGGTGGTGGATTTTTCTTTAAAAATCTCATCTTTGGATACCTCTCGGGTGCTTTGGCTTCTTTCTTCAGCGGCGGGTGGAAAACTGCGACGTTTTCATAACTTTTTGACACCGGCTGAACTCGCGAGACTCCCGTGCCCTCCCTCGCCGCTTGGCATTTTATCGGTGTTAAAAGCTTTGCTTCTCCCCTGCCCCCGGCCTCCTCCAGCACTGCCAGAAGACGACGCGTAGCCAAGCGCGCTCCTCTCAGCAGCTCTGACCTGGAGCTCGTCGGGAAAAGCCGTCTCCGGGAGTAAGGTGGCTCGTTCCCATCCCGTGATTTTTTTTTTTAAGCCCAAAAAATTAGAAATTTATTAACACGAACGTGGGAAGAGAAGGGAGCGCGTCCAAAACATCGGTTGACTCTTTTTCTTTATAACCCTAGAAAAGCTTAAAGAGCGTGATGGGCACTGGAGTTTATAGGGGAAGTTTTGTGCGGACGGCGCGAGCTGGTGGGACGCTTCCGGGATCATCAAGTTTCTGGGAAATGTAGTACCTGTTTCCAAGGTAGTCATGAAAAAGAAGGGGACGAAAATTCTCTCTCAAACCAGTTTAACAGCAACCACAAAAGCAGCGCGTCGTGAAACGGCTCTGCGAGCTCGCCCGGGGCGGGAGGCGGAAGGAGCCCACGAGGAAGCGGAGGGTTTGTCGCGGCCGCTCCGCTGATGCCCAACGTGCTGGAAAATCGAGTTGCGCCTCGCAAATTGAACGGGATCCAAAATTCAAGGTAGATACTTCCAAAGCATCGCCTGAGAGATGTGACTTGCGGTTTTTCGGGGCTTTGCGTCAAAACGTTGGGCAGAGACGCGCGCGGGAGATAGGCTTTGGCTCTAGTAGATGTTCCGTCAGAATTTCCCCTCTGCACCTTGTTTTTTCCTACTCCCTGTCAAAACCTGCCAAGCAGGAGCTTGGTCACTCCGGTAGAAATGGGAATGTATATGATGAAGCATATGCAGAGAAGCCCTGCTGGTTGCCTGTGACAGCAGAGTGCTCAATGAAACCGGGAAGGTTTTGTTTGTTTATTTTCCCTTTCACCTCTTTTCCTGCCTTGTGACTGGAGCGTGTTTTCAGACTTGAAATGAGATTCGTGCCTGGGCAAGACCTGTCATCAGGTGAGTGCCCCGGCGACAAGAACGTCTTCCAGATCTGTGCAGATAAACAAATGACCGACTTCGGCTCCAGAACTGCCTGATTTTATCCCAAGCCATCTTTATTTTTAACTTGTGTCCTTCCAGAAATTACCCTTTTGTTTCCTGGGAGGTTTTTTTTGAGGCTTCAGGTGCCTGCAGTTCGGGCAACTTCCAAAGGTTTGGCAAATTCTGGCCAGCAATGGGGGGGGAAAAAAAGTGGGTGTGTTTTGTTTTGTTTTGTTTCGAGTGGTGTAGGTGCGGGTTTGTTACGGGAGTTTCTGGCTGGGGAGCGGGTCTCTCCGCGGTGGCCGCGGGGCGAGCGGTTACTGGTCCCCACTGGGATATGGGCGGATTGCCCAAGTCAGTAGCTGGCACAAGGGTTTGGATACTTTGGGTTTTTTTTCCTGTATGCTTATAAACAACTTTCTCCCAGTTAATTTACAAGCCCAAGCCATCTTTCTTCCCCTCTCTGGCTGCCCGGATGATGTGGCCGTGGTTGGCCGGGATCTCTTGCTCTTCCCGGGTTTTGTTGGTATGCGGGAGGCGGCCGGGATGGCTTTGCTCCGTGCTGCCAGGTGACCTTCAGGTTGTGGTGGGTGCCGTGGCTTGATTTCATCCTCCTTCCCTCCAGCTGAGCAGTCGGAAGGGGCCGGGGCAGCGTTCTCTAAACGTTACCCACCATTGCTCCTCGGGTGGAATAAAATAGCTCCTTCCCGGGGCTCAGCTGGGAGGAGCAGGGATGCAGAGCTTGCAGCCAACCCCACTGGAGGGGACCCAGCTTGGCATGAGGGTTGTGATCCCTCCCTGGGGTCGATGTCTCGGGGCGGGGCTGGTCAGAGCCCTTTGGGAGCACCTCGGGGGGCCTCAGTAGCCACCCGCGCAGCCTCGCCGTCCGGCAGCGTTTCCTCGCTCTTCGGGGGGGGTGTTCTCGTCACCCATCCGGCGCCGGACTCCCTTCCCCAATCCGCCTCCTTTCCCCTTCAAACTTCAAACTCCTCCGGGCGGGGAGGGCGCCGGGGCGCGCGCANAACCGGGCGAGACCCCGAACCCGAGAGTGAAGCGATTTACGCAAATCTGCCGATAGTGACTCTTACTGCGGCGAGGAGTTTTTTTGTAACCGAGCCAATACTTAATTAAAACCGCTGACATCATGGTGTTATAATTAAGCGTGGCATTAATTAAGCTGGAATAACGATTTTTTTTTTTTTTTTTTTATTAAGAGCTGCTCCAATTGTATAAGCGCACGATCGGCAAAAACAAAATAATTTTTTATTAAAGGAGGAGAAATCCGTCCCAGCGCGCGGGCTCGCTGGGAGCGAGCCGGTGGCAGAAGTAGTGTCGGCAGCACAAACTTTGGGGGGCTCGGGAGCACGGGAGGTTGCAGGGAAATTTGGGTGGGTGGTGGGGTTTTTTTTCTTTCTTTCTTTTTTTTTTTTTTTTTTTTTTTTTACCCAAAAATGCTGATCGGCTCCTGGCATTCTGATGGCTAATTATGCATCGGAGAGCTTCGACAGCTGCATTCATCATCATAAAATGTAATAATTAATGACATTCCAACAAAGAAAAATATGCAAATGAGAACTCATTAGCATTTTCATATTCAGCTTTGATAATGCTTTTGCTGACAAGGTTGTAATTAATGAAAATTCATGTCGCAGTCAGGAGATTGGATCGGTTTCATTCCGCTCACAATTCCCAAATGCTTGCATTATGGAAAATCGGCGGCTCTGCCAACTTTTCAGGGAAGAAAAAAACACACACACACACTAAAAGCACCAGATGCAAATTAATGGTAGGGAGCCTTTAACTCTTTAAAGCCCTTTCCCCCCAGGCCCCCCCTTGAAAAAAACAAGAGTGAAAGAAAAACAACAACTCTGATGCAGAAATAGTTCGACGCACAAGCATCAGGGTCTTTCAGACAAAAAACTCTTGGTTTCTTCTCAGAATTCAGGAATTTCTGTAAAACTTCTCCCCCCCGCCCCCTTCTCTTTTTTTCCTTTTATTATACCTGGGCCCTAATAAACTCTGAGAAAACGAGGCATCTTACAGGCTCTGTTCTCTCCCGGCCTTATCTAATTAATTCTACGATTGTTTATACATCCCAGGCTTCCTCATGCCTAAACAGATCCCTTGGCATCGGCTGGATGGTGGCTTAGCCGGAGTGCAGGATATGGCCCCGGCCATTCCCTGCTCCTCCAAGGACACTGCTTATTCCGCCGCCCGGTTGCTTACTGGAGCCTCTCAAGACGTTAGGCTTTTTACTCCCTCTGGCAGCTGGTTTAGCTGGGACTGGGGAAGCGGTCGGTGACATGGCTCCAGCACCCGGCTGTGGGTTCCCCTGAAGTCGTGGGGATCCCTCGGGGAGCGGAGTTGGGCTTCCCCGAGCCCCGGCCGGCACCCGGCCGCGGGCCTCGCTGTCACGACGAGCTCTGTCATGACAATAGTCACTGAGAAAGAGCCGCAGAGAGCATCGTGGGCCGGGCGCTGGGAGGACGGTGGTGTCTCCAGAGATGGCAGGTGCCATGGGCTCACCAAACCACCGCTCCCAGCACTTTTACAGGGGAAAAAAAACAAACCCAAAACAATGGATTTCAGGCTACTTCCCGAATCTGCCAACGTTCACCGCCCAACTTTGTGTAGCTCAGTGCCGCGTAGCTTCATTTGTTCTCCTGGATCAAATCCTTGGGGTTGTTTTTGAGGGTTTTGGTTTTGTTTTCTTTTTCGTAACCATTTCTTTAACACGCATCAGGTTTTAGTTTTTGGTGTGGTCTCCTTTTGTGCGGGCAGGCTGCCCGAGCAGATGGTGTAATGTCACCTGTAAGCAATCGGGATAGATAGGTTCATTCTGACGTTCTAGAGAGCTTTTTATTTCCTTTCTGTGCCACACGACCATTGCCGAGAGCCGGCTCAAGATGGGCTTTCTTTTTGTCTCTTGCCTTTTAAAGCGATTCCTGCTGCCATTGGTTCTTTTTCGCCCTCCCCTAAAGTCCCCCGTGGTTTTTTGGGCTCAGTGAAAAATCGGTGACTTCAGAAACTTTGACGGTATTGTTGAAATGATCTCAGATAAAATCCTTGGCCATTTAAAAAAAAAACAGTAAAAAAAAAAAATTCCGAAGAGTGTAAATGAGGAAGTGATAGAATAAGTTAAAACCACGTTTGATTGTTTAGACGCATGATGTTTTAATTTTAGAATTCAACATTTGCTTTAAA
>VWZK01003483.1:45930-59601 GCA_013396935.1 Baryphthengus martii | reverse complement strand
AAAAAAAAAAAAAAAAAAAAAAAAAAAAAAACCTCCAAAAATCTTCAGGACTCCTAATTTTAAAAGGAATATCTTGTAAGGACTGGCAATTTTTGTGCCTGCGATTCTTTCTGGAGGTGGCAGCGCTGGGCTCCTCGGCCCCACAGAGACCCTGTGGCTTAGAAAAAATGGCGGGAAAGCATCAAACCTGCCACCTGCCTCGTTACTGTTCACAATTAGCTCGTAGAACGAGGGGCCTGCTTTGTCCAACGCTTCATACAAAGTGTCCCTAGTCTTCAGTGTACCGGTGTAGTGCTGGTCTTAACGATCTGAACTGGTGGTGTTGCAGAGAAGCTGCGCGTTTGCTCCTGTTTGAGTAGCGAGGGGTTGGAGATGGCCTTAGGGAAGGCCTGTCGTTCTGCTGCCAGGCCTCTCGGCTTCAGGGGAGCTGCTGGATGGCGTCAGGTGAGCAGTTTTTGTGTTTAGAAAGCTGTAAAGAACCCATAAATACGTTCCCAAGCTTAAATACCTCTCTACCTTACAGGCTCCTTAAAAAAAAAATTAATCATGGAGGCCCTATTTTTACGTTTTTCCTTGAGGAGAAGCTGTATAAAAGGTGATTATTTTTATAATTTTTTTTTTTTTAAATTTATGGTGAATGGACTGGGAGAGATGATTTTGTTCTTAGCATGAAGGGAGAGAAGCCTTTGTATATAATTACCCTATATATCTTTTATGCATTTATTTGGTGGTATAAAATCACAGGGCTCTTGGGGTAAAATATTCAGAGCTAATGGGAGATCTCAGGGCGTGCTGTGACCAACACCCTGGGTCGCTGAGGCACCCAGAGCTCTCGCTTCAACTTGATTTTAACTTAGGAACCCTTCGTCTGTCTGACAATCAGGCCTTTAAAGTGGTGCCTCTGAAATTAGTGACCGTTTCCAAGGAGGGGAAAGAGAATTTACTGGATTAGAAGAAGTAAACAGCTAGGCAATGCTTTAAAACAAAAACAAAAAAATAAAGTAACTGGATAATTTTTTCATCGTTTTAGTATTTTGTAGTATTTTGGCAGGCTGTGGGAGCACCGGCTGTAACAAAGCATCCGTGGGTTCCCAGTGCATTTGCAAGGGAGAAGGAGAAATTATCCCAGGATTTTCCAAACCCTGGGAAAGGAGAGAACCCAAGGAGATCAGATTTTATCCTTCTCATTTGGGATGTTTTTCAAAAATTTATTTTTTTTCAAGGCCTGTTTTGGTATCTTTATTGCTACAGAAAACTAATTCTTCATTAAGCAGGATGTTTTATGCTTTAATTCTAGAAACTTGTACAGTATTTTTTCTGTGTTCTGGGATAAAATCCTGTGAAAGGTGATCTTCTCTTCCTGATCCACAGAAAAGTCCTAGTTTGAGTGGCACTTTTGGTTTATCTTTCAATTTCTGAGTACTTTTAAGACTTGCAGATATCATTCCAAGTGCTGCCTTGGTCTGAAATTTCACCTTTTAGGTACTTTCTCCTTCCAGTAACAATTCACCTGGGAATCAAAAGTAAACTAGCTCATAATTTATTGTCCGCAGTGGAAATATTTGTTGCGGTTGCTAAGGCAGAAAGTGGCAAGTGGAGGGTGAACCAGCCCTGGTCTTCGCAGGAGTTGTTCCCGATAAGGAGAAATTACGGCTCTATGTTAAATTAGGTGCAAATAAATATGGCTGAAATTTAAAATTTTGGAAACTTTGTTCTGCCTGGTAACCATGATCCCCAGCTTCTCTTGTCTTAACTCTACCAGCACCTTTCTGAGGACATCTTCTGTAAGAAGATTTTTTTTTTTTTTTCATTAGCATTCCTTAATGTAATATTTCAAGATTCCTCATCACCCACAGGAGGAGGTTCCTGAAAAATCAAAGAGTATTTCCCCTAAATGCATGTATCACTCACTGGTGATCCCCAGCTTCTCTGTCTTAAGTCCACCAGCATCTTTCTGAGAACATCTTCTGTAAGATTTTTTTTTTTTTTCATTAGGATTCCTTAATGTAATAATTCAAAATTCCTGATCGCCCACAGAAGGAGCTTCCTGAAAAATCCAAGAATATTTCCCATAAATGCACATATCACTTAAAGTGCAATAAATAGGGGAAAAAAAAAAAAATCAGTTGCTGTGCCTGGAGTTCAGAGAGTTCTTACTGCAGAAGGGCCAAGGAGCTGGGAATGGCCAACGGCACGTGCCAGGAGTACCAGGCAGAGCTTGCGTTTCTTTCTTAGAATCTCAAAGCTCCAAAAGTTTTGTGTCTGAGCGTGAACTTGTGTCCCGGTGAGGTCTTAGGGGTGGCTCTGGGACTCCTGAAACACTTCTCTGTAGCAAGTTGTCTGTGGTGGGTCTCCAGTGCTCCGTGAAACTGGGTACATTTGGGCCATTGGCAACATCCTGGTCTTGGGCTCGGGCTCATTTTCAGCTGCGTTACATTTTGTATCTGATATATCTAACTTTTTGATAAGCAGACAAAGAACAGTCCCAGTTGTGGTTTCTTTTCAACTTTACTCTTCCATTCTTTTTAAACATGGTTTGTTTAAAACTCTGGTCTGGGGAAAGTAAACGCCTTGCCAAAGTTTTTTATTCTCATTCCTTAATGGCTCGGAAAACGGTGCGTTTGAAAAACCGAATCCAGGCCAAAATTTCCCATTCGCTAACGAAACGCAGAAGTTCCACGCCGACGATCGCCGTACTTAAAAAGCTCCTTGGATCAGGTGTTGTTTTACCAGATGGGCATTTTAATTAGTAATAAAAGCGTTGATCGGAATTTAGCGGGGGAATCTACAAAGCACAAATACCTGCCTCGTTTTCCTTTGTTTTACTGGTGTGATTTTTTTTTTTTATTATTTTATTTTTTTTTTCTAGCTGTGGTTTTCTTTCTGTCTTCCTTCTCTGCTTCATTTTTGTGTGCAGATCTGTTCCTTTTGCTGGCCGAGCAGGTAGTCACGGTGGGCGTGTCGTGAAGCCGCGGGTTTATTCCCCGAGCCTGCAGAGCTGTCTTACAAAAAACATCCATTTTGAACCGGTTGTCTCCTGGCTGGTGCTAGCCCAGTGGCTCCGGTGCCAGGAGCCTTTTCAAGAGCCATTATCTATTTGGTGTGTGCCCAATTAAACGGGAAAATAGTTCTGAGCGGCACGCGCGCTTTCCGCCGGGGAATTTCGCAGCGAAAACGCGGAAATCGCGGAACAAAATCGCCGCTTTTTGGCGCGCGAAGTGCTCGGGGAGGGCAGGAGAGGACGATCCCGCTCCTGCCACCGCCGGCGCGTCGAGCGAGTGTCCCAGGTGTGGCGGGGCCGGGGACCTCACCGCAGTTCCTGCTTCACCCCGAGACCGGTTGGGGGGAAATTCCCGGTGGGAGCGAGCCCCGCATGGGCTGCAGCTGCTGCGGCTAACCCCCCCGGCAGTCCTTCTGTGTCACCTCTGACGGTGACCTTAAATCCTACAAACGCGTTCCGGAAGAGGTGTGACTTTTGGAGAAGTTGCCATCCTTTGAATAAGCAGGATCTTTGAGGAGGGGAAAAAAAAAAAAAAAAAAAGTACCCTTTTTCAAAGGAAAGCAGGTGCCAGAGAAGGCTGCATTCCTAATCACCGGGGGCTTTGTTCCAGCGCCGGCAGGACTACATGCTAAATCCATAATAAATTTAAGATCTGTGTGAGGAACCGCAGCGCCGGAGTAACCGATCCGACTCTTTCAGCACTGGGTTCCTAATGGTCTTTGTTCTGCCGGCGCGTCAGGAACGCTGCCCGCCCTTCACCTTGCCTCCCTGCCCGGGGGGGGGCCTGAGCTGCCAAGTTCAAAGGAGTAACTTCAGGATTTCCGTGAAGATAATCCAGATTTTTTATTTATTTTTTTAAAGCATTTTTTTCTTCCTTTTCCATTTCAATCTTCATTTATGGTAACAAAAATACAGAAATAATGCTAATACGTTCCAAGTAATCTAAACCTACTTTGTTAGAAGGACTAGCAAGAGGCAAATAAATGCATTTTTGAAAAATTGCATTCCTTTGCCCCCCGAGATTGATATTTTAAAGTTCCTTAATGATGCTTCAGTAAAGCGATGCCCAGTATTCCTATTAATGTTTTATATTTTAATTCCCATTTCCCAAAATCTTAGACCAGGGATGTGTTTAAACCAGGGTCGCCGTTGGTCCCTTGTCAGTGTGGACGATGAGCTTCCCTGGCCCAGCCCGGGGTCACCCCCTTGACAGAACTACCTCCAAAAAGCCATTCCCGCTGTTCCCCAGCAGACCCCGGAGCCTTCCCGCTGGGATGACTGGTGGACACCAGGGTGGTGCCCTCCCTGGGAGGGGACCCTGGCACCAGCTTTGGTGAGAGGTGGAGTGAGAGTAGAGTCAGTTGGGAAATTATGGAAAGTGAGAAATGCTTATTCTGAATAAGAGGACATTTAATATTAGAAAAAATACCGTTCTGTTCCAAGCCTACTGAATTATTAAGCATTTTCTAAGCTCTTTTGGGCTTAGGAAGGCCCTGTTTGGCCACAGGCCGACGGAATCTAGCGCTCCTTGCTTTCAGTGCAGGCATTTCCCTGTTCCCACACGATCCCTCTGGAAATCTCAAAGTTGGGGTTGGACTAGGTGACCTTTAAACTTCCCTTCCAACCCAAACCGTTCAAGGATTTCGGGATTCTATGAAGTATCCATTGATCCCAGTGCTGGGCAGGATGGGCCCTTAGTGTTGGCTCGACGTTAAAAAAAAAAAACGGGTGGGGAATTACAAAAATAAAGTCTTAAAATGAAGCTCCCAATTGCAGAGTCCAGGAAGCGTTTTGGTGAGTTGTGAACCAGCAGGTTCCAGTGCCACCGGCTTGGATTTCCTCCTGCCTGCGGGATTGCGTTTAAGTGCCTAAACAAGGACGTAGCTTTGGTTACCTACTTTATTTTTTGCGTCGTGACCCCAGGGCGCTGCCCAAAAATGGTTCCGTGGTTATTTCTGCAGCTTTCCCTTCTGAAGGGTGGCAGACACGCGGGACAGCGGGCCGGGGTTTTCTAGAAGCCCTTTTGTCCTCTTACACGCAGGAGCAGAGTCTTTGCAAGGCGGTCTGGAAATAGGAGTTACTGTTTTCGGCACCGCCGTTCCAGATTCTTCAGGAACTTCGTTACAGGCAGCTCATTTGCGTGGTTTTCCTTCTAGCGGGTCCGTTCGTTATTTATGGCAGTCCGGATCAATCTCCATGGGTGTGGCAGAGCCAGTCTTCCCAGTTCACGCCGTTTCCCCCTCGGCAGCTTCAGCAGCTGGTCACGGGGATGCCTTCGGAAGAGCCCAGGATTTTGTCTCTTCCAAAGAAAGTGATTGTGGGTGGTGGGCACCTGCAGAAAGGGTTCCTTTCCTGTTCCCTTCTTTGGTTAAGTCAGTAATAGGAGTGAAAACCAACCTGTGGCGGTGGGGGGCTCCTACCTGGTGGTTGCTCAGAGCTGGCTCTAGTGGTGCGTGAGCAACGTTGGAACGGGGAGAAGGCTCAGAGATCCGTGTAGCTCCACCACAGATCAGAAAGTCATGGACTTTGAAGATGGAAAAGCTCTTTCCAATGGTCTGTGCTGTTCTCTTAGAATCTCAGGCTGGTTTGGGTTGGAGGGGACCTTTAAAGCTCATCCAGTCCAACCCCGCTGCAGGGAGCAGGGACACCTGCAACTAGAACAGGTTGCTCAGAGCTCCATCAAGCCTGACCTTGAACGTCTCCAGGGATGGGGCCTCCACCACGTCTTGCCTCTGGAGGAGTTCTCCTGACAACAAGGGGCCCATCTGGTAAAATCTGGTACCCCCAGGTCACGGTGGGGCTCGGCAGGATGGCTCCTCCTGGTCTCACTCGGTCTCAGGGGGCCAGAGCCCTTCGTGGGGTGGTATTTCTACTGAGACCTCGTCGCCAGGGCTCAGGAGACAGGGATTTTAGATGGTTTTCTTCTTTTTTGTCATCTTTTCCTTTGGTCCTTACCAAATGGCTAGTAACTTTTATGCCTGTTAATAACAGACGTCCCCTGCGCGTAGCAGATTTATGAGGTATAAAAAAGGCTGGATCAGTCGTACTACGTGAAATAACTAAGACCGTAAGATTTTGGAGAAAATAATTTTGGCCAACCACCTGTTCAGGTGCTTGCTAGGTCGGGTGGAGTCTTGGAAAGACTACACACACACAAAAAAATTGAAAGACTCCCATATCCAAAATTTAATAAAAAATCAAGTAAATCAAAGTAAAGTCTATAGTCAAACTCCTTAATTGTGATGCATTTGCTGAGTTTCCCTCTTCCATCGTCGGCCCTGCTCCGATGCCATATGGTCTACCATGGAACATTTAACTTGTCAGATATAATGGATCGTCCTGGAAGCAGATTTTTGCTTTGAGCGTTCGGCTCCTTTCTTGCATTTCACTCGGAGCTCCAGGCTGCAGGATGAAGGATTGTGGTGGAAATGCAAAGAAGAGACACGCAGTTGATTCCCCTTAAGAGAGTGACCTATATGCCACAAAATTTTACCCACGTAAAGAGGCATTATCCCTGTCACTGACCCTAGCAGGCTGCATGTCAGAACCATTTAAATTTGTCCGGACTTAACAGATTGTGCAAATGTTTCCGAATCGAGTGCTTAGGAATAATAAAGGCTTGTCATTTCAACTTAGGCGCTGGCGGCGCCGCTCGCGCCCGCCCGACGATGAGTATTATTTATTGTGACCTACATGTAACCTAAGCTGCCTGCCTTCTAGACCTTGTAAATTAAGTTCCTCTCCCAGGGCTACTGAAACTTTTCAAAAAATACGTCTACGATCTGATAAGGAAGCCGAAGAGCCGTTCGGCTGCGCGTGCCGTCAGGCAGGGGTCGAGGTTGGGGAGCGAGCGAGCGGTCGTTACGGCGGCCGGGCCGGCAGCGGTTAATTAGCCTGTGGGTGCGGGAGGGCGCGGGAGCTTCTCCTCGGCGCCTTCCTACCTCCCGAGCACGAGGAAACCGCCGTGGGTGGGAGCACCTGGGAGTAAAGGGCTTCCTCTGGAGGACCCTAAAGCGTGGGGGGGTGTCAGAGAGTTTTCTGCAGTATAAACGTGAGGAAGTCCGTTCTGGAACAAAGGTGACAAAGGGCAGGTTCTTCCCTCGGTCAGGTTGTTGGATTTTTTCAAACTTCCTCTCACTTCAATATAATAACAAAAATACTAAAAATTGGCTGGAAACCATAGGTAATATCGCTGTCCCCTTCTGTGAAGGAGCTGTAGAATCTAAGATAAAAATGTTGCCCTGCTGCAGATGCTCGGTGTTAGTATTAGCGCAGCCGGTATTTCGCCTGCAGAGAATAAAATATTTGTAAATCAGTCTGGAATTTTGCTCCTTGGTGTCGGATGCCTTTCAGGTGCGACGTTCGTGTTGAGGAGTGGTCTTTTCTTTTTCGTGAAGGTTCTTGCCTTTGAATTTGGCAGCAGAGGGAAAAGCGTCAGCTGGTAGATGTGGGAAATCCCGCTCTCAAGGATTTCATTTTTTTATTTTTTTTTCCGCATAGGAATGAACATTCCCGGGTGTCTCTTCACGAGACAGTCTGGCTCTGGAGAGCGTGCCTACTGATGCTATGAGTTTGCCTGTATCCTCAGCCCGAATTATTCCCAAAATGTTTGGAAAACGGTGGTTTTCAGCAGAACCATCCGATTAGGGTGCGCATGCCCTCTGCTGGAGAGTACCCATTGGAGACCGGTGGGTATTTCCTAATGGTACAGAATCTTGGCCGTGGTTTGCCGTACACCGAGGAGCTCGGAGTTTGTTTTGCCTGCTTGGCTAATCCCAATTATCCGATCCGTTGCTTTTACAACGCTAAAATCGCAACAAAAAGAAATACCGGCTTTTGAAATTTAATTTTCTGCGCCGAACAGCGTTACGAAGAAATACTTTGGGCGGAAACGTAAAACTGAGCATTTAATCTCAATAGTATTAGAGACGCAGGGAGTTCTGTAAATGCAGAGAGCACGTGAAGATGGAGAGGGGGGAACAGGAGGCAGAAGGCATTTTGGGATTAAAACCTAAGAATTTATCTTTGCCGGCGGCCTTTCAGATCGGGTCCGTGCCTGCCTGCCGTCGGCAGTCGCCCCCTTCCTTCGGGACTTGCTGTGGATGTTACAGGGCAGAGCTCAGGAGCCGAGGGCTGGCCTTGGTGGTCCCGCTGCCTGGGTGCCAGGTCCCCCAGAGCCCTCCCAGTATCTCCCAGCGCCCCGAGCTGCCGCCTCGGCCGCGGCTCTGGGAGCGAGCGCGGCCCCTGCCGAGAGCGGCCGCTGTTTGTCGTGCCGAGGTGTGGATTTGATCCCCAATCTGGGCGCTAAGGCTTTTGATCCCTTTATCCCTGCTCCTGTCCAGCACAGGGCGGGGGGGGGCGTGTTTTAGTCACCTTTTACTAACCCGCTGCTAGAGACGGGTGCTTGGCAGAGCCAAGATGTAGAGCCTGGGCTCGGGCTGGTGGAAGGTTTATCGTCTTCTTTCAATTCCGTGTCTTTCACGGCCTTAGATCCTTATCTGGCTTGTTTTAAAGCGATTCTGTTTTCATGCTCGAGTGAAAACCCAGGTTTCCAGATACCTGATAAAGATCTCCTGAACTGGTCCCTGAGCAAATGAGGAGGGATCACCCTGCAGTGTATTTCAATTTAAAATAGCCCTGTGAGGCTTACTCAGGATAAAGCAATATCCAGTGCTTTCCATTCAATTCGGATATATTGCTTTCGGGCCTGGAGTATTACGGCAACAGGCTTTGCCTCCCAGCTTTATGAAAATGTTGCCCCTTTGGATTATTCCCGTTCTCTAATATTAGATGATGCTTTTGATTTTGTTGTTCTCGGATGCCCGGCTTCACCCCCTGCCCGTCTTTTCCCTCTGGGAGATTCCAAGAGGGAGAAGGGTAAAACACAGCCAGCGGCTTTTCTGAGAGGTTTTTTGTGTTTTCTGCAAAATCAATTTGCCCGTTTCCAGAGCGATCCAGGTGTGCCGGCTCAGAGGAGCATCGGTGTTTCCTCTGGACTAAAATTCCACACGCATAGGCAAAGGAGAGGAGGCTGAAGATGTTTTATGAAGTCGGGTGCATCTTGGCTCTAAGTGAGGGATTGTCTCCCATCAGTGTTCTCCCGTTCACAGCTTGGGAGCATCGGTGTCCGGTTGCTCCGGGCTCGCCGAACGTGGCCGTCCGTGCAGCTCCGCGAGACAAACGCGGGGACCCGTGACGAGGAGGAGGCTCTAGGGTTTCTTCTCCTTAAGTATCATTCCTTCAGCTAAGCTTTCTTCACACGTTAAATATCACTCCTTCAGCTAAGGTTTCTCACACATTAAATACTCTTTCAGTGAGGGTTTCTTCGACTCGTTAAAGAGCATTCCTTCAAATGGCGTTGAAAGAAGCGCTTGTTTTGTTTAAATACCTAATTGAATTATGAAAGTTTATTATTCTGCTCTCAATTAGTGCGTGTACTTGATATTAAGCTCGTTAACGTTCCCCGTCCGCAGAACACGCTGTTATTTGTCGACTGGGCCGTGGCAGTGCCGGCTACGAGACGGCGATACCTGCGCGGCCGCCGCCGAGCTCCCAGGTGCTGAAAACCCGTCGCGAGGGGCTTGTTCTGCCGGGATTCCGCACGGTCCACCCCGAAACGCAGCTCTTAGCTTTCTTTTACGTGGGAGCTGCCATCGTCTTCGCCACCTAATTGTTTTTGGCGAGGCTACTCAAGGACTGGGTGAGCGTTTAACAGAACTTCGGTAGGACACGGCCTGCGATATTCTCTCTCCAGCTTCCTGTTCTTCAGGCTTCGAGCGTAGCTTTGCCACGGCCGGTGGCTTTGAAAAGCAGCGCGGAGGCATCGCGCGCTGCCCCCGTAATAGGTGCTATTATTTGGTCGATGACAGAAATAGATTGAGCAATTTGCCGTAGTCTTTTGGTTCGGGTCCAATTTCTCGTCGACCGAGATCGGCGACAAAACAAATGGGTCTGGGGTTTTCACGGAGTAAACCGGCTGTGCAGCGAAGGGGCTGTGGAGCTCAGGGTCGGTCCCTTCCCCACGCCCGAAGCCATCGGTCCCAGAGGGGTTTTGGGCAGAGCTGGCCGAGAGTACCTTGTGATATTCCCTAAGAAGGTGGCACAGCCCTTCCCAGCGGTGGGTGGATGGATGGACGGACAGACGCAGGCCTGTACACGTACATAAGGAAGTAGTTTTGGGTGTTTGGGGATGTTTGGGAATTAATTTCCTGCGTGAGCCCAGCGAGACGAGTCGTTGGTGAAGCACCACTTTGGCTCCGAGTTCCTTGGCTTGGGGTTGCTCGAGTCCGCTCTGCAGCCTGATTTCAGCATAGCTCGTAGGATTTCATTCCCTTTGCATTTTGCTGGTACCGTTTGTTTTTTTAAAAAAAAATCACCTCCCATTGTAATGGCCCTTGCTCTGGCATCATAACGTCTCTTTAAGAACCATCGCTGTTTCCTGCACGTCAGCCAAAGTGCAAAAATCCTCTCGCGTGTCCAAAAGCTCTGGTGCCCCTGGCACTGTGCCGCTCGAATTACCGGGATTGATACCTGCCCGTAGCTTTGTCGCCGGTTGGTGAACATCGTTTGGACCGTTCCTTGACCGTTAGTGCAAAAACTTTGCTCAAAACCTTCGTAGGTTCCGTGCTTTATTGTCTGTGCTTCACGTGTAGCACAAAGCAGAAATAGCTCGTTACCGTGATACTTCCATTACCGTCGGATGAGATGCTTTGTGATGTAAAATACGCTGCTCCCAACATCAGTCGGGCATTTTGCCTGCCCGTCCTACGCCGGTGAGCACGTTGCTGCTGGAGAAGGACGTAAATAGAACCCAGGGCAAGCCCCAGCTCGGAACGTAGCCGAGCTGAGCCGCCCGAGCGTCGGCNCGGCCGCCCGGGAGCCGCCGACCGGCGTGGCTCCTGCCCGGGTTAACGGCCGAGGAGACGCCAGCGGCCGGGAAAAGCCAGGGAAAAAGGAGCTGTGGCCCAAAGGGGCCCGGGCTCCGGCCAGCTGTGAGCCCCCGTGCCAGGGACCGCGCTCCTGTTTGCAGCCCGAAAAACTGCATTGAATGCTGAAAGATTTTCCTTTTTATTTTTCTTTTCTTTCTTCTTTCTTTCTTTCTTCCTTCCTTCCTTTCTTTTCTTTCTTTTTTTCTTTTATAGAACAGAGTGATGGAAAGTTCTGAAAAAATACACTATGTGCCAGCTCCTCAGCTTTTTTTTTTTTTTTTTTGTTCTATCAATGGCAAAAGATGGCAAGGCCAGGGAGGGACAACCCTCCCATACACATCCCTTTCTCCCAGAGTGAGGTGCTTGTAAGTATAGGATATATAGTTTACCGTGGCTCAGATATATATTTTAATGAGTTATTTCCTCAATTTAGAATTCTCTCCAAATTTCAGCTTGAATTCCCTGCTGAAACGAGTCAGATTTTCAATTCTCTGAGGAAAAGAAGAAAATACTAGCGCTGCTAATCCGGCTGTTCCTGTCAGGAGGTACCACGCAGAGCTGGTCCCGGGGTCAGGCAGGGACGGGCTTCGGGGACCTCCACGCGCGCCGCGGGGCACCGAGCGGAGCCCTGCCCTCGCTCCCTGGAGTGCTCAAATCCTCTCTGACTCCTGCCACCAAGCCTAGGCAAGCAGCAGGACATTTTGAGTGCAAGAACTCCAGATGAAGGCAGAAAGAACATCTTTCATGATCCTCACAGCGATGCAAATAAACCCTAATAACCCTCCTTGTGTTCCCTATGCACGGACAACTGCGGAAGCAGGAACTTCACTTGCCCAGAACTTCTTCTCAAATAACTGTGTGCTCCTGGTGCCTCGACCCTCTTCAACACCGAGTTCTCCTTTTGTTTGTCCTTCTCCGTAGGGGAATCGATCGGGCTCCCTCCAGGGTGCACGTGAGACGTTGGGCACCAGAGGGAACAGGCGTTAATTTTCAGAACCGCTAGAAAGGTGGTAATAAAATGAGCGATAAGTTTAAGTAAAATTGCAGACCTGAACAGACCGAAATTCGCAGCTGTTAAAATTCCCACTCCTAGTACCGTTACTTTTTGTTAGTTTGGGTTTTTTTCCCCTGGACAGGTTTCCCTTCTTCGGTCTAACCAAATGCTTAACTCCCCACCACGTAGGGCAGCAAAACCCGAATTAGTATATTCTGGTCAAGCTCATCTCTCACAAAAGATGTCTAAGATGAGATCAATGTTAGCACTGAACTGAAGTCATTTCTCGGACGAGCTTCACTTCCTCTTCTCTGCAGATAGAAAGAGTTGCCTCCTGCCTCTGGTTCTGCCTACCAGGAAAAAGCCAAGGTGCCTCGTCTCCCGGGACCGGGCATTAGATGATTTCCATTTGTGCTTTGGAAGTTGCTTAAATTTTCTACTTAATTTGATTAATTTTTCCAAGTGCACCATGGAAAGGCGAGTGGCTTCTTTATTGATTGATTGGCAATCCCGGGCTGCCTTTATTTTCCACAGCTGGACAAAAACGCAGACAAAATATTTCTGAAGCCATGGGTTTAGTGGCACGAAGATACACGGGGTTTGTTGGTTTTTTTTCTAGAGGTATGTAGGGAGCAGAGACTTGAGATTCTGTGTTTGTCAGAAAACAGGAGCTGCGTGGAGTTGGTTCTTTGTCCCTCCTTTGATTGGCATGCATTGTGCCAATTAATTGGAAAAATACATATATCTATTTCCAGGCGCGCTAAGTTATCGCCTCCGATAGCGGCGGAGACGCTTTCGCTGCCTGCCCCTAAAGAACGAGCTCATCCTTGGAAGTTATTCCCCAGCCTTTGTAGGTCAACTTCGTCCATGGAGCTTTGTTTCAGTTGTCAGATCATAAAGCCACGGAAGGGTATGGATCGCGTGGCGCGTTCGGCGGGCCGGTAACAAATGGCACGGTTTAGCGTTTGGTCCTCTAGGTAGGAAAAAAAATGAATCAGATGTCTGACAAGATCTGTCCGTCGGCTCTATTTCAGGCTCGCCTTTTTTTTTTTTTATTATTATTTTNTTTGTGTTTGAATACGGTATTCACCCCTCCCTCTTTCTCTCTGTTTTTTTTTTTTTTTTCCCCCTCTAGCTTACAACAAATATTACTAACGGGTACTTTTAGATTTTAAAATATGGACAACAGTACTCCATGCAGTAAAAGACTCGAACGATTAATGCTACCCTTATGCCTCTTTTGAGTAGTTTTAGCCATGGGGCTTGGCACTGCCACCATTGTCTTTGTGCCAAAAAATATCCGCAGCGGCTGCCGCATTCTAGTACTAGAGGGTTGTCTCGAAAATTCCGCAGTGAATGCGTCGGGTGTCTACATCGCTCTAGACGCTCTCTCTTTTTTAAAANACCCCCCCGAATGAAGTGTCGTTACGAAAAGTATGATAATTTCATAATTACGGTCGATAGTGAAAATCGACGTGTGTCTGTCTTTTGAACGGTTTCTTGACTTTTCCCTGAATTTCGGTTATTTGTTCTGAAGCGAGGAGGCAGATTTCTGGCTCTACGTGGGAACAACAACAACAAATGTAATAAAGTTAAAGGCTTACGCTGGCAGGATGAAATGTGTTCCCTCCTGATCTCCAAAAGCTATCTGTTTGGTGGTAAAAGTGGATGCTATAGATGAAATCTTTACAAGGAGCATAATCCTAAAAAAAAAAAAAAAAGGAAAAAAGGAAAAAAAAAAAAAAAAA